>CM053792.1:890024952-890507452 GCA_028749045.1 Cupressus sempervirens | reverse complement strand
GTGTTGAAATAGTACAAAAAGTGCTTGACATGAGAGGTTTGCAAGTGAGGGTGTTGACCAATCTTGAAAACTTGAATGCTGAAATGAAAGTATCAATGATCAAACACCTATGCTAGAGTTACATCACAATGTGAAGTTGATTTTAGATAAGGTAGAGGCAGATATTTAGAAGTTTGATAATCAGAATTTAAGACACAAGAGAGAAGGAGAAGGAGAAACTTTAGAAAGAGAAGGAGGAGCGGCTTTAGAAAGAGACTGCACGACAGAAACAACAACTAGACAACATAGAGGATATTATGGGAGCCACTGGATAGAATTTAGGAAAGTGGTGCGGTAGGTACTATGACATTGGAATCACTTGCAAGTGTCTTTGAGAATTTACAATCGAAATAAGGACTACAAATTGTACAATTTGTCATGTATTGCGTCTGCATTTTCTTATAAGAGTGTTTCAAGTATTAACATAGTCTCCCTACAATGATCCCAAGTATCAAATCCTTTTAAGAGTGTTTCAAGGTTGGGAACCACTTCAACATCCTTTGCATGGTTTAGAGGTAATGTCATTGTGGTAGAGGTTTCTACAAGGGAATGAGCCTCGTGATTATGACATTTATGCAAAAGTAGAACTTGCTTCTTCAACTCCTTACACTCAACTCTTCACTGAAGTTATTCTTCAATTCCTTGCATCTGCAATTTTGTCACCTTGGAAAACTGTATTTGATCCTGCTAGCTAGGAACAATTGATTTTTCATTTTATTGTACCTAATCTGATGATAGTTCTATAGGAATTTGTAATCAATCCAGCTAATCAACAACTAGACCCATTTAACTGGGTTATGGCTAGTTTCCTTTTAAAAATATCTACTATGATACGTTTTTGTAAAAATTTTTGTGAACTCTGCCCATTTTTCCTAGTGTGCATTATTTTTGTGGAGGATCTTGAGGTAAGTCACTTAGCACAGGTTGAGTGAGTTTTATTGTTTTATTATTTGGATTTTGGAATATGTATGCAGCTGGATCATTTTTTCTATTATGCTAAGATGTAATAAGCACCTTAAAAAAGATCTCTAAATATACATGTTTAGAAGAAAATATAAAGAGATACTCGTTTAGAAGAAAAAAAAACAAGAATTTACATAGCTCTTGAAGAAAATTGCAGAGCAAGGGTACAACAATAAAATCGCTGAGCAAGGGCATGGAGATCACAAGGGGACGACATGGCAACAAAATCGTAGAGCAAGGGCATGTCAAAAAAATTGCAGAACAAGGGCACGACAACAAAATGCAAAGATCACAAGAGCATGACAATAAAATCGTAGAGCAAGGGCACGACCATGAAATGCATAGATCACAACAATGAAATTGTAGAGCAAGGACACGACAACCAAATGCAAAGATCACAGCAACAAAATGCACTGATCATAAGGGCACAAAAATGTTTGAAGCTCTCCACCCTCATTCAGAGCTCTCCACTCTCCATCGTGCACAACTCTCCACAATCAAAACAAATGGGGAATGATTTATGTTGTGTTTTCTTTTTTTCTTTTTCGTTTATACTCATGCAGACGTCACAATTACAACATCAATGTTGGTATTTTGATGGTATCAAAGAAAATTGCAAAAAAAAACATGAAAATCACCACAAATTACACCACCATTGCAAATTGCTATGGCAATTTGACCCCAAATGTTGTAGTGATAAAATTTTGATAACTATACACCTTCTAGTGTTGAATGTGCTTTCAAGTCTCAACTAACCCTTGATAGATCCGAAAGGAGAAGAAGTTCAAAAAGTAAGCCTATGAACAGTGACAATGAATCAAATAATGACCTTGATGATCCATAAGCATATTTGGCAAGAAGGATACCAAGAGGAAAAGACATATACAAAGGTAAACTTCCTATTATATGTTTTACATGTAACAAAGTTGGTCATATTTCTGTGAGGTGTCCTAACATAAATGAGAAGAATGGAAGGAAAGACAACAAATAATGAGGAAGAAGAGACAACAAAGACAATCAAGGTAATAAAGACTACAAGGGAAAATGTAAAAAAAATTATTACATTGCTCAAGAAGATAGTTTTGAAAGTGATTTTGATGAACGTGATGAAGAAGTTGTTTATGTTGTAATCAAAGATGAATCTGATGAAGATGAATAATTTGAGAAAACTTCTCTTATTTCACATTTGAGTAAGAATGATAAATGGATAATTGATAGTGGTTGCTCACATCATATGATTAGTGATACAAGTAAGTTTGAAAAGCTAGAACACTGTAATGGTAGTTGTGTTAAGTTTGGAAATGATGCACCATGTTATGTAAAAGGTAAAGGATCTATTATACTCATTGACAAGATTAGAAGTAATAATGCACATTGGGTTGATGGATTAAATTTTTTTTTTTGAGTGTGGCACAACTGAATAGTTGATCAGGCACCGAGTTGAATTTCAAAACAAAGACAAAAATCTATGATGCTACTGGTGAACTAATTGGAAGTGGAGAGAAAAAAAAGAGGTAACTTGTTCCATCTAGACCTATCTAAAAATACATGTCTATTTGCAAAATTTGAAGATGTTTGGTTATGTCATAAGAAGTTATTGTTGTCAATTAGCATTGTACCAATAACGAGATGCATGATCTAGCTATCATGTTGAAACATGGAAACTCTCTCAGGTGGTGGGTTGTCCTAAAACGAGAGATGAATCTTCGAAAGTTAGGTTGGTTCCTAAATAATGATCACCAATAAACTAAATTGTATGCAGGAAAAAGGGATGAGAATAATGAAAATAATAGATACTAAACCTAAATGAGGTGATACACTAATGATTTGTATGCAACTTTAATCAAATCAGCACAAATTACCCATAATACAAATGATTCATAATACTCAGACAAACATGCAACTGCAAAAGTGATTCTATGCAAGGACTCAGAATCTTTTGCTTTGAAAGGAAAACATAGGCTTTACCATTTTTTTGCAAAAAGAATAAGGATACAAACAAAGACCTGCAATCACACATATCAAGATTCTAACATGCAATAAGGAATATAGCTTTAATGAAGGACAAACACAACATAAAAACAAAGAATCCACAATATTGCACAAGAATCAATGAGAAGGAAATGTTGAATTTGTATAACCAATGCTAAAAAATCTCTGCTGCAAAATGCTCTTACAATCAATTCAAATTTGTAGTGTGAAAAAAATATGAGCCCAAAAGAAGATACCTCATAATGAGGTGAATGTACAATAAATAGAGCTCAAAACCCTAATTCAGATATCAAAAATATGCATGAAAAATATGAATAAAAACTAATCCAAATAGTGAAGAAACCCTTGGAAACTACTCTCAACCACCTGTCCAACTGATAGCTAATTGGAGAATTACCTCTAACTCCTCAAAATCATGCATAAAACTCTAACTCAGATTTCAAAATCAACCCAAAAACATAGCATGTGAAACTCATAAAAAATATGCATAAAGCAAGCTCCCATAATGAACTGCATGCAAAACTGGCCTTAACTGCCCCATATTTCACCAAAAATAGCACTAAAGTGCCCCATCATTGCATGGAAAACTCAAATTGCCCCATCTAGTTAAACAATCTATCTCTGCTGAAAATAGAACTCTTTGCCTTTACTGAAAATCACTTCAGATCTTAAAATAGACTCCCAACTTCATAGTTATCTTATCGTTTGTATTGCTTCAATTTCTTCTTTACCCCTTTTTATAATAATTAATAATAACAAAGGCTTTATAATTATAGCCATTTGATATATTAATTTTACAAGATTTATACAAATATTCCTCTTTTATTAAATTTATCGATATTAATGCGTTTAATAAATACCAAATAGTAAATATTATTATTTGCTAAGTATGAAACATATTAATGTTTATACATATGGTAAAAGACAAATATAATAAAGCATTTTATAAATTTTTATATATATTAAATGATAAAAATAGAACTCTTCATTTAATATGTATAAAAATTTATAAAATATTTTATAGTATTAATACACTTGCTTTACATATGGACCCAAAAGTATATCAAACCAAATTTAATTCGATCAATGCAAAGAGGCATTGGTGGAAGTCAAAAAATATATGGTTTCATTTATTCAATGACACTTTTTGGAAGGAGAAGAAGGGTTTTGAGAACCCTAGCCACGATTTTCTAGATGCCATTATTCTACCTTGCTTTGGCTGTGAGCTTCGTTCTTTACCTTGTGGAAGTTTGTATGGTCGCCATGAGTGTTGGTTATTCCATGTTCTTTCCCTCCATTTCGTGGTCGAGACATTGGCTGCCATGGACGATTTTCTTTTTTTTGTGGCTCTCTTAATTCTGCTAGTTATGAGTGCTGGGTTTTAAAAGCCATGAATTTCATTGGGTTTCCTGCGTTATGTGAATGCCATAACTATTGGTGTATTTGGATGCCATGAGGGTTCTTCATTTCATGGCTTCCTTTCTTCTCCTTGTGTGGGTTTTTGGTTTTTGTGATTTCGTGGCTCTCCATTGTTGTGTTATGTGTCTATTTCATGGGGTTTCTATTATTGATGTCATGATTTCATGGTTATTCATGAGTTCCCCTATTTTGTGGCTTTGTTGTTGATGTTGTGACTCCATGGTTATTCATGATGTAAGTTATTTTCTCTCCATTATTTTTCTAGCATGAACTATTTACTAGTTACTTTATTCTATTTCAAGGGTTCTTCTCGCTCTTTTATGGGTCTCCCCTTTTCGATTATGATATTCTCTGCTAAAAATGGAGGGTTTGTTGTAGCTATTGTTTTTACCGCTTTCTTTAGTGGTTGGACTATTATTATTTTCATGATACAAAACCATTTTTTTCTTTCCCTTCATTGTTGTGAGTGCTTAGAAATTTGTCAGGTTTATCCATGAAATTTGTCCCAAATTGTGTAACATAATCCTTATTTTCTGTACATACACTTATTGCAGTCTTCAATGCTATTTCAAATTTAATCATTGATAGATGAATGGTAATTAATCTATATATCTGAAACATTTGTGGCAATACTAAAGAAACACTCATGCCTTAAACACCATAAATCACTGTCCCAGTTTATTATTCAGTATATGAGAGTTCAAACTGTGAAAAATAATTTCTTTCTAGCCAAATTAAAGAACACAAAGTCTTATTGTTGCTTTCTATAGATTTACTTAGTTTCATTGCATATCTCGATCTTTGCCATAAAATCTGAGATTTGATACATCTTTTACTTCCTGCTATACATGCTTGAAAACTTTATCCCTAATTGTGCACTTGTAGACTTCCACTCCCTCCATGATTCAACTGAAAGGTTTCATACCTGTAACATATGTATGTCCCTTTGACAATCTCCTCGTGTCTTCAATCTTCTGCTATGGTTCAACTAGAAGGTCTCATATTTGTAATTTATGTATGCCCCCTCAATAGTCTCATCATGCCTTTAGTCTTTGCCTCTACATGATTTGACCAGAAGGTTTCACGCTTGTAGTTTATGCGCACCCCTTTGATAGTCTCCCCAGTCCTTTAGTCTTGGCCTCTACATATTTCAATTGAAAGGCTTCATGTGTGTAACTTATGCAAAATTCAACAACCTCAAACTTCATACATGTATCTGCACATAAAACAAACTTATTGGCATAAAACTTGCTGTGCTTTCAAATGTTTCTCTTCCCTTCACATCTTTTAATGCAATTATCTGAATAATTACGTTGTAGGAATACTAAGTAGATAATCGGAATGGTTTCCACTACTCAGTTCGTATGAACTAACCCTCTTCTTTTACATTTTTGTAGGTCTATTCCTAGATGGAGATACAGGGTCAAAACTTCTTCAACATTCAGATCAATGATCCTTCCATCCAGACAATGGAGGCCTTTCCCCTTATCTTTTTAGTACTTCTTTGCTTATGCAATGTGTTTATTCAGATATTATATTAGGAGTTGAGAATGCTTGTGTGGTATCTAAATGCATTGTATTAAGTACTATTTAAAATTTGAACATATTGTACCTTATCAAAACAGTTATGAAATATATTTCAATAAAGTGTACTATTTTGGTACTTGTATTGTATCTTGAATACAAAATGATCAATTTATCTTGTTTATTGAATTCTGTACTTTACATTCTGCATCCAAACTATTCTATAATATGTATGCTCAACAACTTAAAACACTTATGCAGTATCTAGGCAAGCATAACATAGCAATTTAGGAGGTAGGCTAAATTGGTAATAGTTATGTCATGTGAACTTTGATAATTTGGTAAGAATTAGTAAGATGGAAAGAGTAAGAGGATTACCAAGATTGAGAAAACTTGATAAAGTGATGTGCAAACAATGTCAAATGGAAAAAATGACAAAGTCTAGTTTCAATAGCAAGACCTCTTCGTTTGATGATATTTTAGAGTTGGTTCATACTAATTTATATGGTCCAATTGAAGTGCAAATTTATCATGGTGACAAGTACTTTATTCTATTTTCTAATTATTTCTTTGGAATGATGACCATGAAGTTTTTCAAAGAAAAATACAATGCTTTTCAAATCTTTAACTGGTATTTGGTTAGAGTTGAAAAGGAAACATGTAAAAGTATAAAATGTTGAGGAGAGATAGATGTCGCCACCTTGTTTCTTTGAAGGTCTAAAGATAGCATTGAAAGCTCCTCCTAAAATTGAAATCTCTGACCCTACTAGACTAATCATATCTTATATTTCCTTCCACACCATTATTTTATGTTGGTTGCTTGTTGGACCATAAACGTTGAAGAGTCTGAAAGGGACATTAGATCTAATAACCTTTACTAGCCCACACATCCAATTCATGTGAAACTTCGAGGAAGTTATTGAAACATTCCTAGGATCCCACAAAATAGCAAGGCCCCTTGAGGCATCCTCTACCATAGAGTCCTTAATTTCCTTCCAACCTAGGGATCTTCTAAATTTATCCATCTCTTCCTTAGCTAGTTTGGTTTCTTGAATAAGGATGATATCAACTCTAGTTGACGAGATAAATCTTTTTAGAAGATGTTGTTTGTTAGGGGCATTTAGGCCCCTAAAATTCCAAGTTTAGATATTCATGATGTTGTGGGAAGGATCTTCCCCTTCCCAACATAAAATAAATCTGATAATTTTGATTTCCTATGGGTTGCTCCATCTCTAGATCTTAGCTCCTGAATAGATTTATGACCACATTTCTTTAAGGATTTGGATCAATTTGGGTTGGCTTGGCCGAGTTGGTAGAATGAAGCCCTAGAGAATCTTGCTCCCTATCTAACACTATAGCTTGATCTAAGAAAACTATCTAATCATCTGGATTGAGAGGGGATCCTCCACATGCTCCTCATCATTTTTAAGAATCAAATTGATACAAATTATCATTTTCTTCAAAGTTCTTTTTCATCACATATTTCATCTAAAAATTGATTCATGAGATCATACACCACCATATTAATAAGAGCTTCTACTAAAATATTGACCTCTCTTTCAACTCGTCTTGGGTTCTCCACAGTTTCCTCCCGTGGAGGAATGTCAATGTCATTTTGATTGTCTATGTCAATATTGGTAGATATATTAGCATTAAAAGGCGAGGATTCTTCCTCCACTAGGTTCTCTATCCTAACAATTACTAATTAGAGTGGTGGGGGGGGGGGGGGGGGTGGGCGTGGGTTAGATCCCTAGCTCCCCTTCTTCTCATTCTTGACATGTGTGAAACTAGAAACCTCCTCCATCCTCATTAAGAATGATCTGAACATTAGGGGCAGGGGTAGCCTATACCGAGTTGTTTGGAGCTGGGGAAGGAAGATTGTAAAGAATCAGGTCTTCCCGAAAGGAACCCTTGACAAATCTATGTTTGATAGAAGTTTCTTTACCATTGATGTTAATATCCAATAGTTTAGATTCTAATATGTTAACATTCATATTAATATTAATAATAATACGACTGGAGCTCTTAAAATCAGTTTCTACAAATCCTAGATAATTACCTATAAGTTTAAGCATTTCCCTAACAATTAGCTCTATTGGGAGATTTGGTAAAATTATTGCATGATCTGCTTTAAAATCTTCCACATTCCTTGGATCAAAAAAGGGTTCCCAGTGAAAAACTTTGAAGGAATATCCATTGAAAACTAGGGTTTCCCTTTTAAGAAGACTATTTTTTAAAATCTAAACTGTCACAAGCAATGTAGAGAAAATTGTTTTCCATGATTGATAAGTCTATGTGATTTCCCAAGAGATTTTAAATCCATTTGACTAAAGCATCTATATCTATACCTAGTCCAGTCCATCCAGCAAAACCTCTATTTTTTTGGCATTGGCACTGAATTTATTTTATCGAATGACCTAGAAAATTCAAAACAAGGCAATCATCTACCTTGTTCCTAGGTTTATTACACTGAGACTTTGCTAGATTTAAAGCTAGAGGTTGTGTTCCTATCAAAATTTTAGGGGTTTGGTGTTTTCTCTAGAGAATGGAGAATGAATTTGAATTAATCTTGGTATTGTTTTTGCCTCCATGCTTAGGGGGAAACTTCACATAGGGTTTCAAGTTCCTTCTACCCCTTGACCTTGATCTTCTAGCATCATTTTTGTGCGATTAATGAGATCAAAATATCATCCATTCTCCCTAATCATCTTTCACGACAGTTTGAGGGCTAAGGGATAGGAGGAAGGGTACTGCATATCACGACCTCCAGAAGACATAACATTGTCTAAGATATTTATTGAATTTTTCATGAGGGCTAAACACTGCTAAGTTCACAAATTTTATTCTTAGCGCTGGGGCCACCACATATTATCTTCTATTTTAAACTTTTTTTTTACCCTAGGTATCTTAATCACCAATTTTGAAACTATAAATTCACAGCTTATATTATTTGGAATAATAATAGCTACTAACTAATATAGAAAAAATAAAATTAATTGTACTAAAATAGGGTTAAATTTTATAGCACTTGATTGCTGAAGCATTTTTTATGTCTAAGATTTATGTATAGCTTTGTTCCTGCACTAATTTCTCGAAGAATATGTTTGTGATAAATGCCTTTTAATGCTTTGCCCCCAATTTGAATTGTTGGAATGAAGAAAATTTATGAGTTTGCTAATGACTCTACCTAGAATGTTAACAGATTATGATGATTTGGAAATTCTCAATTTAGTCTGCCAACCCATGGAGCGAATCAAGTTGAAATAGATTTTTTTGCCCCTATATTGATTAATCAATTATTTATCTTTTAAATTAAGATTTATTAATGTTTCAATCTCTGTAATTCAAAATTTGCAACTTATTTAAATCAAACCTCAATTTTAAGTTTATTAGAATACAATTTTTTCAACATTTATTAATTTGTATTTTAAGACAATTTTTTTTATTATTCCATACATAATTTTACTTTATTACAAATAGGGATGTGAATATATTGCTTATATTCGACATCTTTATAATATGTCTAATTCATATATTGATTCATTTTGTGGATTATCCTAATGAATTGTATCTCATTCCATTTATTTGTTTATTTATTTAATTATACATACTTTTTTTAGTATTCTAATTGGACATTTGGTCCACTTTAATCTAAAATAAAATATTCTATCTAGGTTTATGCACTTATATCATACTTTTTCAAGTTTTTACTAGCAAGTTTGTTATCTATTTCCCTATCATTTCCACATTAGAATTCTTAATGAAGCTTCTTCTAAAAACTAATATTTATTTGATTGAAAAACTCCTATATTAAGTAATATTTTGTATTATACTTAGAGAATCGGTTTTTCAAATCAATATGATCTTATATTGTTCGTTCAAATCTTAGGAGTCATCCTTCAGATTTGCCTTCATGGGTATTATTATTTGATTAATTGGTATGAATTGCTATCAGTTATTTTACATGCACACTGTTGCCTTTTTTATGGTTTTCATACCATCTATCTATATGCATTTTTTCAATGTGGTTTCATAACATCTATTTATATCCACCTAGTTGTATCTTTTAGAGGATGTTATTATTGATGTTGTTTGATTGTTCATATATCTAAAGGCATTATGGTTTTAAACACTTAGAATTGATACTAGATGTATTTTTTAAGCTCCTTAAAGTATGCTTTCGTATTCTCTTTTTTTCTAGATGTATTTTTTAAGCTCCTTAAAGTATGCTTTCGTATTCTCTTTTTTTTTTAGATCATATCACTTTTGTCAAGCCTCAAGATATGCATGCATATAATTTATATACTCCTAATCATTGACATTGCTCCTTATAAATTATAATTGTTCATGAATAATGAGTCATCATTTGTCCATTGCCTTGGTAATGATTATACTTTTTATGATCTTAGACCTATATTTGCACCATTTTGTGTGCACTTTTTCTTGATACCATTAATATGGTCCAAGACCATTCTTATATGCACTACATTGTACTTGTTATGGTATCTTTACATGCATTTTTATGGTCAGCAAGTAGGGTGCCTAATTTTCAAGGTTAACTATTAAGGAACTTAGTTCTATTTGAGTCTTAGTTACCTTATCTACAACAGGACCCATGGAGTTTCCCTCCATCCCAACTATTTGGTTTCACTACCTTTTTTGAAAGTTTTCTCCAATTATTGTTTGCACTTTTTGTGCATTTGTTGGTAAGTTGTGTAGGCAGCCCTATTTCCAAGGATAACTATTGAAGATCTATCAATTTTTCTCGATTCATAGTAACCTTCTTTTAAGACCCATGGAGAATCACACTATCCATATTTCTTTGGTATGCATTTATCTCAATTGATGTTGCCTTTCGTCTCAATGAGGATATTGTTTCTAAATTATGTTGGATCTATAATGTATTCGAAGGCAATAGTGACCGTCTCCTCATGATTTGTAGAATGCAGCACTTTGTAGCATGTGTCATTGATATTCAAGATGCCAACTAAGATCAATTGCATTATTTGAAGTCTCTTGTTCACAATTCCTTGATTATGACTTATAAAATAGTTGTTTCTTCTAACCTATCCACTATTCTCTCTTATATCTCTTTGTAAGTTACTAATGTGATAGAGTTTGCTTTCTTCATTGCTTAAATTGCATGTCATGCAAATTTTGGAGTCATGACCCATTTACTTGCAATGAGATGACTCATTAGTGGGTTGTCTATATCCACGACATTGACGCAATATTGATGCATATTTCATTAGTTGACCTTGTCTGTGATCATTTGTCCATTAGTATGATTATTTTGAGATGAGAGTGTAGATGATGTTTTAGGACCTAGAATTTATGATTTTCTCTTGATATCATTTGATAACACACTGTTACAATATTATTTTCAAGTTGCTCATGTTCTTTAAAGTATAAATATGTTGCAAGTTATACGCTTACTTCCAAAGATTATATTTATTTTTGCCTAGAGGAGATCCCACTTGAGGGCAATTTACTTGTAGATATTCTTTTTCTAATCAGGTTACATTTAATGGAACATTCAAATTGGACAATTCACTTCTCTAGGCTATTTCATACACTCTTGTACACTTTCTAACCATGCACCAAAGTAACCAATTAGATAAAGAAGACAAGTGCACACTTGGAACCCACTCCAATTGATACCATTCAAACCTCTCATTTGAATTGAAAAGATGAAGATCAACTTCCAAATATTGTATAATGGCATTTCATTGTAAATTTTGGATTTGATACCCATTTATGTAACCTCCCCAAGTTGAGATTAAAGGCAAGTGCTACAAGTAGTAATCTTTCATTGGTTTTATTTATATAATTGGGATAAACCAAAGTATCCTCTATGTAATTTTTATCCTTTAGTCCCAAGTGTGAAGGCATGTTACCTGTTTGTCCTCTAGTCCATGTGGGCGTATCATTTTTGTAATTCATTTTTTAAAGAAATTAGTTTATCCATGTGGGCATATCATTCTTGTAATTCATTTTTTAAAGAAATTAGTTTATCCTTCTTAAGAGGATGTTGACACTTGCACACAGTTATTATGAATGTTGACATTCGTAGATTGTTGAGTTACTTTTGTAACTCCTCTCCTCCTCATCTCTATTTAAGAGATGTCTCTCTCTCGTTCTTCTTAAACTCAACAAATGCCACAATGGTGTTATTGCAATGAACTTACTGCTCTATCTCTAGACTTTGCCTCATTCATAATAATTCACAAGAGGTTTTCTTTGCTTTTCCCCTTTCAAAATCTGTGTATCCTCTTGTTGGCTTTTTGGCTCATGGTCTTGGAATTTGGTTATCTCTTGGTAACAACTTTTGACACTCTTGCTGTCCTGGATTCATTTGTTTTCCTTGTTCTACTTTCTTTTTTCTCACAATTTCTTAACAATTAATACCTTGGGCTTAAACTAAAAACTTTTTCCATTTTGTCAACTGATGAACTCTACCAATACAAAGTCCAAATGCATTGCTAAAAGTAGCAACTTGAGCATAATTGACTTACTATGAACCCCTATCCAACTGATTAGACTACAAGGGTCAGAAAATAGACTAATCCCTTGAACTCTTATCCTTGTGAAAAGTGGGGACGTTATGGGACAATAAACTCTATAAGGAAACCATTTGGCTTAGCCACTCAATACATCTTGTATATGATTCTTTCTCACTCAAATATCTATTGGCTAGGCTCCACTTAAGTATTCACTGTGGAAGATTAATTAAGGGAAAAGAGTATTATGTTTTATACTACACATCTTCCTCGTGTGTCCCTAAAAATATCATTTTCAATGCTTCCTTAGTAACTTGTGTGTAACCTAATGACATTTCAACTTTAGACTTGTATATTTAGATATTCGTAATTTTATTACTTTTATGGTGGATGCATAGGTCGCTCTTTTGAGATATGTTTTTTCACCAAAATTTGGTCAAATAGATATTTTCAATACCACACTATTGTAGCTCATTTGAGATATAAATAGTATAATGTTTCTACAAATATAACGGAGTTAAAGCAACTCCCAAATCATCTGTTTGAAGAAACACCATATCTACATTAAGTTTACTCGTAATTTCAACCACATCAATGAAAAACGCTCTCTAAAACTTGCAGCATTAAGTACAAGATATGATATATTTGAAGTTTGTTTTTTTGAAAAAACAAAGGATAAAGTAGATACCTGTGCTTTTAGACATCACTGTGTATGCACACGTTCCAAATAAAGCTTTTAGATTTAGATTTACTGCTTATAATCCAGAAGGTAAAACAGAAATCGTAAAAAGAAAGGCAGCTTCTCTGGCGTGCATCAGAAGAATATTTCTAATGGCTTGAAAATTCATTATACAGGACTTATATGGGCATGTAGAATGTAGCTCGATGCTTGAATGGAGTATGAGTACATTTACATCACTCCCAATTATTTTGCTTCTCCGAAACAACTTTATTCTAACAATAAGAGATATATAATGAATCTTGATTGATAATACAAAAGATAATGGAGATGAACATTACTGGCAAAAGAAGTTTGAGCAGTGAGAACAAAATTTTAAAAGGAGACTCTACCCATGCCTTCATCAAGCAGTACCAGTTATAAGTCTCTCCTGTTGATCTAAATTTCTAATTTGCAGTACACCAATAAGCACTTGGAGGAAAAAGATTGCACTTCCAAAATATGCAGCTATAGCTGGCAGCTGCAGACACAATTTAGATGCTTAAGTGATTTACCATTACATACATTCACATCTAGAAGTCTATTTTCTGTTATAATACATTATATACTTTTAGGATATTACCCGAATAGAGTTAATGTGCAGAATAGTGGCAAGATTGACCAATGTTCCTGCCAAGACAGCCTAGAACAATAATGTAGACATGACAGGGCATTGTTAAAAACAGAAGATGTCAAACCTTTTAAATTGATTTGAGTTGTCACATTAAAAACACAACTCAAAGTTGTATACTAAAACATGCTAAAACAAGGCACAAAAGATGCTTACATTTACTATTGTTTTCTGAGCTGCAGCAACTCGTTTGAATGCTCGTTCTGACTCAAGAGTACGGACTCGTAGCTTCAAATCCCCTTGTTCCTGTAAAGCAAATATAAGGACCTATTCGTTTCTTTTGAATCTATAGACAAATGACTGCACCTTACCACAAGTAACACAATTACAAAGCATATGATGATTTGATGCCACTCTGAACAGGTAAAGACAAAAGCCACCTTTTAACTCCTAGGATTCTGGATGTGATATTTTTCATTGAAAGAAACCAATACACGCCATTAATAAGATCTTACCAGGCGCTCAATAACCTCTGCAAGTTTCTCAACTCTATCAGCTTGTCTAAAAAGATTAGAAAATGCCCGTGATTGTCGTTGCCATCTCTGACTGAAATCCTGTAACCCAAAAATTGAGAAATCAAACTTATTTTATCTTAATGAACACAAATTTAATAAGAAACCTGGCACAAACACATCTTTACAACTCATTGTTACAATATCCCCTTGCTGAAATTAGATGTAATAATAAATCATGATAATAAATTTAAAAGAAAAAAATAAAAAAATAATATAGTATAATTACAAAATAATTAAGTTTAGGTAAAGGCCGAGAAATATGTAATGAAGAGTTTGTGACTCCCTCAACATATAATATAAAAGGGTAAAAAATTAATTTGAAAAGAGATGAACGAACAAGGAGGGGAGCATAGGAATTTAAGGACTAATGGAAGAAGAAAGGGATAGGACAAAAAGAAGTAATTGACTCTTTCAAAGGGCAGAAATGATGAAGGGTTGTGACTCTTCCAAAGGTTGGTAATTGTGAAAAGTAGCAGCCATTGCAAAGGGCAGCCATGAAGAAGAGATGTGACTCTCCCCACCATCCCTCCCCCCGACCACATTGAAAGATATAAAGGGTACAAGATTTGATTGAGAAAAACAACCAAGGGAGAGCATTTTGGGAACTAATGAATTATTCTCAGCAGTAAAAACGGAAAGGGAAGACTCAATTCTCATGAAGGGTGGTGACCCCTTCACCAATAAAGTATAAAAAGGATTTCACTTCAAGCATTGCACGGTGTAAAGGGAAGTAAAGGAAAAAAGGAACATATCGAGGTTAAAAGAAGCAGAGCAGCTCTTTTAGCAGCAGACTCCTTAAGTTGAAATTATTTGTGAAAGATATGTGCAAGTCAGAACATGTATCAGCAATCAAGAAATCGCAAACAAGACAAATCAGAACGTATTACTGATTTGCGCAGAAAATGGAATCAAGTATTATAGTAGAGTTAAAAAGAATTAATCAGATAAAAGAGGAAGGCAAGAAATCTAAATCCATCCATTGCAAGAATCATTCTGATTTGTAAAAGCAGACATTAGCAGAATTAAATCACTAAGGAGGTAGGCCAAAAATAGAAGCAATCATATATTAAAGGATGCAATTACAGAAACTAGGGCAGTGAACTCGTTTTTCATCAAACAGCAATAAGTTAAGAAGTAAAAAAGATAAATGTGAAAGGACACCAATCTTGCAAAGAAGATGACCAATTTATTAGAGAAATAAAGATATTAATAATAAGCAACTGTGAGGCGATCTGTGCAGATGAAGAGAAGTTTTGGATTTGAAGAGATGGCACCTTGGAGAGGACATATCTCTTCTGCTACAAGGGAAGAGGTCGACTAGCATTCAAGGAAGAAATGAAGAGGAAGAACATAGTAAGTAAACCAAGGAGCAGACATCCACAAGACAAACAGCGGAAATAACCATCAGATAACAATATCCTCTACATCAGATAAGTTATAATAATAATTACTTAGTCATCATGACATAAGCAATGTAGATATATGTTTTATATACATGCATTTATCCATCATGTGGAAGTTTGACCTGTGGAGGATATTGGTCCATCATCGGATAATCCTGCCATGAGTGGAATGTTTGCCCAAGGGGGAGTTAGTCCGCTGTTAGATATTCCTGCCACTTGTGGAATGTTTGCTCCAAGGGGGAATTGATCCATTGTTGGATATTCCTGCTGCTTGTGGAATGTTTGACTTGTGGGGAGAACTGATCCATCATTGGATATTCCTGCCACTTGCAGGATACCCAAAAGGGAGAATTGGTCCAAAGATAGATATTCCTGCTGCTTGTGGGATGTAGGCAAGTTCACCATAATGTGAATATGACATGCTCTTAGGCTTAGTTGGACTGGGCAGTTACTGGTTCCGAAGCTCTTACCATGATGAATTTTAGATAGGTTATGTGATGGTAAACCCCAATTTGGGGACATTATAAAGAAAATCTATCATTAAGATTAGTCATATCATATGATTGAGTTAATGTTCCTAACCCTAGAATTGGACGTATCTTATGAGTTGCATCTATATTATTATTGTCTAATCTAGTTGCAAGTTTCCAAAACAGGCTTATCTCATCTTATTCTTGAGTAAGAATTACAACTATAACTACATTTTGTTCTTGTTTCAGTTTTTATTTGTGAATTGAGGGCAAAGGATAAGGTTGTCGGAGAAAGGGGCATTACAGCTGTGATATATCATCTTACCTTCACAAGTACTTCAATCCCAGCCTCTCGAAATCGTAGCAATTCCAGTGCATACCTGGAAAGAAAGCATTTGTCAGTAGATTTTTTGGAAAGGCAAACTTTTTACTGCATCAGTCTTAACAATTGATAAAAAAACAGTTGCACATCTTAATTCATACTTACGGCTTTGCAATCTCAGATATATCAAAACGAGGGTCAAGACCTTTTCCAATGCCGTCCAACACTAAAAGAAGGCAGTGCCTACCAAACATTAAAGGATAGAATCTACTAGATGACAGTTCAAATAAATTCAAATTATTTTCATATGTAATGTCTTTTGATCCTTTAATTCCAATTGTACAGAGACAAACCTGAGAATGCCCTAACAACAAATGTGAAAGTAGCTGGAAAACGGAAAGGTTGGTCCACTGCAATAGATAATAGATCCTCTCCTGTGGCGAACAACATCAACAATATCAAAATGCAGATCTGGAGTTAGTTTCTTTTACTAAATCCTTAAACCCTTTTTCTTTAAAATATAATTAAATAATTCATAATGATGAAACTAGCTGGCTTGGAAAAAATTATCGCTTCAATTCATAAAATTAGAAAAGGGCAGTGGCTTTGCATTTATCTATTGTGCAGAGTATTTTACATAGCCTACTATTTCCTTGGCAATTTTGTCCACTTGTATAAAAAAAACTTTGTTTCTTACAAACTTTTTAGTGGCAAAGAAATAAAATCACAATCTAAAGCCAACCACATTGCTGGCTCTCCTTGTCATGGTTTCCCTGTTTGGCTTCAATGCTATACCTGCTCATGAATATGTAGAGGGTTGGACCCTTTCAAAATCCTATATTTATCCTTTATCAGAAAAAATCAAAGGCCAGCTGCAGGGTGTATGGAAGAAACTTCCTAGAGATGGGGATATGCTCAATTTTATTAGAGCTTCACATTAGCAAGCGAGATCCTTAGATATGATGCTGAACAGTTTACATAGAAGCTTACTATTTTCTCAGCAATTTTGTGCTCCTATTCCAGCGCCACAAAAAAAATTCTTGCAGCCTTTATAGAGGTAAAGATATAAAAATCAAAATCTAAGGCTAGTCTCACAGAGTACGGAAGAAACTTTGTAGAGGTTAGGTTAAGCAAGATTTAAATGGGGCTCATTTCAGCAGGAGAGGTTATAAGATATGCTAATGGATGTAACTCTAAAAAAACAATATAGTTGTATAAAATATTCAACCAAAAATAAAGATGATAAATCTTTTAACAAAAGAAAAAGTCATCTAAATATAGACGACTAATATTAAACTAATTAATACAATACAACAAAATGCCTAAATGTCCATACAACTAGGATTTTAATTTCTAAATAATGAGCTAAATTAGCAAGAATCTATGGTACTAATTCTCTCCTGGTAAGATTCGTTTGGGTTGGCCACTACTATTATTGATGTGGGCTTAATATTCAAATCCTTTAATGGCCGTTCTATCAAATACACCAAGTTGTCCCTTAAACTTGATGAACTTTTCTGGAACGAGTGACAAGGTGAGTATATCTACAGTCTAGCAGTGGGGACATATTGCAACATCACCGATCCACCATTGACAAGTTGGTGCATGCAGTGATAATAAAGGCCAACATGCTTTCTTCACTCATGGAAGCCTGAATTTTCGGTTAACTTCAGAACTCCCTGATTATCACAGAACAAGGAAGTAGGCCCTATTTGAGGCATGTGCATGTCTACAAGCATCCACCAAATCCAAACTGCCTCACAAGCTGCCTTAACAGTACCACCGATATTCAACTTTGATGGAGGAGAGTGCTACTACATACTGCTTCTAATTGGTCCATGTGACTGCACCTGTGCCCAAACTGAAAACATACGTAGAAGTAAACTTTTTATTGTCAACAAAACCTGCCCATGTTGTAGAGAATGCCAAAATCAGGAGTACCATTCACATATCTCAGCACACGCTTTGCTGCAACTTAATGTTCAACTTTAGAGGTCTTGAAGCGAGAGGTGTCGCTCATAGCATAGCCTTTGTTGCTTACAGAATCCAAAAATCATCTTAAATATGAACTGAATAGTTGTTCTTCTTGATCTATTTGTGCACTTTCTCATTGCAATAGAACAATTTTTGGGTTTACACCTTTTTTTTTCTAATTTTTGTAATCCGAGATTGATACCTAACACAAGAGATCACCTATAGCTAGAACATGTAAACACCAAGGAAGAAAGTAATTTTCTATGATGATGATAGCTAACTCCTCATCATATCTTATATGCAACTATGATGTGAATTATACTTCTATTTATTATTTTGCATGTTATTATAGTTTATTTTGCAAATTTGTGGATTAAATGATAGGCCAAGGTTGTGCTAAGTTCCATGTAATGTCCCCATTTTCCAAATGAGTAATTCATTGAAGATTGTTAGCCTATCATTCCTAGACACTATAGGCTAAGTATTTTATGAGTAATTAGTTAATTAAATTTTCCATAGTACTAAGCTTCTTGGTTTTATTATTTATATTTAATTAATTTAAATTCAAAATTGAACCCTAGTTATTTTTATAAAGCGACTTTATTTTATGTAAATGGAAAATAATAAAGTAGGTGTCTTTATGAAAAGGAATATGAAATAAAAGAAAAGCAAGCGAAGTAATTCTCCCAAAGATGGAATATAAAAAGGGTTGGGAGTCCAAAAGAAATTCATTATTGACTTATTATTTTCTTTGAGAGCTTTGAGAGCTTTTGATTCCAATTCAAAAAGCCATATGATGAACACACTTGGAATGCTTGGTTGATTGGACAAAATCCCATTTCAGCCAACCTTGGTGGGTTCATACAGAATTCACAGGCATGCAGATCAATTCTAATTTTGAAAGATTTGGACCAAATAAATTTATCTCGAAAAGTCACAAGTTAACAAGTTTGGAGGTACACATTTATTAGATTTGTTGGAAAATAATAGATTTGTATATCATTGTATGTGCAATGGTGGCGCAAGAGAAATTTGAAAGAGAATTTAGTGTTGTGTGTGCATTGAAGGAATTGATTTTAAAATCTAAATACAAGTTTATCGTTGACTTCTTGCTCCTAGGGCCACCACTCACTCTTTCTGTTTAAGTGATCAATAGAAATTAATGAAGAATTTTTTTATCTTACTTTCCCAAAAGTAGTTGTATACAACAAAAATAGCCAAGTTGCCGAGTAGAGTATGGGTACAGATACAGGATACAAATTCAAGTACACAGGTAAATTAGAAAAAAGAGAAAAAAGGCTCCTTGTGTAAGGGTATAGGTACATTACACGTATGAACTCACACACACACATATACATATATGTATGTATGCCTGCATGCTAAGTCACAAGGTTCGAATTTGAGTTCGAGTTCGTTGACTATAAAATTGGAATGATGTTCGGCAAGAAAAATAATTCGGAGAAAAATTCGAATTAAATTCGCCTTATATAATTTTAATTATTGTTAAATATATGTAATATATCTCATAAATTATCAAAATAGTTAAAATTGTTTAATAGATTTAAAAACTTTTTAAACATGATGATACATTTATAAAGTATTAAGTATAAAACATGATGACCATATTATTGAAAAATTAATATATCAATATTTTAAAATATTTCATTTATAATTTAAAACAAAATTTTTATTTCACATTAACTATAAACTTAATTGATTGATTAAATATATATTCAATGAATTTGACGGAAGACCTCCGTTGGGATGAAATCGCATATGCAGGAGACAACAAAAGGGAAATTGCAGACAATGGCACAAGGAAAATTGCAGATTACAGTCTGCAGGAGCTGGCTTAAAATTTCGTCTGTGCACTCTCCATCAATACAGGGCTGTAATGGCTCGTTGAAACCTCCGTTTTCAGTATTCTGTACGTTCAAAGAAAGAATGGTTCGGAAACCCTAAAAAAGGTTGTCAGATGCAGAAAGTACTAGTTTCTAAATGTTTACAGCAATAAAAAACATAATCCCAATTTTTGTGGTCGAACAACAAGCAATTTTCATCAAATATCTTAGGAAAAATTAAAATTCGGCAATATCTGAATCTCATGCTTAAGATTCACCGAATATTGTGACTTAGCCTACATGTATGTTCAAACACCAAACTAAATATAAAATATAACTATAATTGTATAGCTATAAGAATGGGTGTAAAGGTGCTTCAAATTTGAAGCAACTTCAAGCCTATCTTCAAGTCTAATCCCATTTACCATCTTGATAGGTGTAATAGTTTCAGAAAATATTTATCGTAATTTCTCAATATAGAGATCTGATCTGATCTTTTCTCAAACTTGCTCTATTACCATGTTAAATATGATCAGATAGTGTTACATCCCAAAATTTAGACCTAATTAAAATAAGTTATAGTAGTTGAGATGATTAGTTAAAACTATCATTTTCCTGATCATGTGAAAAGGGAAGTTATAGTTAACCATTTATTTCATGTGGAAATGGTTTTTACAATGGAGTTGGTTGACAGTTATTATGTTTACTTGTTTATTGAAAATGGTAGTTAGTCGTTGCTTTATTATATTTACTTGTTAATAAAAGCTAACCATTGTTACAGATATTTGTGACACATTCTAATATTGATTTAAATGCAAGAACTTGTTATTATTGTGGAAATGTTGCATGGATGGTTGCAGGAGCAGACGAAGGGGAGAACGTATTAATTGCTAAACAAAATTTGAGGAATCAAGCACTATTCTAGTCCATTTGTTTGATCGCCATGTATGACCTCTAACTACCTTGATAAGGATTTAGCGACTGCACAATAGAGTACACCATTGGACAGTCATGAGCTACTTGGAAAAAACTTATAAAAAATATATAACTATCATTATCAAAAAATTCATGTTCAAAACCATTACCTTTGTTGTTTTGTGATGTTGTCTCCATTTTTTTATCTTTTATATATATATGTATGTATGATACCACCATGAAATTAAAGTCATACCTATAACTTGTACTTATTAATGTGTATATATACACACACATGTGCATATATCAAGAGGATATGATGTTAAAATAAACCATATTTCTTTGAACTATGCATGTATATAGATATATGCATTTTAATGGGTACGACCTTAGATAAAATAATAGCATGATGGTATCATTTAAAATTATATATATATATGTTTTTCAAAAGGAACTCTAATATTTCAAAATCTATCTCTCCATGAGAGGTGACCATGTACACTTGGCTCAACCCATTTAAATTCGGTGACCTTGTAACCGGTGCTCTTGAAAACTGTCATCTTGAGCAAGCGGACGATCAAGGCCACGGCTTGCTTGAACCAAGGCAAGGATATAACATAGCATGTCTGACTTCAGACGATCATTCTTTCCTCTCTCTCCGAACAAAATACTTCTTAATTCAGACCGCTAGTTTTCCTTATCATTTCTCATTCACTATCAGCAAGAGTCGGCTCTAAGCCGTGCAGTTGAAGCATCGACCAATCTATCAAGAGACTTTTGATTAGGTTATGTTCTACATCTATGCTACCGATTTTATGATCTATATCTATGCATCAGAATTTATGTTCAATGTGTATGCACCCAATTTATGTTATATGGCTATGCTCTATGGCTTCTTTGTTCCAAAATCTTTGAAATCGTTAAATTTTCAAGTGAAGGCTGACGTACAAGATGTGTAAATTTCATTATGGTCTGTGTCCCTTCTCTGTCTTACATTTGCAATATTTACCTTTCATTTTGCCACAAGTTCTGTACTAAAGTGTCATACTGAAATATAAGTGTGGCATGTTACAAGAATTGAATTACATCATTACACAAGATTGTTACTCGCTATGTACCCGCTAATGGATAGGAATCCATGGTTAATCAAGATGATCTATATTAGAATTACTTTCTCCAAGGACTCACGCTGGCTGGAGTAGCCAATGTAAGGGGGTGAAGAGGAAGGAATCCTTGCAAGGGAAGGTAACATAAATCAGAACTTCAATATATGTAAACATGGTAAGTTTTATAATGATTTCCAAAAGAACATCCAAGTAAGCTCATTTTGTCCGATATGTACCTTGTTGTCAAGTCAAGAGGTGGTGATCGGGTATTAGAAACCCATCTAAATCCTTGGCCAAGGTCGTTTAGAGACATGCTTACCTATTTTGATCACACGATGTAAATGGTGCCAGTTAATCAGGCATGCCTGCCTATTACTAAGCGGACATTCTAAACACCGGTATGCTCAGATGGCTGGACTATCGTGCCCCAAGCCTAACCCCAGGGTGGGGAGGGCCTTTCTTGTTAAAAGATAGTGTGGGGATTATAACGTCCATGGTTGGAAGGTTAAGCCTATGTCAATGCTTCTCTTACCGGAATGCCGAGGCTTGAACAACGTCTTCAAATATTTTCAGTTAGATTTAGTATTTTTTTTGGATCCTATCTTAGAAGATTGTTATTATATAATTCGTAGAATATATTGAAATGATTTAGTTTCTCTTGAATTGTTATAGAAATCAGTTAGTTACTTATTTCAGTTCTGAAAGATTAATTCAATTACTTTCACATGAAATGGATTGTAAGGTGTAAAAGATGTTTACTTCGGTAATATGGTTGTGTGTATTACTTTTCGTAACTGTTTTACATTCTTTAGGTTGTTTGGTACAAGATACAGATTTCAAAATTATCTATTTTTCAGTCTAGTAATTTGATATGTTACATATGGTATCAGAGCATTGGGTTCAACACTGAACCTCGGGCACATCACCTAGCAAATTAGTAAACCTGAAAATTTCTTTATATTTAAATGTAACATGATGTATACATGAAAGACTCCTCGCAAGAAGGCGTGGCATCCCATATTTCCCTACTTGATTAAGAACATGCCAAACTATGATTACTCCTATTGTTCCATCCCTCGGGACAATGGAACCTTAAAACAAGCTTTGGAACGAAGGAAGAAGGAAAGGGTCAGATGGACTTTTGCTAGGAAGGCAACTTATAGAGATAAACTCATCAAAGCATGGAATGCTCGACAGATTAACCCCCTTATGCTCTTCCATAAAACTTGGCTAGTGCGAGATATGCACAAAATCGAAACTGAACAGAAAACCCAAGAATAGGGCATTGGAATGTTCAAAATTATATTATAAAGCCCTCAAAAGAGGAAATTTTGTAAATAAACCTTGCTACAATTGTTAGCTAAGGAAATGAAGGAATAAATAAGTGATTAAGCAAAATTCTAATCTTGTGCGAATCTCTTTTAAGTAGAGTATGAACAGGAAATTGACTTAAACATTGTACGTCATTTTTAAATTTTTTTCAGGCCAACTAAAATAGGAAACACAAACAACAATGGAAACACTACACACAATGAAAACAATCCACCCTTCCCCTCGGATCTGTTGCTTTAGGTTTTGTAAGACATGCAAACGAAGCTAGAAAGTATGGAAAAGAAAATGAACAATCTGGCAGCCTAGACAGGGTGAGATCAAGTGGAGACGCAATCTTCGGCTCCTCTCGAAACTGTCACAGTGAAGGGAATACTAAAGCCTCACTCACACAAACTGAGAATCAAAAGAAATTGGAAATAGTTAATAACTTATCCTTGAATATCAAAAAGATCAAACCTCCTAAGTTTTTTGGTTTCGAATCCGAAGAGGATGCAGAAGCATGGTTGACCGAAATGGAACAAC
Source organism: Cupressus sempervirens (assembly GCA_028749045.1). Taxonomy (NCBI): domain Eukaryota; kingdom Viridiplantae; phylum Streptophyta; class Pinopsida; order Cupressales; family Cupressaceae; genus Cupressus; species Cupressus sempervirens. The sequence continues at coordinate 890,483,266 of CM053792.1, read as the reverse complement.
ACTTTGAGATTAGGAATTCCTTGGAAACCTCAAAGGCAGTTTGCGGAATATACCATTTTTAGGGGAAGTTGCTACTTGGTGGGGAAACACTATCATGTCCCCTCTTTTAGCTCAGTCTAGCAGAGACATGTGAGTCAGCTTATTATGGGGTCTTGTAAGCTGACAGGGTTGGATAAAGACCCAGTATGGTTATTTAGTGTTGGGGACTTGATGTTCTGGCAGTTGTTGATCAGTTGGGAGACGTTCCTTGTTTTTAGGAGGCAGTTCCTACTTTTTAGGACGTATGATCTTGCCCAGGGTTGGGTCTCCATGAGATTACTCTTTGGGTTCAGTTTTAGAGGAATAGGGCTTGTTTCCTAAATTTTAGGAGCATCCCTAGATTTTAGGGATGAGACTACTAGTGGATCCTTGATTTCCGACTTCAATCACAGACAGGTGACAGGATGATTTTATGGTTTGTGATGTCAGTTGGGCATTTTGTGGCTATTTGGATTATATTTTTAATATTTCCTAAGTTAGCGTTTAATAATTAAATAAGGCTAAGTCATTAGCCATTTTGGAGTAATAAGGGGTTTTTGGCCTCATCTGGATGCGCATCCTATGGTGTGATAGCTCGTTGGAAAGGTCTCGAAATTCTCTAAATCTTGCTCTTCGGTCTCAGGGCAATTTAGTGATCAGATTTCTGTCTATGAGGGAAAAGGTCATTTTCTAGTAACATGACCACTTTAAAATAAGAAATTATAACACTTTCACTACCCAACGCCACTTGGAGACACTTAGGGTTCGATTTGTATTTGAGAGGGGTTATAAAGAGATAGAAGCTTCATTCTATGATCATCTTTTGCATATTTGACAACTTGTTTATGAATTTGCTCTGAATGGGCGATTTCTAGTCTGGGACGCAAACCCCAGGTTAGTGATTGGCTGAGACGTAGCCCTCAGCAATCTTTGGCACTGAATCTCTTAGGCATTGTGCGTGGTGATTAAGGACAAAGGCATCAATTCTCATTGGGGTTTCAGCGTGGCATATCATCTTTCCAGTTGGGACGTGGTTCATTGCAGCCCGTTGGATGTCATTTGCCCGGTGGATGCCATTTGCAGCAAATGCACCACGTGGTGTATAGAGTATTGCTTGTATTCACCTCCAAATGTATGCTGGATTTGAGAACAATCTTCACCTTCCAGTTTGACATCAAATTTGTATGTGAGCTTTAGGAAATGCATTGGATTTATTGCTTAGCTCTATAATTCAGACAAATCTGCCTGGTACGGTTTGCAATAATTCTGATTTTTGTTATATGCCCAATTTATTTCAGTCTTGTTTCATGTTTGTTGTTCCCTATTCCTTTCTATGTTATAAAACCATCAAAACACAAAAACAAACAAACCTTTTTGCACTTTTGTTTAGTTCTACAAGAAAATATAAATAAATGGGAAAGCAAAATAAAAAATAAAAGATTACAGCAGTTTAACAGAAGAGATCCATCAAGAATCTTTCAAACACAAAAGTTGAATTGAATATTAAGACAACTGAAATTACCTGGGAAAAATTAGTGGCCATCTTTACGAATCGTTGGTTACCCCAAACCTTCTATGACCAAAAGTTGTTGGCCTTCTAGAGTCTTAAGCAAGGGGATAGGTTTGTACACAAATATTGGGAAAAATTCACCCGCTTGCTGAAGTACGTACCTCTGTATCAACAAGATAGGAATTTGAAGGTGAGAAAATTTATTATAGGGTTAAATAATAGGATCAGAGGAGCAGTTGATGTTCTCACTCCCTGAACCATGCAAGAAGCCCTAGAAAAGGTTGTTCAACAAGAACATAAAATAAAAAGAGATGATTCCATTCGAGATAATAAAAGCAAAACAAGTTGGAATTCAAAAGGGATAGATTCTGGATCCCACAAGAAACAATTCAAGGACTACAAACCCAACAAACTGGAGCCAAGAGGAAATGGTAACAAGGACTTCAAAAGTAACCCCAATACAAATAAGAACGGAAAAGGCAATGAATGAAAAGGACCACCAGCAGGATGCTACAATTGTGGCAGCGATCACTATGCTAACAAATGCCTAGTAAGGCAAACACCAACCAACCACCTCGACCACCACTACCACTATTAATTCTGTAACTTCGATCTCATACTGATCTGATTTTACAGATCGTACTGATCATGTAATACATGTATATCCTCATTTGGATTCGCCTCTTTAATGTCTTAGATTGTTAACCTTATCGGTGACCTTCCTAGGAGCATTTATTAATGTTTCTCTGCATGATTGTTGTTATTATATTTACTAACAAATTATGTTTAGGAGATGCCGATCTTGGAGTATAATAACTAAGATATATATAAGGGCCGACCTAGGAGGAGACATGTCCTTTCTAAGGACATGCCTCTTGGCTACATTATAATTATAAGGTTAGAATGAGGTTAGAGAACACACAATACAAAATAAAGTAAAAACATTTCCAGAATTGAGATTATACCATTGAAAACACTTCATATAAGTCTGATACAAAAGATTATCTTCAGCAAGCAACTAAGAAGGTATTATTTCAGTCTGATTTATAGCAGAATTTGCAGAAACTTTACATGGTATTAGAGCTCTGGTAGTCGAAACTAGGCTCTGCAAATTGACAATCAGATATAAATATCTAGCAACATCCTTCTACATTCAGTGGCTAGCACAATCAGACCCGAAGATAGGTTTGATGGAAAGAGAAACTTTGTTGCTTGGAAGTTCAGAATTATGATGATTCTTGAAGACAATGATGGGAAACAGTTTGTTGATAAAGAATCCAAGCGACCTAATGTTGATCCTTATAAAACTATCTGGAGTAAAGGAAACAAGAAAGCCATGCAAATCATATTAGATGGAGTAAAAAATGACATAGTACCTATGCTCATTAAACATCAGACAACATTTCATATGATGAATGCATTATTAAATGCATATGAGGTTAACAATGCGACTAGAACCCTTGCACTAAAAAGGCAATTAAACTTCTTAAGGGTGGCTAGTCTAAGAGATGAACTTGCAAGTATAAGGGCCATAATTGAAGAGAAGGAACTAACACTTATGGCTATAGGTGGCTAGTCTAAGAGACAAACTTGCATTATAAATATAAGGTTAGAATGAGGTTAGAGAACACACAATACAAAATAAAGTCTGCTTCTCTACATTTCTGCCATATACAAACTAATGCAGGGTAAAAACATTTCCAAAATTGAGATTATACCATTGAAGACACTTCATATAAGTCTGATACAGAAGATTATCTTCAGCAAGCAACTAAGAAGGTTTATTTCAGTCTGATTTATAGCAGAATTTGCAGAAATTTTACAACCACCACAGCAGCATATCTACCAACAAAGGATACACGCAGCACTAGACAATTGGTTGGCAGAATAGCAGATGGGTCCAATAGAAACTCTGGGTAAGATCTACAGAAACCCTATCTCCATATTAATAGATATTGGAGCCATAGAATGTTTTATATCTCCAAAACTGTTAAGTAGATTTCCCAAGAGGTCTAATTACATGGCAAAAACATGGACAGTTGTGTATGCAAACCTGTCAAGGGCTAAAGTAGAGCAGTGTCTGTTTGAGGCATCAGTTGACTTTGTAAAATTCTCTACAGAATTAAACCTATATGTAGCACCTCTTGGGTTCTATGATATCACCATAGGCATCAATTGGCGAAGTGAACACAAGGCCAAGGTTGATTATCTCACCAAAATAGTAGAATGTTTGGATGACCAAGGCAACCTTGTAAGCATCAAGGGAGTTTTGCATGAAATCAAACCACGCCAGATATTTGCCATGCAACTCAAGAAATGTGGAAGAAAAGGCTGCCTAATGACTTGAGAGAATCTATAGATACTACTTATGGTGATGACTACATCTTTGAAGATGGAGAAATTAGAGAAAAATTGAGGGAATCCTTTGAGGAGAAGTATCCATACCTCAAGAAATTTTAGGATGTGTTTCCAGAAGAACTTCTAGGATTACCCCCATTTAGAGTGTTTGATTTTTCTATAGACTTGATACCTGGGGCAGAACCTATATCCCGAGCTTTTTATCGAATGACCACCACAAAGTTGATGAAATTACAAATACAGTTACAAGATATGTTAGATAAGAAACTTATTCAACCCAACGTTTCACCTTGGGGAGCCCCAGTAATGTTCTTCAGGAAGAAGGATGGGACTATGAGACTATGTATAGACTATAGGATGCTCAATAAGGTCACCATCAAAAACCAGTACCCACTTCCTAGATTTGATGATTTGTTTGATCAAATGAAAGGTGCTACAATATTCTCAAAAATTGACCTAAGGTTGGGGTATCATTAGCTCCGTATTAAAGATGAAGACATTTACAAGACTGCGTTCAGAACTAGATATGGGCATTATGAGTTAACAGTACTACCCTTCGGGCTAACTAATGCTCCAGCAGCCTTCATGAACCTGATTTTGGATAAGTTTGTATTGGTCTTTATAGATGATATTTTGATTTACTCATGAAACGAAAGAGAACATCAAGAGCATTTAGAAAAAGTTCTATAGATGTTGAGAGAACATAAGCTATATGGGAAGTTGTCTAAGTGTGCCTTTTATCAAAAAAAAAAATCCAATATCTAGGACACATTATATCGGCTCAAAGGATAGCTGTGGATCCTTCAAAAATTAAAGCCATCAAGGCAAGGCCCATACCTAGGAATGTGACATTGGTCAGAAGCTTCATGGGGTTAGCAGGATTCTATAGGAAGTTTGTTAGAGATTTTTCCAAGATAGCTTACCCGATCACCTCACTTCAGAAGAAAGGGAATAAATTTATTTGGACCAAGAAATGATAGACAACCTTTGAGTACTTGAAACAGAAGTTAACTACTGCACTAATACTTGAGTACCAAATCCCCAAAAGAAATTTGTGGTTATAACTGATGCATCCAGGGAGGTATTAGGAGTTGTACTGATGCAAGAGGATCAAGTTGTTGCATATGAATCTAGAAAACTGAAAAACTATGAGCAAAACTATGCCTGACATGATCTAGAATTAGCCACCATTGTGGATGCCCTCCAAATGTGGAGGCACTACTTTATAGGGAAGCCTTTAGAACTTCGATCAAATCATCATGACCTAAAGTACATTTTCACTCAACCCAACCTTAATGCCAGACAAAGGAGATGGTCGAAATTTCTAGTAGATTATGACTTTGACATTAGCTACATTATGGTAAAGAGAATAAGGTAACAAATGCCTTAAGCCGACGGAAGCATATTTCCGCTATGGTTGTCATAGATATTAGATTAAAGGATTAGGTATTACAACATTTAAAGCGGGAATGACTTCTATGCAGAGACCAGTCATGTACTTTTCAGAGACCCACAGGACCCCACATACAAAGACTTCAAGATAGAAGAAGATGGATTATTGAGGTATGGTAGTAGGATGTACATACCCAAAGCACCAAAAATTCAAAGAATGATTTTAGAAGAATTCCACTAAGCCCACTATTCAGGACACCTTGTAGTAACTAAAATGTTGACAAATATAAAACCCTTATATTTTTGGAAGGAAATGAAAAGAGAAATAACAAATTATGTGGCAAGATGTCTAGAGTGCCAGAGAGTCAAGGCAGAACACCGCTATCTAGCTGGCCTCCTACACCCAAAGAAAGTACCAGAATGGAAATGGTAGATAATCACCATGGATTTTATACAAGGACTACCCATGACTCAAAGCAAACAAAACACCACTTTAGTGGTAGTAGATAGATTAACCAAAGTGGCCCAATTCATACTCGGTAATTTGACTGATGGAGCACCAAATATTGCTCACAAGTTCGTGCGAGAAATTTTCAGATTTCATGGAATTTCGTAAAAGAATATATTTGACAGGGATGCGAGGATAACATCCAGATTTTGGCAAACACTATTCTCGGCCTTAGGAACCAAACTAAATATTAGTTCTGTTTATCATCCAGAAACCGACGACCACACAGAGAGAGTAAACTAGATTTTGAAAGATCTACGAGTCTATTGCATGGATTGACAGTACCAGTGGGAGATGTACCCACCCTTAGTAGAATTTTCTTATAATAACTCCTATCAATCTGCTATCAAGATGGCACCCTTTGAAGCCTTGTACGACCGTAAATGCAAAACTCCTATAAGCTGGAATCGTATTCAAGGTAGGATTGTCATTGGGCCTAAAATGTTAAAAGAGATGGAAGAACAAGTAGTTCAAATCCATCAGAGATTGAAAGAAGCAAATGATAGACAGAAAAATTATGTAGATGCAAAAAGAATACCTAGGGAATTCTCAGTAGGAGAAAAGGTTCTATTAGAAGTAAAACCCCAAAAGAGTACCATCAAGTTCATTAAGCATGCCTAATTGGCCCCAAGATATGTGGGACCCTTTGAGGTGTTGGAAGTTGTGAACCCAATAGCCTACAAAATCGCACTACCTCCAGTCCTTGCTAGGATGCATGATGTCTTTCATGTGTCATATCTTAAGAAATATATCACTCATCATGAGCATAGAATTGAGTGGAATCTTTTACAAGTAGGAGACCCAGCCGTGGTGAAAATAGAACCACTCAAAATACTCAAGGTGTGTAAGCTTCGCTTACGAAATCGAGACATAGCTCAATGCAAGGTCCAGTGGGACCAATATGCTGAAGAGAACACTAATTGGGAAGACTATGATGATATCTTCCAGAAATTCCCTCATCTTTTCTCTAGGACCAGAGCATAAACATTTTCTTGTTTTTAATTTAAAACATTATGTGATTACATAGGCACCTTTAAATTTCTATTGGTAATTCATCGAGGATGATGAAAACATAAGGGAGGGAGGTATGTTACATCCCAAAATTTTGACCTAATTAAAATAAGTTATAGCCGATGAGATGATTAAATAAAAGTATCATTCTCCTGATCATGTAAAAAGGGAAGTTATAGTTAAACATTTATTTCATGTGGAAATGGTTGTTATAATGGAGTCCGTTGATAGTTATTATGTTTACTTGTTTATTGAAAATGGTAGTTAGTCGTTGCTTTATTAAATTTACTTGTTAATGCTAGCTAACCATTGTTGCAGTTATCTGTGATATATTCTAATATTGATTTAAATGGAAGAACTTGTTATTAATGTGGAAATGTTGCATAGGTGGTTGCAGGAGAAGACAAAGAGGAGAAAGCATAGCTAAACAGGATTCAAGGAATGGGGCACTATTCTAGTCCATTTGTTCATTCACTAGGTATGACCTCTAACTACCTTGATAAGGATTTAACGACTTCACCATAGAGTACACCACTGGAAAGTCAGGAGCTACTTGGACAAACATATAAAAAATATATAACTATCACTATCAAAAAATTCATGTTCAGAATCATTAGCTTTGTTGTTTTGTGATGTCATCTCCATTTTTCTCTTTTATCTATCTATCTATCTATATATATGTATGTATAAATGTATGATACCACCATGCTATTAAAGTAATACATATAGTTCGTATTTATTAATATATGTATATAAATACGTATATACATATATATACACATATACATGTGCACATATCAAGAGGATATAATGTTAAAATAAACCATATTTCTTCGAACAACACATGTATATAGATATGTGTATTCTAATGGGTACGACCTTGGATAAAATAATAGCATGATGGGATGATATATATATATATATATATATATATATATATATATATATATATATATATATATATATATATATATATATATATATATATATATATATATATATATATATATATATATATATATGTTTTTCAAAAGAACTCTCTAATAATTCAAACTTATCTCTCCATGAGAAGCAACCATGTACACTTGGCACCACCTTTTTAAATTCAGTGACCTTGTAACCAATGGTCTTGAAAACTATCATCTTGAGCAAGCGGACGATCAAGGCCACGGCTCGCTTGAGCCAAGGCAAGGATATAACATAGCATGTCTGACTTCAAACAATCATTCTTTCCTGTCCCTCTAAACAAAATACTTCTTAATTCAAACCGCTAGTTTTGCTTATCATTTCTCATTCATTCTCAGCAAGAGTCGGCATTAAGCCCTGTGGTTGAAGCATCGACCAATCTATCAATAGACTTCTGATCAGGTTATGTTCTACATCTAAGCTCCCCATTTTATGATCTATATTTATGCACCAGAATTTATGTTCAATGTCTATGCACCCGATTTATGTTCTATACCTATGCTCTATGGCCTCTCTGTTTCAAAATCTCTGAAATTGTTAACTTTCCAAGTGAAGGTCATCGTATAGGATGTGTAAATTTCCCTATGGTCTGTATCCCTTCTCTATCTTATGTCTGCAATATTTACCTTTGGTTTTTCCACGAGTTATGTACTAAAGTGTCATACTGAAATATAAGTCTGGCATGTTGCAAGAATTGAATTATATCATTACACAAGATTGGTAATCGTGGTGTACCCGCCAATGGATAGGAATCCATGGTTAATCAAGATGATCTATATCAGAATTACTTTCTCCAAGGACTCACCTTGGTTGGAGTAGCCAAAGAAAGGGGATGAAGAGGAAGGAATCCCTGCAAGGGAAAGTAATAAAAATCAGAACTTCAAATATTAATCATGATAAATTTTATAGTGATTTTCAAAAGAACATCCAAGTAAGCTCATGTTTGTCCAATATGTACCATGTTGTCAAGTCGAACGGTGGTGATCGGATATTAGAATCTCATCTAAATGCTTGGCCAAAGTCGTTTAGAGGCATGCTTGCCTATTTTGACCATAAGATGTTGGTGGTGCCAGTTAACTAGGCATGCCTGCCTATTACTAGTTGTTATTTTGATATATGTTTTGAACTTTTGATACCATGGATTTCGTAATCCATGAATATTGTAGACATTTGACATTGCAGTGACACTATGTTTATTATTCAGTTTTTTTCCTCCAAAAATTTGCTTTTATACTTATGTGATCTATGCAAAATTGTGTATGTGTATTAAGTAGCGTCTATTCACCTCAATTATTGTGTATTTGATGTTAATTGACTAAAAGATGCATGAAAAATCTTAAAATCCTTAAAAATCTTTGAATTTCATAGGTATTTCAATTTTTCGAATCCAGTCGCCAAGTCCGAGTCTGAGTCGGATTTTGACTTTCCGAGTCAAACGCGAGTCCGAGTCCCGAAACTATGGTTTATACTTAATACCGCCAAAAACAGATAACTTGCCTCCCGATAACTAGTTTGGTCAACCTTAATAATATGTATTTTGTGATTGGTCTAATTAATATATGTTTAATGTTATAATATAATGTTTATATATATATATATATATATATATATATATATATATATATATATATATATATATATATATAACTTCATTTATTATAAATGTATATTAATTTCTTCAGCAAAATACAATTATCCAATTTTGTATACAAAGATAATTTATGTATCTACGAATGAATTGTATAGTAATCAGTTACCCAACTAAAGGTATCAATCATCAACATGTACATATGCATGTATGTTCAAACACCGAACTTATAAATATAAAATATAACTATATAGCTATAAGAAGAGCAATACTCAAATTTACAAGAGAAAATAAATAAATATTTTAAATAGCATTTTACCATCCTAAATTGTAAGCACTTATTTAGCGTATAATTTTTGTATTTATTAGCCACCTTAATGTGTATTTTCATAGTAGGACTTCATATAACACTTAATGAACATCTAAATTAAAATGTGGGTCCTCTATCATTCCAATCTTGTCCAAAATCGAGGTAGGCCCTTATTTAAGTGTTCTCTTTTTTCTTTTCTCCAATCATATAATTTATTTCATCACCGAAGCCCTATGTTACAATTTGTGGCCTTTGTGTTTTGACTTGATCTCAAAATTGATTGTACTCTATAATTTGGCATCTCCTAATTATCCAGGAACTACGGTTTTGATCTAAGCTTTGGTTGGCTGGAACATAATGCCTAGAGCATTTTGTTCCACGAGGATCAAGTTTGAATTGGATTTGTGGTCTTCTCTCAAAGGTTTAGTGGGCTATTTGAATCTATAATTGATTTGCTTATGTTTTGACCCCCAAGATGTTGCGAGAGGTATATAAACGCCCTATTGCTCATCATTTTGGCATCTACTATTGAGCATCCATAACTATTATCAAGCATTTGCATTCACTAACAAGCATTCAAGCATTCAAGATTTAAACTTCTTTTCAAGTATTAAAGATGTTATTTTCTATGGATACACCTACATCTACATCTTTACTCTTTTCAATCAAGCATTATGGTAAACTACAATATTTGTTACATAGGGTTTTGTCTTCCATGATTTCCCTTTGGTTTTTGTGTTAAAGCTATTTGCATCGACATATTTGATCACATCCAAAGAAGCATTTGAATTATCAAGGTATGGTACATTTTATTTTTCTAGATCTAGCCTCTACAATATGAGAGCACACTTTCATTTCAAGGTTGTTCTAGTTAAGAGTTTGACCAAGGGAAACCCCTCTATCCAACCTTCTTCCTTGTTTTTTTGTGTGGAGGTATAGGTAGCGCATATGTTGGGACTTGATTTGACAAGTATAAGTTTTGTCGAGAGGTCCTCAACTATAAGCAGACAAAAACCCTAGGAATGAACCCTTGGGCTTTTTTTCTTGATATCTCACCTTCACATTTGGGTTACAAGTTAGTACAACTCTTTCTATTTTATGACACTATAGTTTCTTATCTCTCTTGCTAGCCTGTATTTTCCCAAAACTGCTTAATTTAGCTTATTCTGGTCTTTATCTTGCATCATTAGATTAATTTACCAAACCCATTTGATTCTTAATCATAATGGCGAAGGATCATTGCACTCACTTAGCGCTTCCATTTCATTCTTAATCATAAGGGCAAAGGATCATTGCACTTTCTTAATGCTTAAGACCCATTTGAGCCTATTAGGTCATCTTCCTTCCAATTGTGCATTAAGAAAAGTAGACAAATCACTTGCGTATCTTGTCTCCCTTTACCTACTATACATTTTGATGAATGCGATTCCCAACATTTCCATTCTAATTTTAATGTTAGATCTCCTTTGTGCGCTTGATCTAATTCTTAGGTCTAATTTTCATCATGGAGTTCACTAACTTAGAATGGCGTGTGATAAGTTATATTGTCATGTTTCTCCTTTTCATCAATCACATGGAGTGAATTTAATAATGTGAAAATTGATTCCTTTATATACCTTTTCAATTACTTTATCCAATTGGCCTTCAAAACTTTTTTGATAAAACGCGTGGCACATTACCCAAAATTGATTAATAGACCATGCTAATTAAGGATTAACATCTAGGATGTCATCCCTACATTGCCAAGTATTTAAGTTGACAAGGCAATTCAATTCCTTAGGCCAAATTGCCAATTCAGTACCACTTGTCTTGTATTCTGCGATATAAACAAGCCTTTGTATACTTCATCCAAAACATGTGCCAATTGACATCTTAACATAGGCGAACATACTTGCATCAAATTCAAACATTATTCTAACTATATCCAAAATTGTCGCCGATAATACTTACTCTACTAAGCTCGCAGATAAAAACAATCTAACTGTTGACTATCTTTCTGTAATATACTTAGTCATTTTCCTTGATTAACCAAAACCTAAAATGATTACTAAATCAAATGACCTTACTAGATGATAGTCATTTTCCTTGATTAACCAAAACCTAAAATGATTACTAAATCAAATGACCTTACTAGATGATTATGTTGCCATCAATAACAACATTCATGCCCTATGTTCTGGTCACTTGCCAACAAAATCGTGACATTCCGAGTTTGAGAACTTCCTTTGGACACTCGAAGAGAGAAGGCATGATAGGGTTAAGCATTGGGTATGTTTAAACATGGCGAAATTTTGTAACTACAAAGAGATGAAATGATTGCAATTAGAGGCTAGTTTAGCTCGCTAGGTGAATTGGAGAACATATAGGGGTATACATTGGATGGGTTTAGACAAATGGCAAGTCATATTTGTTGTTATTGGTAAGCTTAATGGATGTTTGGACTTTATTCAATGAAAGGACCAAATTGGAACTTGAACACTACTCAAAAAGAAGAAAGAAGCATATTTCCATTAGTAAGGATGTTGATGAGATCTTGCTCTAGAATAGTAAGAGAATATATTGAAACATCTTGTATTATATATTCGCTTGAATAAAAAAATTCTTTTATATTTTGTAGTTGGCCTCTTTTCTATATCCCTTTGTACTATAAAATCAATTTTCATTTTATGCTCTTGTTCTTAGTCCTCGAGGATATTCTTGCAAGAAAAGAAGAATGGTGCATTAGGAATGTTGTCGAAACAATTATGCAAGTGATGGTAGCATCAAGGATTACAAAGAAAAGTCGAGACAAGAGGGCTCTCCTAGTGAAAGGGGATAGACTACAAAGGGATTTCTGTTCTAATATTAGATAATGAGAAAGATATCTTCCATAATTGGGACCATGTATGCTTCTATGTCAGAGGGAGGAGGATTTGTTTCAATTGACTTCTGAGGATCTTGGTCATATTGGTTCAAAGGGAGTGGACCATGTCAAGATGGTTTTTCTAATGACAAACACCCAAAGGAAATGAAGTTTGTGCACTTTTGAGACAAGCTTTTAATTGTGGAGAATGAAGCCCTTGCTGAGAAGGAGTCTCCATTTGTTTGAATAGCCATCACAAGTAACCTTGGACAAGAAGTTCAAATGGTTGAAATTTGTCTTAGAGAGAGCTACATCAACATGAAGATTTTTTAATGAGTTATTCTCTGTGTGAGAGAAGTTCGAGGTGCAATAACTTTTTAATGAGTTCTTTGTGAGGGAGAAGTTTGAGGTGCAATCCCTTCTTAATGAGTTCTTCTCCATGGGAGAGAAGTTCAAGGTGCAATCCCTTGTTAATGCATTCTTCTTTGTGAGAGAAGATTGAGCTATTAGCTCTTGTGGCATTCTTCTCTATGAGACAAGTCTGAGGTATCAACCCTTGTAGCACTCTTCTATTGAGCGAGAAGTTTGAAGTATCAACCCTTGTTCTACCCTTTGGGAGTAGCTATGGTGCATCCACTTTCTAATGTGGTTCAAGGTGGATGTCATGTGTGTGACGACATGACAACATCACGTGAGAGAATTAGTGGTGACTTCTTGTACTCGTGTGTTCACCCTTTGGATGAGCCATGCTAAATATCAATGTAAGGTGGCAATCTCACAATGATAGACACTTTGTGCATCTTACCATCATTGTGCATTGACGATCTCACAATGATGGTGGACATCTCGTGAAGTGATATTTATGGATAGTCATAATGGTGGATATCACAAGGAATGATATTTATGGACAGCCATAATGGTGGATATCATGAGTTGTGATATTTATGGATAGTTGTAATGGTGGATATCACATGAAATGATACCTATGAATAAGTCATAATGGTTGAAATTGCAAAGTGATATCATCACAATAAGGTGATGTGAATAGTAAGAAGGATTCCTCCCTAGCTAAGAGGAGAGTTGATGTTATTGTAGCTATGATCGGATTCCTTCAGGCTGACACAGATAACATAAATGGTTGTGGTAATATAATTATATTATTGTGATACTATAAATATTATTATTGTGATAATATAATAATCATATTCTATTATTATTATATTATTATAGTAAGGGAAGAGTGGTGGCACTTGGTGAAGAGGCACCAGCGATAAGTATAAAGGAAGAAACTATATATCCTCTCTTCAAGAAATTTGAATTGCATAACTTCAAACGAAATAACACCAAGGATTTTTTTTATCCTGGGAAAAACCCTCCTCACTGAGGGAGACAACCCAGCCCACATAGAATAATGCCTTGATTCTGAATTGCAAATCACTACACACTCCTTGCTCAAAATTGATATCAATCAACCTGATAATCAATGAGCCTGCAACATGTCTGATGCAAATCGTTTCAACTGAAAATTACAAAGATACTGCTCAAAGGTACAGAGATAACACAGGCTAGAAAATAACAAAAAATATCTGTCACAGTGGGAAGAATATATGCAGAATAGATGAAATCACAAAGAAATTACTGCCATCGATAATACTGAAATTCAGAGAGGAGCTCGATACTGCACATATCTACTTTTCTTACTCATAATAAAAAAAACAATAATATGTCTTTCGAATGAATACCAATAACTGGAAGACGATAATACAGATTCACAATATAAGAAAAATCAGAACATGAATAGACATCTTTAGCATAACCGATGTCTTTGATGGAGAGAAACTGCCATCAGGGATATGAAACAACGTACATTGCTCACATGGATGCCAACTCAGAAATAAGCCATGAATCATACAACAAAATACCCAAACAATGAACAGTGCCAAGATATATCAAAATGGCACAAGTAAACCTTTTTGACACAGCTAACGATCAAATGACTTGAGAAATTCTTGCACCAAGACAAGCAAATAATGTAGGACAATAACCTATGCTGCTGCAATCATCAAACACATAGTTCACATATGACCAGTAGATCTCTGTCGCTGATATGATTTTCAACCATAGTTCCAAGAATCACGGCGATTCATGCGATTCACGCGATTCGGCGATTCGATTCAAGCCAAACGATTTTTTGTGAATCGGTGAATCGAATCAGCGATAAAGGGTTTATGAAATAAGTTACTCACTAAATTTCAAGGGTTTTTTTAATTTTCTGATTCATGGCCGATTCGATTCCGATTCATGGCCGATTCACGATTTGATTCGGCCTTGCCGATTCCGATCCGATTCCGATTCTTGTTACTTTGTTTTCAACACTCTATAGTCTGAGAAAATATATACAATTAAATAACACCTGAATTTAATTTAACACTTGCATGAAAAAGAGGTGAAAATTGCAAGTGTTGTGTTGAAAAAAGTGAAATGAGCAAAAGGAAGCATACATGGGGTAAAATTAGGTTCACAATTATTTT
The DNA here is from genome assembly GCA_028749045.1 of Cupressus sempervirens. Taxonomy (NCBI): domain Eukaryota; kingdom Viridiplantae; phylum Streptophyta; class Pinopsida; order Cupressales; family Cupressaceae; genus Cupressus; species Cupressus sempervirens. Next base: position 890,468,232 of record CM053792.1, on the reverse strand, counting down.
TTTAGTTTAAACAATGTTTTTTAATTAAGTGGGACACTTTTTTGGGCATCCACAGCATTGAGTACGCTGAGGTTTGTCCTAGGTCCAGCCCAAGCACCCAAATCCACTGCGGGTTCAGCTGGACCAAACCCACAATGAATTTGGGTGTTGGTGCCAAATCATAAACCTGAACCGAATGTGGATTGAACATTGTTGGCATTCAGTAGCTTAGAAAAAGAGTTGCAGCAATAGGAATAGCTTCCATACATTTCCTAGAGGAGCCATAACTCATATATAAGAAAATAGATCTGCCAGACAGCTGCCAGGGAATAATGTTGTTGATTGGAAAATAACTAGGATGTCGAACAGTCTTCCATAAGGTCAGCAATTTGGAAATTTAATTAATAGCTACATCGTTTGTAATTTCTTAAGAGTAGTGTTTTATATCAGCAATACCAAGAGTTATATAGAAACTCATTGTGATCATTTTCATGCAAAATTTTCTGTATCAATGAAGCTGATTTCACTATGAGATATGGAAACTAGTGTTATGTTGATTATTTACAACATCAATTCAAAATAGGTTTAAAAAAATCTCACACCAGCCTACTACAAAATGTTTGATAGAAGTTTGAAAAGAAAAAAATGGTTCAAATAGTCAGCTTGATTAAAATATTCCAGTAGGGGTTCTTACATCCCAGGTCTCACTCAAAATTTGGCCGATCAAGCTTTTAATTTAAGCATAAGCACCCTCATCTATTTGCATAAGCAAGAATTACTATTACCCATAAGCATTTCTATATCATTTCTGGCATGTCGTAATCCATCATTACAAAATAAAAATAAAAAATATCATGTATCTAGTTGCATATGATTAGCTTAATGGAACTGCGGCATAGAAAATCTACAATTGCTTGATTGTCAAATATACCAATTGCAGCAAGGCGGAGCTTTTTCTTTTGCACTTTTTCTTCCTTTGTCAATGGTTTCTTGAACCCAAGCTCTGATGTTGCCATTTCTTTCTCATTTTTCTGGGCTTCCAAACGTTCTTCAAAACTATATTCAATCATAGAAAATGATGATTTAGAGCTAAGCATGTATAGATTACATTAACACCCAGTAGTAATTCTCAATTATTGAAAAATGGTTTCGTCCAAATACCTGTTAAGAAAAAACTGTGCAGTTCGCCTCACAGCAGTCATGTCACTAGAAGGCACTAAAACGCCCATCTGAACCATGGCTTGTAACACCTACACATTATAAGACAGTTGCAACCTGAGTTTCTCACCTTGACATGAAAATTTCAAATTATTTAGAGACAATTTATTGCATACACAAATGTAAAAATGCGCATATGACAGTACATGTGAACCTATGTTCCCCCGAGTTTCCAGGACGGGGGCGGTAGGGGACAACGGGATGGATTTCCGGGACGGCAATTTTTTTTGCCGATTTTGGGGACGGGGGGGTACAGCAATCGGGGATGACAAAAGTGACATTTGTGTTTAAAAATTGGGGACGGATGCGAGTCCCCAATAAAGTCCCCGGGACGGAGACGTCTCCGTCCCCTAAACGCTGGCTTTTTTTGGCGGGGAGACGCGTCCCCGGGGAACATAGGTGTGAACATATATGTATATGCACATGCACATGCACATCTCTGTCTGCATGCACATGTGTGTTGGTATGTGTGTATTATAATTTCTATCACTAATTGGCACTAAAACACTCATCTGTACCATGACTTGTAACATTTGCACATTATAATCTGGTTGTAACCTGAGCTTTTCAACTTTATACATGATTACAAATTCAAATAACTTGATGAAAACGTTGATGCATGCACCAATGCATGTACAGCTGTGCATACAACTGCATGTGTAGATATGATTATTGTGTGTGGGCGGGTAGGTGTCTGTGAGCAAATGTGGATGTATGTGCCTCTGCATGTGCATGTATATGTGAATATATTTGTACTATGTGTTGTGCACATGCATGTGTCTGGATATATATGTATTTATTTTATTATTTTGTGTATAGATGTGGATGTATGCATGTGTACATGGGCATGAGGATGTGCATGGGTATGCCTGTGTAGATTAATTATGTATGTTGTGTGCATGTGTGTCTTAGTACATGTGTGCATGTGCATGGGTGTCTGTCTATGTTGGGATGGAAGTGCCTGTGTCTGCACATGCACAGGTATGTAAATATGTAGCAAGTACTTATGTATGCATGCATATATATGCGTTTATAATATATATAGATAGTAATCTAATTTACTATTACTGCAAGACAAAAGAATCATTGATTGTGGACTAGGTTCTTTCATGGTGTACAACAATGCAGTATACAGTTACAGCATATACATTGGATATGGAGATCGAGGACTATAAAATCTGCTATAACAATTATCACATGTCAGCACTGATCCCTTGAAATGGTATGGGAATATGTATTGGAAGTGATTGTTAAAGACCCTATAACAGGGAAAGTGAACATTTTGAGAGAGTGACCAAGTCAGTTGTAGTCATCATCCTTATATGTTATGAAGCCCACGGTGAACCAGGCAATGCAAGATGGAAACGCGTGCCCAGTGAATTTGAATGGAAACACTGCCTGGTTCTACAGACAACAGTAAAATGATGAGTCGTTCATATTTCATGATCATGATTGTATGTTTTTTACAGAATAGATGATAGTGATCTATGATAAATATGATAAATTCAGATCAACAGAATGAAATAGAATAACTAGAACAGAGAACAGACTTTGATACACAGTTCTGGTAAATTGAAGTTCAACCAATAAATAGAATGGACAGAAAAACAGATTTCAGCGATGGTGAGCTTTTGCAGTAGTTACTATTAAAGTAAAAGGTTTATTATCTTTTACTCACTCTTAAGATTTTACTATTGGAGTTTTGACTTTTGTCTCTTCATGACTATGACATTTAATATTTGTTTTCTTTTATTAAATGTCACATTATCTCTTTAGGGTTTCCTTTTTGAGAATGGTTGATCTCCTTTTATAAGAATTGATCCCCTTGTATTTTGTAACACTTCTTTCTCATTTTGTTCCTCTCTTGAATACAGTTTTCATCTTAAGAGCCACTCTTCTTTTTTTTCCTTCATTCTTCCATGTAACAGGTTATTTGTTTGCAGGTGATCATTGTGGCTTTTGTGAAGTTGGGTTTTGCATCTTTTTTGCACACCAACTTCTACATGGTATTAGAGCTCTTCCTGCAACTTCCTATTAGTGACTGAAGTTCAGTTTTGAAGCTTTCGGATTAAAGGGTTTCAAATACCCTTTTTCTAGGTTTTGAAGGGGGTCATTTTTTTGGTGCACTTTGAGTCCAAACGGACCTCACCATTGGACTCAGAAGGCCCAAAACCTCCCATTTTCATAAAAAGTTGGTCCATTTTGGACAAATTTACTGTTAAAAGCCTTTTTTTTCTTGCTTCATAATACGGTTTTTTTTGGATCTGGGGGGGTCAAATTTTTGGAGCATTTTGAGCCCAAATGGACCTCACTGGTGGACTATGAGTGCCCAAAAACCCCCATTTCCATATAAAAAAAGTCTTGTTTGGACACCGTTGGCTTTAGAGGCCTCGACACACCTTACGAGGCAAGAGAAAAAATTCAAAAAGGGTTGCCCACAGGCCACCATGTGGCAGCCTGTGACTAGCCTACTCGAGTAGCCTAGCGGTTGCCCAACAGCCGCTAACGGCAACCCCACCGCTAGCAACGGCCGCCACCCACCGACCGCCGTCAACCGTTGATTGTTGTCGGCCAACCACCCACTGCCTCCGTTGATCGCCACTTAGTCACGGCCCACCACCTGCTGCAGTTGCCATGTTGTCAAACTGTACAATGCCATGTTGTCACCTGCGGGTTCCAGCCACATGGCCCTTCATTCGACCAGCTGCAACACGACAGGTTTTGTAAAAGACACGTGGCACGTCAAGCCACATCAGCACTGCCACATGGCAAGTGCCACATCAGTTCTCCAATCCCACATGCCACATCATCCCGACACATGGCAGTCATGTCAGCACCCAATCACTTGCCACATCAGTAGGCCCTTTCTTGCTTGCGATGGCCAGATGACCCTCAAATTTAATGCAGTGAAGTGCTAAGGTCAGCACTGCATTAGCATTTTGGATGCCCTTCTAGGCCATAAGGAGCAACATTCAATTGTTTGCTCATAACTTGAGCATACGAACTCTGTTTTTGAAAAACGAGATATTGCAGGAAAGCTGGTTTCGAATCCATCATGATGGTGTAGGTTTCATCAGATTTTGATGTTGTTTAGGTACTTGTTTTCACTGTCAAAGGCCAATCTTCTTTTTTGCTCTTTGGGGGTCATATCTTTTGCGTCTGAGCTTCGTTTTCAGCGAACAAAAAGGCGTTGGAAAGTTCTTGCAGTGCTATATCCAGATCTACTGTACTCTTCATTAGAATATTTCGAAGGTACATAAGTCACTCAATTAAAGCTTTTTTGCTCTCCTTGTTGTATACGTGTTGCTTTTAGCTATTAGGGTTCAATATCTTGCATTGTGGGAGGTTGTTTTTCAATACATTGTTTCTATCATCTACTTCAATACAACATATATCTTTCAAAACCAAAACACCTTTTCTAAAACAATGGCCGAGACCTCTTCTTGTCTAGCTCTTCTTGATCAGCCTCTATTTCAAAGTCCGAGGGCATGGGTCTTATCTCTCTCAATATTGCAAACAGCTTACAGTTTCATCTTGATGAGTGTACTACTCCTCGGTAAATGTGGCTCAAGTTTAAGACCTTGTTTGGTACAGTTAGTGAGTTCAGGGGACTTCATCTTGAGGCAAAGCTTACATTACTAGTACCTTATTCTTTCCCCACCATTGAGGACTTTCTAATGAAATTCAAGCATCAGAGATCGCTGTTACAAGGTTGTGGTAAGACAAAGACATTTAAAGAATGCATTTTCTTGATACTGTTAAAGATTTGGGGAAACTTTCAGATTTTCTCCTCTACTTTTCACTCCACTATGGATGCATTGGGTACTCATTTCACCATGCCGACATTTGAGGAATTCTGTGATTGTTTGACTAGAGAACAAGCCAAGCTTTCCTAGTTGGATTCTCTATCAAGATCAAAAACCACGACATTAGTAGCACAATCATCTACAGTGAAGAAGAAGCAAACACCGAAGCCCAAGAAAGATTCAGTTGGTCATGAGCATTCCTCCAAGCCATCTACACAGTCTACTTACAAATTACAACCCAACCCTAAGAAAGGTAACTCTTCTAAATCTGGTGAGTCTTCCTCCAAGACTAAGAAGTTCACAAGCAATCCTTGCAGTTTTTGTGGCAAGGAAGGACATCCAATTTCCAGGTGTTGGAAAGGGTTAGAGGCTTTAGAGGACGTTGTGCAACAGTGTCACATCTCCTCTCCTCAGCCACCTTCCTCGTCTACGGGGAAGGGACATGCTCTTTATGCATGAGCCTTGTCTTTGTGATCATCTTGGATAATTGATTCTAGTGCTTCGCACCATATGACTCACTCACTTGTTCATAATGCCACATCACATATTGCAATTGGTGATTCTATACAGCTCCCAGTTCTTGGTTCAGGTTCAATCTCACTAGATGGTGGTTCTCTTCAGAACGTTCTTCTAGTTCTTGACATTTCTATGAACCTTCTTTCAGTTTATTAGATTTGCCTTTCTGGCTCTGGTAAGACAGTTGAGTTCTCACCTTAGTTGCCGATTCGTGACACGAATCTGATTCGGGTACGTGAATCGGATCCGTGGATTCAGGATTTTTTTTTTCCCAATTATGATTCGTGGAGGATTTGTGCATATATATATATATATATATATATGCGCATTATATATACTAAAAAATAAGAGAAATATACATAATTCTAAAACTAAATCATTTCATAGTATGAATCTATGATTCTAGTATGCATCTATGAATCTAGTATACTTGATCAATGACATTGATAATTAATCTATTTTCACGATTATAAAGAAAATCAACACGTTCACATTGAATTACTGAAAGTGAAAATTTGTAACATTCAAAATATAGATTATTAAACTTAAAGTTTATAACATGATTTACTCATAAAAGAGTCAAGAGTCAACACTAAAGTTTTTTATTTAATCATCAAATGGATTTTCAAGAAAATCCGCATCAGAGGGGTATTGGTGAGCTGCAAGTGCTGCATCTGTATCAGTAGAGGAACCCAAACCACTAGTAGTAGAGGGGATTGTTAACTCATAATCCTCCTCCTCATCATCCACATCAATCAAAGTGGATCTAGCAAGATCCCGGATGGTCATATCTAAATCAGGAGTCTCGGGTGCTACATCCCAAAGCTTTTTGGGCCCCTTCTTGTACTTAGGGTCCTTCCGTGACAACAAGCGCAAATTGTTGTGAATGAACACAAGGTCTTCTAATTTTTTTGGAGCCAACCGGTTGCATTTGATTGAGTGGATAAAGGAGTAAGTACTCCAATTCCGCTCAGCGGCAGAAGAGCTGGCAACCTAAAGAGAAATAAAAAATTATCAATACAACAATCAAGATAAATAAATTAAATAATAAATTCAAGGAATTGAGAATGTTAACCTTAAGCTTAATTTTACAAACTTACTTGGGATAGGACCTTTATGGCAAGAGGTTGGAGGTATGTGAAGGCTTGCCCATGAAGGTACCACCATTTGATGGCACCCATCCTGCTTTGGTCTGCTATGGCAATAGGGTCGAAATCCTCACCTGAGTTGAAAGCAGCAAATTCACTCCTCACAATTGCCCCAATCTCTAGATCTTGGAATATCTTAGCTAGTGCCCTCTTATACCCATTTGCAACCTCTGCATCTTTAAATGGTGGCACTCTACCTGGAAGGCGAAGTACATCTGCACTATAGTACCCGGGGATAACAAAAGACAATTGAACACTATCAAATATCAATAGCACAAACATTGGATAAAATAAGCACAAACATTTGATAAGAACTACAGTACCTCGGGGATAGAGCATATGCAAGGAGGTGCAAAGGTGTGGTCATCTTGTTCCATCGATGATGAACAATTTTTTCCACCTTCTTGTAAAGGGTGTCCTCAGGATCATTCTCCCTCCTATGTATGACCTAAGATATGAAATATGAATAATAATTATAATTATTGAATATGTCAATTTAAACTTTAGAATCTAGATATCTCTCAAATAAAAAATTGTTGTAAAAGAGCGTAAAACTTACCATTTTAATTTTTTCCAGCATACTATCCATGGAATCATAAATATCCCCAAGGCATGGCTCATCACTATCTGCGAAGCGAAGCATTGCCATTATTGGATCGGTGATTTCCAACACATAACTCACAAGACTCCACCAATCCTCATCTAGTATCATTCTTCTCACATTTAAAGCCCTTGCTGTATTGGAATTCTTCCAAATGCCCCATTGGGGGCTAATGACCATATGCTTCAATGCTTCTTTTACCTTCACAAGTCGTCTCAAGACGATTGTGTGAGAGGCAAAGCGGGTTTCAGCAACCTAAGAACATGTTAAACTCAAGTTAGTAAAACATTTAAAAATTAAAACATGTTAATGTAAACAACAACAAAAATTAATAATTGTGGAATCCAATAATATTCAATTATATATTAAATATAAAAATTTACCTTCAATAACTCCAAGTTTGAGAAACTCCTAAAAATTGCTTGTGACATGTGGTGATTTGTCACAAACATTTGAATCTCTTCAGCTTCCCCATATATCCTTTTCACCCAATCTATTTCCGTGACCACTTGGACAACATTATCAGGACCCACTGACTCTATGGCATCAATGAGAATGCGTGAAATAAATTTTGCATCTTTCACTTGCCCTTCACAATCAACTGCCTTCAAGAACATTGCCCCCTTAGGGCATACAGCAATAACATTGATCAATGGACGGTTTCTACAATCTTTCCAACCATCCGAAATAATAGACACACCCGATTGAACCCAAAAATCTCTTATTGGTTGAAGTTGAGCCTCTACATTTCTCCTCTCATCATGTAATATGGTAGTGTGCAACTTCTCATAACCAGGCGGTTTGTAACCATGGGGTGCATCATTTATTGCTTCCACCATCTCCCTAAAATAAGGTGATCTAGCAAAATTAAATGAAACACCATTTGCAATTAAACAACGTCCAATTTTGTGATCAGCAATGTCTCTTTTCAATTTGGAATGCCCTATCTAGTGGGCCTCTCTTGCGGGTGAGTGGAGATGGGTCTTCATCTTCATCATTTGTAGTTGGGATAAGCAAAAAAGGATGTGTTCTTGTGTTTGTTTGATCAGATGATGGTGTTGGTATATTTGTTTTTTTGGAAGCACCATGTTTTGCTTTTGCAACTGCTCTATTAGCATCATCTTTCTTTTTTGCTAATGCTGCTATTTGTGCAGCTGGTAATCCCTTCTTATCACTACCTTGACACATGTGAATTCCTTCACCCGCAAGGCCCAAAAAATGTAGTTTCACTCAGGAATAGGAGCTTCTGTGTTGTATGTTGCAAAAATTACATTTCCATATGTATGCCCCACCCTCAGGACATTGTGCAACTCTTGTTGTGTGTCTCCATAAAGGAGACCCCCTATCAATTTTGAAGCTTGGTGATGCAGCCCCACCCCCACCCACTGAGCCTTGACTACTCATTGTTCTATTCTTGCAATCTAGAAAAAAAAAGTGAAAGAAAACCATGCTTCACACTTGCACAAAAACTTGAAAATTTGGAAAACTAAAAATAAATCAATAATCTATGAAAGAATTCAAGAATATGGTTGAAATGCATACCTTAAACACTTCTTGCAAGGTATTTGAAGCTCCACAACCGATCTCCTTCGAATCCAAGCACTTCACTTCAAACTAGCAAGTATGAGAGAGCAAAATGAGAGAGCAAAATAGAGAGCAAAATAGAGAGCAAATGAACTTGCATTGTGATTTAGAGGGTTGTTTTTAGGGTTTAGGGCCTTTAGGGCAAAAAAAAAACATTAAAAAATGATAATGGGCCCACGTTTTTGCAAGTTCCTCCTGTCATTGCTGCGGATTCACGTGGATCCGCGCGTGGATCCTCACGGATCCATACGTGGATCCGGATCCGAATCGAACCCGAGTCCGGATCCGGCCATTTCCAGGCGAATCCGGTAACTAAGATTCTCACCACATGATGTGGTTATCCGAGATCTCCTTGATCCTAATTCATTTATTGCTACTGGTAGTGTGGATCCCCAGTCTCACTTATACCGATTTGATGGCTTTGAGTGTTCAGAAAGTGTGGGTTCTTCTCTTGTTGCACATGTAGACTTTGTAAGCAAGCTTTGGCATGAGCATTTTGGACATGTCAACTACCGCTATTTACGGTAAATGAGTACAGAGGCACTTGTTTTTGAGCTACCACAGATCTCTTGCACTGATGGTGTTTGTTATGGATTCGTTCTTGGCAAGCATCATCGAGATCCCTTTTCTTCAGGAATAGCTAGTCGTGTTAAGACACCCTTGGAGTTGGTTCATAGTGATCTTATGTCCTTTCCTACTCCGTTTTTGGGGGCCCGCTATGTGCTCACATTCATTGATGACTTCTCTAGACGTACATGGGTGTAATTTCTTAAGTACAAATCTGATGTCTTCGATTCCTTCTGAATCTTTAAGAATTTTGTGGAGAAGCAATCTGGTTTTTCTCTCAGACGGATATGCACAGATAATGGGGGTGAGTATGTGAATTAGGCATTCAAAGATTTTTGCATTGAGCATGGTTTACTACATCAGGTTTTAGTTCCACACACCCCTCAATAGAATGGTGTTGCCAAGAGAAAGAACAAAACCTTACGGGAGATGACAAATTGCATGATTTAGTCACGAGATATGCAATCTTCATTTTGGGTTGAAGTAATCAATTGTGCCAACTACATTCAGAATCGGATGCCCCACAAGGCATTGCAACAGATGACTCTTGACGAGGCTTGGTCTCATGCCAAGCCCAATGTTTCTACATTTTGAGTTTTTAACAGTAAGGCATGGGCTTTTATTCTAGATGCTCAGAGGAAATCTATGGAGAAGAGTCGACCACTCATCTTTGTTGGCTACTCTGAGGATGTGAAGGCATATAGGTTGTTTGATCTTGGGTCCAGAGACGTCTTGTTTCAACGAGATGTCCAGTTTGATTAGCACTTTCCCCTTCCAAATTCTCCCTCCTTGGATTACCCCTCATTGCCTACTCCTTCCTCTTCATCTCTAGAGGATGATGTAGATGATGATCCACCATATCCACCTCCTCCACCACCACCAATTGCTCCACCTTCGTCCAAGTGGGCCTGTGTTACAATTGAGTCAGATGGTCCTTTGGCAAGAGATCCTACAGATACCCATTGTACTTGAGCTCAAACATCTGGTTCTAGTCTTTTGAGTCATGCTATTTCCGCAGATCCATAGAGCTTCTCAGAGGTGACCGGACATCTAGAGTGGGATTTGGCTATGGATGAGGAGTATTCTTCTTTGATCAAGAATCACACTTGGGATCTTTGTACTCTTCCAAAAGGAAGAAAGTTGGTTAAGTGTAAGTGGTTGTACCATACCAAATATGTTGTAGATGGCTCTATTGATAAGTACAAGGCATGTCTTGAAGGGATTCTCGTAGGTTGAGGTTATTGATTACTCTGAGACTTCTGCCCCTGTCACCAAGTTGAATTCTACTTGCTTTGTCCTTTCACTAGCAGCTTCACAGGGATGGTCGATCTTTAGATGGATGTGAAGAGTGCATTCTTGCATGGTGATCTTCATGAGGAGATCTATATGGAGCAACCTCAGGGCTTTGTGCAAGATGCTTCATTAGTTCGTAGGCTTCGACGTTCATTGTATGGTCTCAAACAAGCCCCTTGAGCTTGGTATGAGAAGATGGACTCGTTCTTGCTTTCTACTCACTTCACATGCTGTCATTGTGATCATACAGTATACATTCAGCGTCAGGGAGTTGATATTGTGATACTTGTTCTCTATGATAATGATCTCATCATTACCGGTAGTTCATCCTCCATGATTCAGAGCATTCAAAGAGCATTGATGGAGTGATTTGAGATTAAAGATCTTGGTCTTCTGCACTATTTTTTTGGGCCTACAGGTTACTCAAACTTTCGATGGTATTTCCATCAATTAGCAAAAGTATGCTCATGATATGGTCCAACGCTTCAACATGCTTGATTGCAAGCTTGCCACTACACCATTTCAGTTTAGTGTTGTCTTGTCTACCACTTGCCCTACGGCTTCAGTGGATCTCAATTTATAGCATCAGTTGGTTGGTAGTTTGTTGTACCTAAGACATACTCGTCCATGATCTCTCCTTTGCGGTTGGTCTTGTTTCTCAGTTTTCCCATGATCCTCATGAGAGCCATTGGCAAGTTGCCAAATGTATCTTGAGGTACATTTAGGGCACTGCACATTTTGGAATTCACTACATTACAGGATCCCCACACATTGTTGGCTTTACTGACTCAGATTGGGTCGGTGATGCTGATGATAGGAAGTCTACTTTTGGCTTTGTTTTCTCTCTTGTCTTTGGTCCTATCACGTGGTCTTGCAAGAAGCAGTCTGCTATTGCATTATCCTCTACAGAGGCCGAATGTCGAGCAGTGGTGTTAGCTAGTTAGGAGATCTTGCGGCTTCGATAGTTGATGACTGAGTTTGCATTTCCTCCTGATAGTCCCAGTATGCTTTGGTGTGACAATCAAAGTGCCATACATATTTCTCGCAACCAAGTGGAGCATCAATGTACTAAGCATATCAAGATCTTCATTCACTTCATCCGACGGTTGATTCAGGATGGTGTTCTCCTCTTGGAGTACATTCCTACGGAAGCGCAAGTTGTTAACATCTACACTAAATCCTTTGCATCGCCGCACTATCTTCAATTGCACACCATGCTTGGGGTGAAGGAAGTTGTCCTTGGGGGGTCTTAGTGAGGCCTTCCTTTCTTTCATGTTTCTTAGTATGTTTTTCTCATCTCTTTTTGGACTAGAGATTTTCCCATTCGGTTTTCTCTATTTCTCCACTTTATAAAGATTTGGTTATGATTGGGTACCTAATCAGGTCTTGTTGCCAGGACCCAAGTTTCCTTCTGCATTGTAGTTTCCTTTCTTTTGTTTGTATTGTTTGTTGTTGCATTGTCACTCATCTTAAGAGGGTGTGTTTGAGTAAAAGGTTTATTATCTTTTACTTACTCTTAAGATTTCACTATTGGAGTTTTGACTTTTGTCTCTTAATGAATGTGACATTTAATATTTGTTTTCTATTATTAAATGTCACATTATCTCTTTAGGATTTCCTTTTTCAGAATTGTTAATCTCCTTTTATAAGGATTGATCCCCTTGTATTTTGTAACACTTCTTTTTCATTTTGGTCCTCTCTTGAATACAACTTTCATTTTGAGAGTCACTCTTCTCTTCTTTGATTCATTCTTCCATGTAATAGGTTATTTGCTTGTAGGTGATCATTGTGGCTTTTGTGAAGTTGGGTTTTACATCTATTTTGCACACTAACTTCTACAGTTACTTTATTGAAATTTAACATATGTTGATCTTTAACAACATAAACATCACAGTGGAAAATGTATTAAAAAGAACAGATGACTATCCCAGTTCTAATCTCATTAAGATGCAATATCAAAGATAAACAATCAACGGAGAGAGGAATATCATAAACTGAAGGTTGGTCACACTACACAATGTCCCGATTCTTCCAAGAGTAAGAAACAACCTTAAGAAATGAATCTAATTCCTAAAGGAGACTAATAAATTTTGGCTTTGTTACAGATCTTTATTGGTCTTAGACTAATAATAAATATGCATGCACTCTGATGGTTCGTTGGAATAAAGTAGAGAGTGGCCATGAAAGATCATTAAGTCCATCCCATAATTTCCACATATATGACTTAACTTCTGAATAAAAGTTCCAATTAAATAATAAAATGCTCTTAGTTTATAATCAGCCATAAATGCCTTCATCAAGAATAGATGTATAGTGGAGGGCATTTCAGAGCAATCACAGGAAGGAGAAGATAGCATGATATCTGTCTCAAAACATAACATCAGAAAACCCAGGATGGCATAACAATTTTTAACCAATCAAGGAACTAGACTTTAACCAATTGGGTTGCATTAATTTCAGATCTAATAGTGCAGAGCTGACTTGTAGCAATCATTTATTTTAGTGGAATGCTTTGACTATTATAGAATCTAGCTATTCAAAATAAAGTGTGGTGTAGTCAGACTATCAATCACTCAATCCTGCTCACACTGTTATAGAAAACATAATTATCACACTTGTCTTGAATATCAGAAAGATCTGTATCAGATATTTGGCATGTACTTCAGGTATTACAAGTTTCAATAAGTGTCATACCATTCGATCACCTTGTTGTGATGTGGAGCCTAATCAGACTCCGAGGTTTATTTGGCGCGGTTTGCCTCCAAATTATTTCTACGAGGGTTTGGGGGCAGTGCCCCCAAGATGGGGTCAAGAGCCAAAAATGCCCTTATATTGTAAAAAGCGTCAGCTGCTATTTTCCCTATTGGATGACTTATTCTAGCTCGAATTTTATAAGCAACAAAAGCTTGTATAAAAAAGCTTAGGGTTAGGGATTTCATAATGTAATGGTGACATTGTAGCTTCTTGCAGCGGCATTGAGCTATAAGGGATTGCAGATTATAATCACTGGATAATAATAATATTGGACTTGCTGTTGGTGGACGTAGCCTAGGGATTGGGTGAACCACGCTAAATCTTGGGGTCTTGTATTGCGATCTACTATTTTCTGGTATTGGTTATATTTGGATGTAACTGTTATTTCTGTCTGAGGTTAATCCTAACACACCTAAATCAAAAACTCGGAAAAGATAAACAAAAGAGATTTTATAATCTAAAATTTCATTAATTCTTCAATATATTTAAGATGAAGATAACCTTATTAGGATCCTTCTCATACACTCCATAAAAAACTTCCAAAAGCCCTTCTCTAATGTTTGGATTAATGCTGCATATGAAAGGTGCACATCAAATTAGCATCATTTTAAAGTCAATGCCTACATCAAATCAAACAAAATCCAGCAACAAATAATGTATATAAGCTTATGTGCATTTCAAGGTTGAACATATCACCTTCCCATCATGCCAAAATCATAAAAAATGAGTCGACCTCCATTTGCATCGTCTACAGCTATATTTCCAGGATGCTTCATGCAAAATATAAGATAATTAGCCCTCTTGATACAATAGCTACATGAAAACCATCATAAATTAACATTAGTGCTAGCAGTAGAACCAATCTAATGGAAGTTTGCTTATATCAGTAGCAATATATGTCTTCGAATAAATGACAATGACAGAGATCCAAACCTTTCATTTTTTTTGGATAAGCATAATTATACAAATGATACCAAAAAGTGGGTAAAGAAGCATCTCAAAAACTCAGTGCCACTCGCTAATCATATGCCGAAACTACAAGCACACAAAGAAAGAAAACCATGCACACTAAAGAAACCAAACCAGCATTTATAAGATTTAGAATTAATAAAATTACATTTTCCAATCTAGTTTTTGTAAAAATTGTTTGTAAACAAAGAGAGGAATACTTACCAATACATAGGCATATCCATAACAAGTCAAAGGGTATTGTCAACTGCAATCTCAGAAGGCTGGAGTTAGATATCATCAATTTGTACCTATGTTACCAATACTAGAACTGGCTAAGTTTAAGGTTTGTTGGTTAACTTCATGCTTTCGGCCCAAAAAAATGTTGATTCCATAACTTTATAACATACTGATCTGATTACAGATCGCACTGATCTGTTCTTTCTTAATCCCTACCAAAGTCTCTATTTATATTGTCTTATCCTCCTTGTAGGGATCGGTGCCAATCCTGAAGTAACTATTTTATAACTAATCTCCTTGATTAGTTTGGGAACTAAACTATTCTTCTTGGAAAGTCGCCGATCTTTAGAAGAAGGTTTTATTTTGACTTTGGAAAAGACATGTCCTTTGTAAGGACATGCCCAATGGTTTTATACTTATGTAGGGTGTGGTTGAAGTTTAAGGACACACAAGCAATTAGAAGTCTGCTCCTTGATCAACTCTTCCCTCTAGACAATTCGCAGATACAAAAATTATCTCCAGAATTATAAGTATTAATTCACACAAGTCTAAACATTGAAGATTATACTCTGAAGTATAAGAATAAGACATAAACTAACTATGATATATTACTGAATTTGTAGAAGATTTACATGGTATTAGAGCTCTGGTAGTCGAACCTAGGCTCTGCAAATTGAATAATCAGACTTGATATATATCTAGCATCATTCTCCTATCTTCAATGGCATACACAATCAGACTCGAGGATAGGTTTGATGGGAAAGAACACTTTGATGCTTGGAAATTCAGCATCATGATGATTCTTGAAGAAAATGATGTAAAACAATTTGTTGATTCAGCATCCAAACAACCTATTGTTGAACCTCATAAAACGATTTGGAGTAAAGGAAATAGGAAAGCCATTCAGATCATATTAGATGGAGTGAAAAAAGATATAGTACCCATGCTAACGAAACATCAAACAACATCTGATATGATGAATGCATTATAAAATGCATATGAGGTTAACAATGCAACTAGAGTTCTCGCACTAAAAAGACAACTAAATCACATACAAATAAAGAACAGAGAAACAATGAATTCTTACTTCCTAAGGGTCGCCAGCCTAAGAGATAAACTTGCAAAAATAGGAACCATCATTAATGACATGGAACTAACACTAATGGCTATAGATGGATTACTAGATTCATGGGAAACATTTGCACAAGGAATAAGTGGTAGAGATAATCTTCTTGACTTCAATAGACTTCAAGGAGATTGTCTTCAAGAAGAATCTAGAAAACTTAAGAAAGGAGGAAAATTGAAAACGAAAGATGAAGAACTTCATGCTCTTAATACAAATTCCTATAAAGGCAAGAAGAAGCACTTCAAGAAGAAAAGAAGTAATCAAAAGAATGACAAACCTAAGAAAGATCTATCCAAAATAGAATGCTTTAG
Source organism: Cupressus sempervirens (assembly GCA_028749045.1). Lineage (NCBI taxonomy): Eukaryota > Viridiplantae > Streptophyta > Pinopsida > Cupressales > Cupressaceae > Cupressus > Cupressus sempervirens. The sequence goes on along the minus strand of CM053792.1, from coordinate 890,452,141 downwards.
ATGCGAAAAGTTTGGACACTACAGATCTAATTGCCTTGAGAATTCTAAACAAGTGAACTATACAAACGTTACTAGGGAACAAGATAACTATGATCCTGAGAATTGTGTATTGTATTTGGCATTATCAAATGAAGTCTCAAGTAAAGCATGGGTGATTGATAGTGGATCATCTCGACATATTACAGGATAAAAAGAAGCACTAGACTCTATATTAGAAAAGGTTAATGGCGAAATCACCATCGGTGATAATTCAACACAATCCGTCAAAGGAATTCAAAATTGCACCTTGAATCTAGAGTCGAGTAGTTCTCTTCTTCTCAAAGGAGTACTCTATGGACCAGGAATAAAAAGGAATCTAATCCTGGTTGCAACACTTGAAGATGATGGACATAATGTTGCATTCATAGACAGTAAAAAGTCATAACCTGGGCTAAGAACTCCTCATTTAAGAAAGCAAAATTGATTGGTCAAAGAAAAGGGTATTTGCATGAATTAAATTCAGAACTTAGTCGACCTATTCAAGCCTTTATTCATGAAGCTACAGCTATAAACGAAATGTGGCACAAAAGGTTAGGACATCTAAATTTCAAAACCTTATCAACTATGGAGAAGATGGTTACCGGTTTACCTAAACTGAATAAAGATCACTCAAGCATATGCAAAGGATGCACTTAGGGTAAGAACACCAAAAGTCCATTTCATGATAGCACTAGAAAAACTAACAATGTTTTGGAACTAATCCACTTAGATTTATGTGGACCTATGTTTGTTTCTTCTCTTGGAGGATTCCGGTACTATATACTTTTTATAGATGACTTCTCTAGGATAACTTCAATTTACTTCTTAAAATGCAAGGAATCAAAAGAAATCCTGAAGAGATTTAAAAAATTTAAAACCTTAACTGAAAACTTATCAAGACATAAAATTCAAACTCTTAGGATTGATAATGGAGGGGAATACACCTCAGATTTGTTTAAAAGGTTTTGCAAAGAAACAAGAATTAAGAGGGGAGTATACCGTTACCCGCAACAAAACAAGGTAGTAGAAAGGAAGAATAGAGTAATTATAGAAGCTGCAAGAGCTGTGAAATTTGATCAAAATCTAGAAATATATCTTTAAGCAGAAGCCTCTTGTACTATTGTCTATATTCAAAAACAAAAGTCCTCACTCCTACCTTAGAGATAAAACTCCTGAAGAAATCTTTACTAAGGTTAAACCCAATATAAGTCATCTTAGGATTTTTGTGTCCCCAGTATATATACATGTTCCAAAAGAAAAGAGCACTAAGTTAGAATCCTCCAAGAAGTATTTTTGTAGGGTTTAGTGAAACATCTAAAGCATATAAGATTTTCATACTTGGTCAGAAAAATATTGAGCTTAGTAGGGATGTAATTTTTGTAATGTTCCCTTTTGGAACATTAGAAACATTGAAGTCTTATTTTATGCAATATTAAATTGACTCTGAGACATAGGCTCAAAATATTAAAAAGGTCGATTTAATGTTATATAAAGGACAAAGGGGCAAGGAGGAACAAGACGAAATGTCTTAGGGTAATTAAAGAGCCACAAGGGAATAAGACAAAAACCAGAGAGGAGCCGAAGTGTCTTCGTTTGCGAATTAAAAGGGGAAAGAGGCTCACTGTTGGATATGCTTGATATTATTATTCAGTTCAGTATTCTCTCTTGTGAGAGTCTAAGGAAGCTTCATCCTTTCCGCTAGTTGGAGGACGTAGCCCCTTGTGCTAGCAGGTAGTGGACACAAACCCATTGTCCCGGGAAACATCTTTCAGATTTTTCATTCACGCTTACAGGTTATTATCCTAGTTTTCCAATCTGACTATTAAATCTGTATGTAAGATTGGATTATGATTTGTTGGTTATTGTATTGCTGTTGTATAATGCAATAACGTGTTTTAGGAGTATTGAAGGATTGCTGGTTATATCCTACTGATTTGTAATGCATTTTCATATGCTTGAATCTTTAATATCATTCTGGGGTAGAGGGATTTATTTTAGAAAGTACTGGTTTTCTATTGTTGTTTGTATTACATCTGCTAGTGCATGCATTCTGAATAGTTTTTTCAAGAAAGAGTTGATCGAGTACCTATCTGGGTTATTGTTTGTATTTTACATTACTGGTTATTTGCAAGGTAGTTTCGTATATTCATGATTCTGAGGTTAACTTGAAGGAAGATAAGGAAAAATCTGTTTTAGGATAGTACAGTGCTCGTTCGAGTTATTACAGTGCTGGTACGGGTCATTACAGTGGTATCAGAGCCTCAGGTCTTGCCATCTTGTGGGTTCAACAGGAATCTCCAACATAAGTACTTTACATCATCAGCTAATTCACAGAAACAAGAAGAGAACGTTGGGCAATATCCAGTTTGACCAAACAAACACAAAGTTATGCACAAAGCAGATTATACATCAGTATATTGTCACAAACTTAGAAGCAGAGGTCAGTAAGACATATACTAGGGGCAGTACTGAAATATTGAAGACTGTCATCTATTCATGATGACCAAAGCCATTGTATCACACATTATTCTAAGGCCCCATGATGATTGAAGAGTGAAAAGGAACATATGTCGTGTAAAGAAGAATTCAGAGGACTGTATTAAGAAGCAACTAGAGTGAGTCTATGCAAGAAGTTGGCATTTTCAAATAACAACAGTATAAGGAAAACTGGTAGGTGAATGGTGAAACTCTATAGGTTGCTGGCTTGAAGAGAGTTGGGTCTCTAGGAGATAGTTATGCATCAGTTCGAAGTTGGAAGCAGACTGATACATCTTCTGCATAGGCTACTACTTCATTATCACACTACACATGTATAGCATTCTTTGGGTTGGATGGCAGATATCATAGCATGAATGATGGCATTCCCTGGAGGTAATCACAACATAGGTTAAATACATATGGTGGGCAGTTGTGAGCTCGCAATAGGTTACTGTGAAATAGTTACAGAAGAACCCCTGTTTATTGCACACCTCCGGTGTTAGTGTCAACACTGGTATTACATATCGTCCCTTAGCACGAAGTGACTCCTCTCAGCACACTGATGGGTAGGATTAAGACCAGTTCCAGGCGGAAGAATAGTGATTGAGCTAAACGTTAGAGGAACAGTTGGACGTGTTCCCAGCATCAAGCCAACACCCCATACATATACACACCAGACAGTTCAGTGGAGATGGCCGAGGGTATCCCAGTTTGTGTAGAGAGACTCGTAGTTACCATTCACCAACATTTCTAGAGTCGGTTTTCATATGGGTGACTACGTATGTAGTGTTTGGAACAAAGGCCATGTGACTTGTCGAGTCTTAAGGAAACTACAACCAGTATAGCCGACCATCCATATTGGCATCGTCCTGTTGGTGAAAGCAGGAAATAGTAACGACACTCCTAAGAAGGGTCTTTGTCGACGTGCAAGCACAATTGTTTATTGAAGATTCATTTTCAAAATGCTAGGCTGAAATAGTCGGGCAGGTTCGTATTATTGGAGGGGATATTGTACAGCTAGAGTTTTGTTTCACGGGCATGATGGAATACACATCCAAACTACACAGTCGATCTCCATCATGGTATCTATAACTATTAAAGGAGGTCAAGCAAGGAGAATTCTAGAAACAACGTCCGAGGAGTCTTTTTCGACATTGAGTAATCTTGAGATATGTGGCTGAATAAAATAAAAAAAAATTATTAACTGCAGATTCCAATTGGCAAAGACATTACTAGAAAAGTTTTTAGCGCCAGGATGGTTACATAATCCCTTGGAATTCTGTCAATAAAACCTACAAGCAAGGTGCCACGTGTTTGGAATGTTTCAGAGAATAAGCCAAAATTAGAATTTGGTAGTAACCGCTGTCAGATAGTAAGAGGAACAACATCAAGTGGCATATCTCAGTGTTCAGGTAATGAAGGAGATGGCAAACGATTGCAGCTCTGTAAATTAAGGATGAAAAAACCGGACACAATTGGATATAAGCAAAACTCTCACAAATTCACCAACAAGTATTAGCAATGCGTTAGCTGTTGCAGACGTTATTACATATGTTTCTAACAGGCATAGTCGAGTCAAGGACGCCATTGTGGCATTTCAAACTTACAATATCTGGTGAATATTACATCAGGTTACTAAGGTTCCATCATCAAAGTTGTTGGGACTGGCTAATGGAAAAGTTGATATTAATAGTGCAAGTTACATGAACAATAATGTTTGGGATGATTTAAGAAGGGAAGCTATGTGCTTTGTTGGTCAAGCACTGGACAAGGGTTGGAAAACTTTGCAACTTGGAAGAACAGTTTGTATCTAGAAGTGTAGATAATCAAATGACAGAGGATTGAAAATGCAAGAGAACTTACCCTAGACACTTTCAATAGATCCAAGGATATTCATCTGTCTACACCTTTGGAATGGGGTGATTATACTTAGCCATCTATTCTTCATGGTAAACCACTTAGATCTACAGGTGCAAATCCTCTACCTATTTTATCTCCTATGCTGGATGGATTATCAAACAAAAGGGATCAGGAAAGGCCTAAATTCAATCCCACACAAGCCAGAGTTTTAAAATACGATTTCGATTCTAGTAAGACACTTGAGGGTATTGAATCTACTGAGCATGGGTCTCATGCATCTGATTACATGCCATGACAGGAGTTGCATATTGTGGAGGAAGGAGTTGCTTTCAACAGACGACCATCAAAAGAATTCATTTCAGATTTGGAAACTGCAATTGATGAGAGGAAGAGGTTTGATGTATCAAACAAGGCACAGATTGAAACTAGAGACTTAATAGAAAATGGCCATTCAATCCTAGAAGTTGATTTAACTAGGAAAAGTAACCATTCGGGCCTTGACAATGGCTTAATCCTAATAAGAGACCTTTCTTCTACTTCACATCTGTATGTGCCAAAATTAGAAGATATAAGAACATAAATACTCAACATTTTCAAGGAGTATCAAAAACTTCCTACTAGAATTCAGAATGTTTTACCATTCCATGATTACGTGGATTTTCATCTGTAGCAGCAAAATAAAACTAATGTGGTACAAAGGGAAGTACTTGGATGTGGTTCAGGATCTCCTTGTAAAGGACCAGCTCAAAGGTGTGTATGAAGAATTTCCAACAGATCAAAATCATCGAATAAAGGATCTTGAAAAGGAAGATCAGTCAACTACCATTGATTTGCAACCGTCTTGTAACCTCGGAGAAGATGTTAAACATGGTGCAAGTTTCTACATTGGTGATTTGAAGGTTAGCTTGGTCAAGCAAAATAATGGAGTAAACTGCTCACAAGGTAATATTAGTTTGGGACCTTGGTATCATGAATCATATATTCATGATACTCAGAACGTGAATTTAGAAGAACAACCTAAGATGACACTACAAGACAATGAACAGTTTCAGCAGGGAGAAAATGAAATACATGCCTTACAGAATCAGCTGAAGGTTAGTGAAGACATGGTTGTGGCATCCTTGATGCAGTATGACAATACCCACGAGTTAGTTGAGGAGCTCCACAAAAAGGTCCGAATGGAAGGGGAAGGTGACTGGCTTGTGGCCGATTTACAGAAGGTCAAAACAGCCCTCAAGACTATGAAATTAGATTACTTATATCTATTGTCTGACAGGGATTATATTCTTAAGGTTGCTGAGATTTATGCAACACAATCAAATAGGGAAAATAATAAGACTGAGGATCTCAACGAGACGCTTAAGTATGTTTGGGAGGTACTAAGTGAAACTCAATCTTCTCTACAGGGAGTAGAAAATCAAATCAAGCTCTTGGAACACTCTCGGGAACATGAGAATAGAATGAGGCAGGAGTTCTTCCTGTAGACACCTAGAAACCTTTAGAAAATAAAGTATTTTTATTTTTTGAAAAATTCCTGATGACATCATCATTTATTAATTAATTAATTATTTAATTAATTTATTTATTTTTATGCCATTAAATCCCTTTATCTTAATTAAAAATATTTAATTAAAGAATCCCTCCCAAAAATGTTTAAATCTTATTTAAACATTATTTCCATATTTATTAATTATTTAATTAATAAATTGACCAATAACCTCTTCCAAAATCTTCTAATCCTTCTTTAATTTCGATTAAAGGCTAATCCCATCATTTCCTACCCCTAATCCCAACTCAAAATATTTAATTAAGATTAAATATTAATCCTCATGTTTATTAAAAAAGTTTTAATAAATATCTCCTCAACCCAAACCCTTGAAATAAATAAAACTTTATTTATTTCCTAAAAATCTAATTTATCCTCATCCTAAGAAGTTCTAGACTCTTCTAGAAAGTCTTCATCCTCATCCTAGGAAATTCTAGACTATTCTAGAAAGTCTTTATCCTCATCCAAAGTCTAGACTCTTCTAGAAGATGTCTTTAAACCTAATCCTAATCCCCTCCTAACCTTGTTACATTCCCTAAAAATGGGTTAAGACTTACTAACACAATCCATGAAGTAAAGTCATAATGCCATTTTGAGAAGCCATTTTACATCAAAACCATACACTCACACCTAAATTCCAACTCCATTTGAAGCCATTTTTGAAGCATAAGCTTGAGCATACATCCTATCTATTTAGACAAAGCCACTCAACAAGAGAGCTTCTTATTGAGAGAGTCCATTAATGGCTCATATTCTCAATTGAGAGTTCATCTTAGTCTATCTTGAAGTTTATGAATTTTGTTTAGTTTGTAGAAGCTTTATTTAAATTTGGTTTCTATTAGCATACTAACATTGCTCATATACATTTTGGCACGCCCGGTGGGACCCCGCATGGGTCATCTTCATTATCTTTTTTAGTCAAGTTTTGTATGTCATTTGCTGATTTTGGCTAATTTTACTTATTTTTGTGATTGGTAGGATTGTATAAATTGGTTTTGTAGGTCCACATGAGCATGAAGAAGACAAAAGAACTCATAATCTATCTCATAGTGTTTGCAGATTTTTCAAGCTTATAGGTGGACAAAGAACTTGGAATTCTTCTTCCTCTTCTTGTCTATATTCTTCTTATTCCATCTACTTCTTCTTCTTCTTATTGTGGGAGATCTTGGCCATTTTTTTTTTAAGGAAGCAAAATCATACACACTTCTTTTTAGTGCTTAAAATGAACCCCCAAATCATACTTAAATCCATTGAAAAATTAAAAATTTGCAAAAAATAAAAAATCTTTTAACAAGTGAAACTAAACCAATCTAATCATTTGCATCCTTGCAACATCAAAGTTTTAGATGCATTCATGCAAAGTTAGGAACACTTCATTTTTGGGAATTTAAAAAGAACTTTAAGTTTCCATTTCAAAAGGTTCAAAATCAACACTAAGTGCACACTAAAATCTAAATCAAACTCAAAGCATCAATCAAGGATAAAATGAACCTCATTTGAAAATATGTTAAAGTTCTTTTAAAAATCTCATGAAAACTAAGATTCCTAAATGGTTGCCAAAATTGTCCTAAAAAGCTTTGTTATTTGTTCCAAACAAATGTCTTGGTGCAAAATCTTGAATGTTTCTTAAGTTTTTCATGCATCAAAACAATCTAAGAATATCATTTTTTGGGCTTAAAATATGCAAACTAGAACACAAAATCTTGAATGAAAACCAAAGTCCAAAGAGTCATTTTCACTTTTGAGTCCAAAACAATCTTGAATGATCTAAGGTTAAAACAAAACACTTCAAAGTTCTTAAAACAACACACAAAATCTCAATCTTGAATTCTTAAAGGAAAAAACTTGAATGTTTAATCACTTGTCTTTGAATGCATGTTGCTAAAATCACTCTTGAGTGCCATGGATTAAAATCAAGTTTGTTTTTTTTATGAATGCATGATTAAAACAACAAATCCAATCTTGAATGCCATAGATCAAATAATTATCTTTTGGAGCATAAAAAGAATCTACATTCTAGAAATTTCCTAAATTATAAAAACCAAATAAAGATGTTTTAAGTGAGTTTGTAGTTGGACTCACCCTCTTTAATCACCCATCAATTTAGCCATTGGTTGTAATCTCAGCACCATCTATGGGGATGGGTCCACCTAAGAGGGTGTTAAGTGCTCCACAAAGATCAAATTTCACTTACTTGTGTTTTTATTAGTTTTTCTAACTTAGAAAATTTCTTGAATGCACATTAGGCTCGCTAACACTTCATTTGGACATTAAAATTGAACAAACTCTTGACGTGGAGGGCCTCCGGGTGCGCGCTTGACAAATCGAGTTTCACATATCTTTGTTTTGGGCTTAAAACAAACTCACACTCAATCTTGAATGCCTAACAATCAATGAACATCGCATGGTTTTGACGCATTTTCAATGACGCTCGCATTTCTTATGTTGACGATCTCTCGACTTCCATTATGCTAACGACGCTGTCAAATTGGAATGAACATTGTATGCCATAATCACAAGTGTCTTCAATCATAGCTTACAAAATCTAAATCATCAATTGGAATGAATGTGTGTCTTTTAAAGCCCAAGATCATGTATGTGGTCTTTTTTTACACTTTTTAGGAGGCCTGCTTGGGGATTTCATCACCCCTTGGGACGACCTCAACTCCAGCGTTCTGGCGGAGTATAAAAATCGGGAGGTGAATCCAAAGACACCTCTCTTGGAATCAAGATTTTGTCACTCGGGCTAAGCCTCCAGGAACTTTATACCCTTGAGAAGTGAAAGAGGAGAAGTGGGTTACCGCTCCTCTCGGCTGTGTGACATCTTTTTGGTTTCATCTACGGATTTGGGTCTCACATACCTTGTGTATATCGAGGACTCCCTAGCTAAACCAAATTTCATCCTTGTAGAAAGCTTCCTAGGATGTTGGTGTGTTTGATGTGCTTGCTCCAAAATTTTGTTTTCTTGTTTGTTCATAGCTTTTGAATGAATGTTTGCCAACTTTGGTCAAAATCCCAAAAAAGCAAAAATCTCCCAGCTCAAAGCATACTTAGCGTAGTCACTACCTCATCAGAAAATCATCCAAGCTCCCTAGCTGCAACCGAATCTATCTAGTTCCTTGCTTTAGAACAATCCCAAATCCAAAGTCTCTCCAAATCATCCCCCCCAGTCAGCTAGCAACCCAATCCAAAATCACACCCAAGCCTTTAGAGAGTTGTTGTCATTCTGCTAGAATTTGCTATCCAATCAATCCGACCAATCCACCAGCCTCACCAAGGTTATCCCTCTGACTGAGCATTGTCTAGGGTAATCTAGCTTTGTCACTTGCATCCCTCATCACCTTGAGCTAAAGGTTGGGATCCACAAGTGGTCAATCTCGTGTCATGCCCATAGGATCATTAGTCTATCCTCAAGTTGACACAATCACCACGAATCCTGCACATAGGAAAGCAAAACTCTCACTTTTTGATAGCATACCCTTGAAGTCTTCCACCCACAAGAAAGCCAAAAATCTCCAGCCAATCCTCCTTAGGTCTGTCATACAGCTTTGACTCTCCCTAGGAAATCTTTCATCAGCCAATCCAAAATCTGTGCTTAATCCAAATCCAACCATGAGCTTCCGTGTTCATCCATATGCAAGACCCCATCCCCATCAAACTCATCATCAAAGCATGAAGTACCAATCCTATCATGATGTGTTTGGTCGCATTGTCCTTGCTCCCGCCACCTCCTATTCCAATAATGATGAAAATCTTGTTGACTATGACGGGTATATTGAAAGCCTTAGAAACATTCCCCCAAAATCAAAGAGTTATTCCAAACTATCTAGTCATGCCATCTGATATTCCAGCTTCCCCTCCATCACCCCATCAACCAAGCTTCCAATCTTCCACCCCCATCACACTAGCTATTCCTGTCAATCCACCTCCACCTTCGACACACGAGTCTCCAAGGAATCTCCCAGAGGAAATACAAGAAAAGTTGCCTCCAACAGTTGATAAGCCATGTCATCTAATCCAACCATGTGAAGTAGTCAGTGATGAAGCTTCCCCATCTATAATATCACCTCCATCTCCCATAGCTATCATCCCCATACCATCCATCAAATTGCTTAAAATCCTTCCACTTCCCGCAAGCATCAAAATCCCACCACCTATCAAATCCCTCCAAATCCTATCCACATCGCCTCCAAGAATTTCTCAAATCTCTCGTAATGACCCTTATGCATCCATCTTCTACTCACCCATCTCCACTACTGAATCTCCCATCTATCCATCCGCTGCCTTTGAAGAATCCATCCCTTCACCTCTTATTGCACCATCCACTCCAAACCAATCCTATCAAGATCCTGCCCAAAAGCATGTTGACAACCCCCAAAGCATAAATGAAGATATCATCGTACCATGTCTTCCATCCATAGTGCAGTCACCATCTCCTCCATCTTCAAAACCTCAAGCCATATCTCCTCCACTACAAGATATCTTGTCATCCCACCAGCTACATCAAGATCCTATCCTTCCATCTCCCCCGCTCCACGCTTCCATCTTACCACCTATCCAAGCTATTCCACCATCTATAATCTACCCTCTTGGTTCACTTACATTCATCCACGGTGGCCCTCTCTCAGCAGAAGAATTAAGAACAGTATCTCCCCATTGCAATACACCTAATAAATCACTTCTACCATTTTTTGCAAGCAAAAAGTTTCCTCAGCTTGTTCAAATGCTCAATCGATGGCATTATCAAGGTCAAGGTTTAGGACCACAAGAGCAAGGAATCAGAGAGCCTATTATTGCACAAAAAAATCTAGGATTTCATGGTCTTGGATATGTATCCGAAGGCTCACCATCTAAAGGTGTTGGTACACCACACCCCCAAACCAAGCCTATCTCCAAGCCCACCATGCCAGCCTCCCATCACTCCTTCAAGAAATCTTATGTCATCCCCCCTCCACCATCTTTGCAACCCAAAACAACCTACCATATCCCCCCTTCATCCGCTAAATCCATTTTGGGTCCCTATGTCCCAAAATCTACCATCCTCCATCCTCCTATTAGCCATCATAAAAATCCTATTCCATCCATTCCTATGCAAGATCAACAAAGGCACATATCAGGGCACATCATCCATCATCATCCCCCTACATGCTCTTTCATATCCTCTCCATCTCACAAAGCTTCTCCTAACCATCTTCCCAAAGCTTACCACAACAATGTAAATGCCAACTTCAAAATGCATAAAGCTAAAAATCCACATCCTAGGCAATCATATGTCTATTCTAAAAGACATACTCCAAAAAGGCAAAATCCAATCAAAGAATGCAAAATAATGCAAATGCCTATGAAAAGAAAAACCAAAACCATGTGGATCCCAAAGAAAAAAGTTGAAACCCAATGCATAAAGGCATCCACCATTGCTAATCCCCCATCCAGTGACTCATGTCCCCCATCTCCTAACTCCATCTTGGGTGCCTATATCCCCAAGCACGCTTCCACAAATCCTCCATCACACCCGCATCTACCATCTATCCCCCATATGCTCTTTTCACACCCGTCCCAACATGTGCCAATGTTCTTCTTGCAAGCATCCCCATCTCATGCTCCTTTCCAGCATTTTCATCCCTCCATCTCCTACCATCAATCCCATCTAATCCGATCTATTGCATAAATCACACATCCGGTGTACCAACAACTAGCAACAAAATTGAACATTCCAACAGCCAGTGAAAAATCCCAAAAAAGCCAAAATAGCTGAAGAAAGCCAAAATCATTCCAGCTAAGTCCAAAGTCAAAAAGTCAAAAAAGAAAAGAAAAATAAAGCGTCCACTGGTGAAAACTTGGCAATTCAAGCGCCTTGGACAAGTACCATGATGAAAACTTGGCAAACAAGCATCATGCGTAATCCCGCCATCCCCAGCTTAGCCTATCATCCTCATGCTTTTGGTCATCTCTTGACATCCAACTCCATCTTCCAATCTATCCACCTATCCTCCATCCTCCAGCTTCCATCTCACACCATCCACTAATCTTATGCAGCTTCAGCGACTCATCCTAGCTATCATCCATCTCCCTAGCCCCTTCAACTTTTTCCATTCTAGCTTCAATCCTATCACATCCATCTGTATATGAGAAAATGTTAGTATGCTAATAGAAACCAAATTTAAATAAAGCTTCTACAAACTAAACAAAATTCATAAACTTCAAGATAGACTAAGATGAGCTCTTAATTGAGAAAATGAGCCATTAATGGGCTCTCTCAATAAGAAGCTCTCTTGTTGAGTAGCTTTGTCTAAATAGATAGGATGTATGCTCAAGCTTTATGCTTCAAAAAGGGCTTCAATGGATGATTGTGGATTTTTGGTGTGGATAGATGGCTTTAGTATGGATTTGGCTCTCAAAATAGCATTATAACTTTACTTCATGGATTGTGTTATTTTGCAAAGGGGAAGGATCCAATTTATAGACAAGAGGCTTGAGGGATTGAGGGCTAAGATGCAAGGATGGGAAAAAGCTCATGGAAGGCTCAGATTGCATGAGAGGAGAGCACATGGATTGTGCTTCCTTATAGCCAATCAAGGAGTGACACATGTCACATGGTGAGAGGATGGAGGAAAGGGCAAGGATGAGTCAACAAAGGAGGCTCAAGAGATAAAATCTTCATAAAGACCCTCATAATGACTTGTAAGAGCAATAAAAGGGCTTGTAAGAGTCATTTATGACCTAGTGGACTTCATAAAGTTTTATGGTTGAGATATTTTGAGGGTGATGAGAGCAAATTCGACTTGGACTTGATTAGAAATGTTTTAAGCTTGTTTAGGCTTGTGCAAATGATTAGAGGATGGATTAGGATGGTTTAGGATTAGCTTAAGGATAGGCAAGTGGATGGCATTTAATGAGGGTGGGTGAAGGAAGAGATATTTGTTAACTTTGGCTTGGGTTAGTAAGTTTTAACCCATGTTTAGGGAATGTGACAAGGTTAGGAGGGGATTAGGATTAGGTTTAAAGACATCTTCTAGAAGAGTCTAGATTTTGGATGAGGATAAAGACTTTCTAGAATAGTCTAGAATTTCCTAGGATGAGGATGAAGTCTTTCTAGAAGAGTCTAGAACTTCTTAGGGTGAGGATAAATTAGATTTTTAGGAAATAAATAAAGTTTTATTTATTTCAAGGGTTTGGGTTGAGGAGATATTTATTAAAACTTTTTTAATAAATATGAGGATTAATATTTAATTTTAATTAAATATTTTGAGTTGGGGTTAGGGGTAGGAAATGATGAGATTAGCCTTTAATCAAAATTAAAGAAGGATTAGAAGATTTTGGAAGAGGTTATTGGTCATAAGGAAATTGGCCAACTTTTGGGAAAAAAATAAATTTTTTATTTATTTTAGGATTTTTGGTCAATTTATTAATTAAATAATTAATAAATAAGGAAATAATGTTTAAATAAGATTTAAACATTTTTGGGAGGGATTCCTTAATTAAATATTTTTAATTAAGATAAAGGGATTTAATGGCATAAAAATTAATTAATTAATTAAATAATTAATTAATTAATAAATGATGATGTCATCAGGACTTTTCAGAAAATAAAAATACTTTATTTTCTAAAGGTTTTTAGGTGTCTACATTTTGCCCCTCTTTGATGTGATGCCGCAAGTGGCATGGCATCAAAGATAAGAAAATAAGATGCCCAAGGCTAGAGCAGAAGAGGAGAGAATGGACTGTGAGATGCCCCCTCAAGAAGGTAGCGAGGAGAGAAAGCGAGGCTCGATGGCTTCTTGAAAAGTACAAAAATCTCGGATGAGCAAGGAAACTCAGATTGGCAAAGAGAAGGGGCTGAATTAGCTCAAACTCTCACTATGGGAGAATGATAAAGGAGAATCAGATGCACAAGAGGAAGCAAGCTTAAGACCTCAGGGATTGCAGAGGATGAAGGAGCGGAGCGCTATAAAAAAGAATCCAGGATAGGGAGATGGATGAGGGGATTATAAGGATGATGCAACAGGATTTCAAACAGTTAGATTGGCGGAAGATGGGTTTCGGAGATCCCTAGGACTAGGATTGTGGATCTCGAAAGATGAGGCTTGGTGGGTTGATTTGGATTGGTGGATCCCTAAGACTAGGATTGTGGATCCCTAAAGCTAAGAGTGATGAGTGATTCAAAGAGATACTGATGCATCAGCTGGGGTAGGAGAGACGGATGCTGGATATGGATGGGGGATAATGGAGATGAAGGAAAACCATTGAAGCTTTTTGAGCGGGGGGATACTTCAAAGAGAAGTACCACCATGTAATTGAGCACTAGATTTGCTATAGGATTGTTGGTTAATTGCCAAGGTTACCAAGAACATCAAGGCCTTTTCACCAACCGTCCAAAGGACTAACAAACTAACTCAAAACAAACACACAAGGATTGCCCCAGCATCACACATGAATCCTAGAGGAAGCAGCGTGGAAACGACACTGGAGAACCCACAAACAGAAAAGAAAAACAAACGAAAGACCTGATCAAGACCTTACACTCTAATTGCCCCATTCGCAGCATACCATGATATGGAAGATCGTGGCAACCTTGAGGAGGGAACAAGGAGATTGCTTGGAAAAGATACTTCAAGACCCAAAAGGGAAGATCCCAAATCAAAAGAAAGTGAAAATCCAAAAGAGAACCGTTTGCCAACGAGATGGGTAGGACGAGGTACTAACGGACCAAGATCAGACATGAGGAAAGCTATATCCTGCAAGGACCTATCGGAGAGCACCTAAGCTGGTGGATTTGGATGAGTGATGCATTTGGCAAGCTGAACTAAGAAAGATAACACTTTGGTGACAAGAGATCTAGCTAAAGGATGCATTGGAATAGCTAACCAAGATGTGTGATGGGTGCAAGATGCTGATCAAGGACGAACTGACACAAACGCTGGATAGATACAATGGTACTAAGCTAAAGAGGATGTACAAGCTGACAGACCAAGATATTTACAAGCGGGCTAATCAAGATATGGTACAAGCTAATAGACCAATGATAGGTATGATACAGATGGATAAAAAGCTCAGGATGAGAGGATAGCGGGATGGTTTGATGTTGTGCAAGATGCGAAAGCTAAGGGTGGGGTGATAGCGAAAGATATGGATTTGGCAGGATGCATCCAATGATGATGAGGGATTTTGTGACCAAGGATAGCTAGAGGAGCAGGATGAGATGGCTGGATAGGATGGTAGATAGCTAGGATTATGATGGATATAAAGAGATGACATTGGGTTTGCATGAGGATAGCCTAGAGCTAGATACCAATGACAAGGGAGGATGGACAAGACAAGATCTCCAAGGAATATAGTGCCCCCAATCAGAAGATAACATGTGGAAGGAGGTCTTATGATGGATGTGATAGGATTGAAGCTAGGATGGAAAAAGCTGAAGGGGCTAGGGAGATGGATGATAGCTGAGATGATTGGCTGAAGCTGCATAAGATTAGTGGATGGTGTGAGATGGAAGCTGGAGGATGGAGGATAGGTGGATAGATTGGAAGATGGAGGTGGATGTCAAGAGATGACCAAAAGCATGAGGGTGATAGGCTAAGCTGGGGATGGCAGGATTACGCATGACGCTTGTTTGCCAAGTTTTCATCATGGTACTTGTCCAAGGTGCTTGAATTGCCAAGTTTTCACCAGTGGACGCTTTATTTTTCTTTTCTTTTTTGACTTTTTGACTTTGGGCTTAGCTGGAATGATTTTGGCTTTCTTCAGCTATTTTGGCTTTTTTGGGATTTTTCACTGGCTGTTGGAATGTTCAATTTTTTTGCTAGCTGTTGGTACACCGGATGTGTGATTTATGCAATAGATCGGATTAGATGGGATTGATGGTAGGAGATGGAGGGATGAAAATGCTGGAAAGGAGCATGAGATGGGGATGCTTGCAAGAGCAACATTGGCACATGTTGGGACGGGTGTGAAAAGAGCATATGGGGGATAGATGGTAGATGCGGGCGTGATGGAGGATTTGTGGAAGCGTGTTTGGGGATATATGCACCCAAGATGGAGTTAGGAGATCGGGGACATGAGTCACTAGATGGGGGATTAGCAATGGTGGATGCCATTATGCATTGGGTTTCAACTTTTTTCTTGGGGATCCACATGGTTTTGGATTTTCTTTTCATAGGCTTTTGCATTGTTTTGCATTCTTTGATTGGATTTTGCCTTTTTGGAGTATGTCTTTTAGAATAGACATATGATTTCCTAGGATGTAGATTTTTAGCTTTATGCATTTTGAAGTTGGCATTTACATTGGTGTGGTAAGCTTTGGGAAGATGGTTAGGAGAAGCTTTGTGAGATGGAGAGGATATGAAAGAGCATGTAGGGGGATGATGATGGATGATGTGCCCTGATATGTGCCTTTGTTGATCTTGCATAGGAATGGATGGAATAGGATTTCTATGATGGCTGATAGGAGGATGGAGGATGGTAGATTTTGGGACATAGGGACCCAAAATGGATTTAGCGGATGAAGGGGGGATATGGTAGGTTGTTTTGGGTTGCAAAGATGGTGGAGGGGGGATGACATAAGATTTTTTGAAGGAGTGATGGGAGGCTGGCATGGTGGGCTTGGAGATAGGCTTGGTTTGGGGGTGTGGTGTACCAACACCTTTAGATGGTGAGCCTTTGGATACATATCCAAGACCATGAAATCCTAGATTTTTTTGTGCAATAATAGGCTCTCTGATTCCTTGCTCTTGTGGTCCTAAACCTTGACCTTGATAATGCCATCGATTGAGCATTTGAACAAGCTGAGAAAACTTTTTGCTTGCAAAAAATGGTAGAAGTGATTTATTAGGTGTATTGCAATGCGGAGATATTGTTCTTAATTCTTCTGCTGAGAGAGGGCCACCGTGGATGAATGTAAGTGAACCAACAGGGTAGATTATAGATGGTGGAATAGCTTGGATAGGTGGTAAGATGGAAGCATGGAGCGGAGGAGATGGAAGGATAGGATCTTGATCTAGCTGGTGGGATGACAAGATATCTTGTAATGGAGGAGATATGGCTTGAGGTTTTGGAGATGGAGGAGATGGTGACTGCACTATGGATGGAAGACATAGTACAATGATATCTTCATTTATGCTTTGGGGGATGTCAACATGCTTTTGGGCAGGATCTTGATAGGATTTGTTTGGAGTGGATGGTGCGATAGGAGGTGAAGGGATGGATTCTTCAAAGGTAGCGGATGGATAGATGGGAGATTCAGTAGTGGAGATGGGTGAGTAGAAGATGGATGCATAAGGGTCATTATGAGAGATTTGGGAAATGCTTGGAGGCGATGTGGATAGGATTTGGAGGGATTTGATAGGTGGTGGGATTTTGATGCTTGTGGGAAGTGGAAGGATTTTAAGCAATTTGATGGATGGTATGGGGATGATAGCTATGGGAGATGGAGGTGATATTATAGATGGGGAAGCTTCATCACTGACTACTTCACATGGTTGGATTAGATGACATGGCTTATCGACAGTTGGAGGCAACTTTTCTTGTATTTCCTCTAGGAGATTCCTTGGAGACTCGTGTGTCGAAGGTGGAGGTGGATTGACAGGAATAGCTAGTGTGATGGGGGTGGAAGATTGGAAGCTTGGTTGATGGGGTGATGGAGGGGAAGCTGGAATATCAGATGGCATGACTAGATAGTTTGGAATAACTCTTGGATTTTGGGGGATGCTTGGGGGAATGTTTCTAAGGCTTTCAATATACCCATCATAGTCAACAAGATTTTCATCATCATTGGAATAGGAGGTGGCGGGAGCAAGGACAATGCGACCAAACACATCATGATAGGATTGGTACTTCATGCTTTGATGATGAGTTTGATGGGGATGGGGTCTTGCGTATGGATGAACACGGAAGCTCATGGTTGGATTTGGGTTAAGCACAGATTTTGGATTGGCTGATGAAAGATTTCCTAGGGAGAGTCAAAGTTGCATGACAGACCTAAGGAGGATTGGCTGGAGATTTTTGGCTTTCCTGTGGATGGAAGACTTCAAGGGCATGCTGTCAAAAAGTGAGAGTTTTGCTTTCCTATGCACTGGATTGGTGGAGATTGTGTCAACCTAAGAATAGACTAATGATCCTATGGGCATGACATGAGATTGATCACTTGTGGATCCCAACCTTTAGCTCAAGGTGATGAGGGATACAAGTGACAAAGCTGGATTACCCTAGACAATGCTTTGTCAAAGGGATAACCTTGGTGAGATTGGTTGATTGGTAGGATTGATTGGATAGCAAAATCTAGCAAAGTGACAACAACTCTTTAAAGGCTTGGGTGATTTTGGATTGGGTTGCTAGCTGGCTGGGGGGATGATTTGGATGGACTTTGGATTTGGGATTGTTCTAAGGCAAAGAACTAGATAGATTCGGTTGCATCGAGGGAGCTTGGATGATTTTCTGATAAGGCAGTGACTACGCTAAGTATGCCTTGAGTTG
This sequence comes from Cupressus sempervirens, assembly GCA_028749045.1. Taxonomy (NCBI): domain Eukaryota; kingdom Viridiplantae; phylum Streptophyta; class Pinopsida; order Cupressales; family Cupressaceae; genus Cupressus; species Cupressus sempervirens. The sequence goes on along the minus strand of CM053792.1, from coordinate 890,433,771 downwards.
GGAGATTTCTGCTTTTCTGGGATTTCGACCAAAATTGGCAAACATTCATTCAAAAGCTATGAACAAACAAGTAGACAAAAGTTTTGAGCAAGCATGTCAAACACACCAACATCTTAGGAAGCTTTCTACAAGGATGAAATTTGTTATAGCTAGGGAGTCCTCGATATACGCAAGGTACGTGAGGCCCAAATCCGTAGATGAAACCAAAAAGATGTCACACAGCCGAGAGGAGCGGTAACCCACTTCTCCTCTTTCACTTCTCAAGGGTATAAAGTTCCTTGAGGCTTAGCCTGAGTGACAAAATCTTGATTCCAAGAGAGGTGTCTTTGGATTCACCTCCCGATCTTTATACTCCGCCAGAACGCTGGAGTTGAGGTCGTCCCAAGGGGTGATGAAATACCCAAGCAGGCCTCCTAAAAAGCTAAGACAAAATTTTGGATCCTAATCTTATGCACCCAAGATGGCCTCGAAAGACGACAAGGGGAGAGAAGACTTGGATGATCTTGGGCTAAAAAACACGCTTGTTCTTTTCCAATTGATGATTTAGATTTTGTAAGCTATGATTGAAGACACTCATGATTAGGACATACAATGTTCATTCCAACTTGACAGTGTCGTCAACATAATGAAAATCAAGAATTCGTCAGCATAAGAAATGCGAGCGTCATTAAAATGCATCAAAACCATGCAATGTTCATTGATTGTTAGGCATTCAAGATTGTGTTTAGCAACATGCATTCAAAGACAAGTGATTAAACATTCAAGTTTTTTCCTTTGAGCATTCAAGATTGAGATTTTGTGTGTTGTTTTAAGAACTTTGAAGTGCTTTGTTTTAACCTTAGATCATTCAAGATTTTTTTTGGACTCAAAAGTGAAAATGACTCTTTGGACTTTGGTTTTCATTCAAGATTTTGTGTTCTAGTTTGCATATTTTAAGCCCAAAAAAGATATTCCTAGATTGTTTTGATGCATGAAAAACCTAAGAAACATTCAAGATTTTGCAACAAGACATTTTTTTGGAACAAATAACAAAGCTTTTAGGACAATTTTTGGCAACCATTTAGGACTCTTAGTTTTCATGAGATTTTTTTAAAAGAACTTTAGTGTGCACTTAGTGTTGATTTTGAACCTTTTGAAATGGAAACTTGAAGTTCTTTTTAAATTCCCAAAAATGAAGTGTTCCTAATTTTGCATGAATGCATCTAAAACCTTGATGTTGCAAGGATGCAAATGATTAGATTGGTTTAGTTTCACTTGTTAAAAGATTTTTTCTTTCTTGCAAATTTTTAATTTTTCAATGGATTTAAGTATGATTTGGGGGTTCATTTTAAGCACTAAAAAGAAGTGTGTATGATTTTGCTTCCTTAAAAAAAAATGGCCAAGATCTCCCACAAGAAGAAGAAGAAGAAGTAGATGGAATAAGAAGAATATAGACAAGAAGAGGAAGAAGAATTTCAAGTTCTTTGTCCACCTATAAGCTTGAAAAATCTGCAAACACTATGAGATAGATTATGAGTTCCTTTGTCTTCTTCATGCTCATGTGGACCTACAAAACCAATTTATACAATCCTACCAATCACAAAAACAAGAAAAATTAGCCAAAATCAGCAAATAACATACAAAACTTTGACTAAAAAAGCTAATGAAGATGATCCATGCGGGGTCCCACCGGGCGTGCCAAAATGTATATGAGAAAATGTTAGTATGCTAATAGAAACCAAATTTAAATAAAGCTTCTACAAACTAAACAAAATTCATAAACTTCAAGATAGACTAAGATGAGCTCTTAATTGAGAAAATGAGCCATTAATGGGCTCTCTGAATAAGAAGCTCTCTTGTTGAGTAGCTTTGTCTAAATAGATAGGATGTATGCTCAAGCTTTATGCTTCAAAAAGGGCTTCAATGGATGATTGTGGATTTTTGGTGTGGATAGATGGCTTTAGTATGGATTTGGCTCTCAAAATAGCATTATAACTTTACTTCATGGATTGTGTTATTTTGCAAAGGGGAAGGATCCAATTTATAGGCAAGAGGCTTGAGGGATTGAGGGCTAAGATGCAAGGATGGGAAAAAGCTCATGGAAGGCTCAGATTGCATGAGAGGAGAGCACATGGATTGTGCTTCCTTATAGCCAATCAAGGAGTGACACATGTCACATGGTGAGAGGATGGAGGAAAGGGCAAGGATGAGTCAACAAAGGAGGCTCAAGAGATAAAATCTTCATAAAGACCCTCATAATGACTTGTAAGAGCAATAAAAGGGCTTGTAAGAGTCATTTATGACCTAGTGGACTTCATAAAGTTTTATGGTTGAGATATTTTGAGGGTGATGAGAGCAAATTCGACTTGGACTTGATTAGAAATGTTTTAAGCTTGTTTAGGCTTGTGCAAATGATTAGAGGATGGATTAGGATGGTTTAGGATTAGCTTAAGGATAGGCAAGTGGATGGCATTTAATGAGGGTGGGTGAAGGAAGAGATATTTGTTAACTTTGGCTTGGGTTAGTAAGTTTTAACCCATGTTTAGGGAATGTGACAAGGTTAGGAGGGGATTAGGATTAGGTTTAAAGACATCTTCTAGAAGAGTCTAGATTTTGGATGAGGATAAAGACTTTCTAGAATAGTCTAGAATTTCCTAGGATGAGGATGAAGTCTTTCTAGAAGAGTCTAGAACTTCTTAGGGTGAGGATAAATTAGATTTTTAGGAAATAAATAAAGTTTTATTTATTTCAAGGGTTTGGGTTGAGGAGATATTTATTAAAACTTTTTTAATAAATATGAGGATTAATATTTAATTTTAATTAAATATTTTGAGTTGGGGTTAGGGGTAGGAAATGATGAGATTAGCCTTTAATCAAAATTAAAGAAGGATTAGAAGATTTTGGAAGAGGTTATTGGTCATAAGGAAATTGGCCAACTTTTGGGAAAAAAATAAATTTTTTATTTATTTTAGGATTTTTGGTCAATTTATTAATTAAATAATTAATAAATAAGGAAATAATGTTTAAATAAGATTTAAACATTTTTGGGAGGGATTCCTTAATTAAATATTTTTAATTAAGATAAAGGGATTTAATGGCATAAAAATTAATTAATTAATTAAATAATTAATTAATTAATAAATGATGATGTCATCAGGACTTTTCAGAAAATAAAAATACTTTATTTTCTAAAGGTTTTTAGGTGTCTACACCATCATAAGACCTCCTTCCGCATGTTATCTTCTGATTGGGGGCACTATATTCCTTGGAGATCTTGTCTTGTCCATCCTCCCTTGTCATTGATATCTAACTCTAGGCTATCCTCATGCAAACCCAATGTCATCTCCTTCTATCCATCATGATTCTAGCTATCTACCATCCTATCCAGCCATCTCATCCTGCTCCTCTAGCTATCCTTGGTCACAAAATCTCTCATCATCATTGGATGCATCTTGTCAAATCCATATCTTTTGTTATCACCTCATCCTTAGCTTCTGCCTCTTGCACCAAATTGAGCCATCCCGCTATCCTCTCATCCTGAGCTTTTTATCCATCTGTATCATCCCTATCATTGGTCCATTAGCTTGTACCATATCTTGATTAGCTCGCTTGTAAATATCTTGGTCTGTCAGCTTGTACATCCTCTTTAGCTTAGTACCATTGTATCTATCCAGCGTTCGTGTTAGTTCGTCCTTGATCAGCATCTTGCACCCATCACACATCTTGGTTAGCTATTCCAACACATCTTTTAGCTAGATTTCCTGTCACCAAAGTGTTATCTTTCTTAGTTCAACTTGCCAGACGCATCACTCATCCAAATCCACCAGCTTCGGTGCTCTCCGATAGGTCCTTGTAGGATATAGCTTTCCTCATGTCTGATATTGGTCCGTTAGTACCTTGTCCTACCCATCTCGTTGGCAAATGACTCTCTTTTGGATTTTCACTTTCTTTTGATTTGGGATCTTCCCTTTTGGGTCTTGAAGTATCTTTTCCAAGAAATCTCCTTGTTCCCTCCTCAAGGTTGCCACGATCTTCCATATCATGGTATGTTGCGAATGGGGCAATTAGAGCGTAAGGTCTTGATCAGGTCTTTCGTTTGTTTTTCTTTTCTGCTTGTGGGTTCTCCAGTGTCATTTCCACGCTGCTTCCTCTAGGATTCATGTGTGATGCTGGGGCAATCCTTGCGTGTTTGTTTTGAGTTAGTTTGTCAGTCCTTTGGACAGTTGGTGAAAAGGCCTTGATGTTCTTGGTAACCTTGGCAATTAACCAATAGTCCTATAGCAAATCTAGTGCTCAACTACATGGTGGTACTTCTCTTTGAAGTATCCCCCCGCTCAAAAAGTTTCAATGGATTTCCTTCATCTCCATTATCCCCCATCCATATCCAGCATCTGTCTCTCCTACCCCAGCTGATGCATCAGTATCTCTTTGAATCACTCATCACTCTTAGCTTTAGGGATCCACAATCCTAGTCTTAGGGATCCACCAATCCAAATCAACCCACCAAGCCTCATCTTTCGAGATCCACAATCCTAGTCCTAAGGATCTCCGAAACCCATCTTTTGCCAATCTAACTCTTTGAAATCCTATTGCATCAGCTTTATAATCCCCTCATCCATCTCCCTATCTTGGATTCTTTTTTATAGCGCTCCGCTCCTTCATCCTCTGCAATCCTTGAGATCTTAAGCTTGCTTCCTCTTGTGCCTCTGATTCGCCCTTTATCATTCTCCCATAGTAAGAGTTTGAGCTAACTAAACCTCTTCTCTTAATCCAATCTGAGTTTCCTTGTTCATCCAAGATTATTATACTTTTCAAGAAGCCATCGAGCCTCGCTTTCTCTCCCCGCCGCCTTCTTGAGGGGGCATCTCGCAGTCCATTCTCTCCTCTTCTGCTCTAGCCTTGGGCATCTTATTTTCTTATCTTTGATGCCATGCCACTTGCGGCATCACATCAAAGAGGGGCAAAATGTAGACACCTAGAAACCTTTAGAAAATAAAGTATTTTTATTTTTTGAAAAATTCTTGATGACATCATCATTTATTAATTAATTAATTATTTAATTAATTTATTTATTTTTATGCCATTAAATCCCTTTATCTTAATTAAAAATATTTAATTAAGGAATCCCTCCCAAAAATGTTTAAATCTTATTTAAACATTATTTCCATATTTATTAATTATTTAATTAATAAATTGACCAATAACCTTTTCCAAAATCTTCTAATCCTTCTTTAATTTCGATTAAAGGCTAATCCCATCATTTCCTACCCCTAATCCCAACTCAAAATATTTAATTAAGATTAAATATTAATCCTCATGTTTATTAAAAAAGTTTTAATAAATATCTCCTCAACCCAAACCCTTGAAATAAATAAAACTTTATTTATTTCCTAAAAATCTAATTTATCCTCATCCTAAGAAGTTCTAGACTCTTCTAGAAAGTCTTCATCCTCATCCTAGGAAATTCTAGACTATTCTAGAAAGTCTTTATCCTCATCCAAAGTCTAGACTCTTCTAGAAGATGTCTTTAAACCTAATCCTAATCCCCTCTAACCTTGTCACATTCCCTAAAAATGGGTTAAGACTTACTAACACAATCCATGAAGTAAAGTCATAATGCCATTTTGAGAAGCCATTTTACATCAAAACCATACACTCACACCTAAATTCCAACTCCATTTGAAGCCATTTTTGAAGCATAAGCTTGAGCATACATCCTATCTATTTAGACAAAGCCACTCAACAAGAGAGCTTCTTATTGAGAGAGTCCATTAATGGCTCATATTCTCAATTGAGAGTTCATCTTAGTCTATCTTGAAGTTTATGAATTTTGTTTAGTTTGTAGAAGCTTTATTTAAATTTGGTTTCTATTAGCATACTAACATTGCTCATATACACTTCCAAGAAGTCATTGACGAACTTGAGAGCATTCAACAAATGTATGACTTGGATAGCTACCCCAAACGGTTAAGTAGCAAAACTTCAGAACACTTTCAGCTTGTTGACAACCTTTTGTTTGAAGTTGTTGCTGATTGGATGGCCGACGATCCTCTTTTTGTGTTAAATGAGGGATCATCTCTTGTTTGCCATGAAGAGGAAGAGTTTGATTTCAAACTTTGGGATTCTAACTCAAATCCTAACAGTGAATCCGGGTCTCAGCATGGGGATGATGAATCAACTTTTGTTACTTACCATTTGATCCGCCCCCAACATATTTTTCGATTTCACCCTGATGGAACTCTAAAATTTTGGCAAATCTTAAGAGTCCCAAACACCATCTCAAGAAAATAATGAAGGTGGTCAAAGGATTGTGTTTAACAGAAATAAATAACAATCATATAATCAAGTGACAGAGATGATATTGAACATCAACATATATGCAGCAACACATATTTGGGCAAAATTACCTTGGTAGTATTAAATGTGAAGTCTGATGAAGAAACAAACTAATACAAAGACTGACATGTATCTTTGCCATGGATAGAAATCTGAAGGAGACACTTTGGAAGATTCAGAAATAATGAAGTAGAAATTGTTTGTTGCAGTAACAATGGAAACAAATTTCAAAGATAATTAGCGTTACATGTCATCATTTGGTAGCATTTCCGGATGAAGCATTTATCTGTGGTAGCACAACCATCATGATTATAGCAATTCAACAATCATCAACAATACTAGAAGATCTCCGATACTCTATAGAGAGCTGAAGAAAGAGAGGCCAATGCTAACTCTTGCCATTACCATAATATTTGTAGGCACTGAGATAGCATATGGAGATGAAATGGTCCTTGACAAAGGGTGGGATAGAGGCATCATGGTTGAAGAAGATGCTAAGATTCCTCACCTCAAATTTTAGGTAGAAACAGAGCAAAGACCCCACAAACTAAGCTTTTATATTGAGAAGGAACATGTTCTTGAAGTGATTCATGTACTTTCTAAATGGCTAGAAGAACGATAGCTGGATGTCAAGATCATATATAGTGGTGGCATTGATCTAGACATACTGCCACAAGGTGCTAGGAAAGGACAGGCTTTAGCCTATTTGTTGAAGAAATTCAATACTGAAGGTGAATCACCTTTTCTGCAGTGATTCTGGCAATGATGTAGAATTATTCAATGTTGTAGATATCTATGGAGTCATGGTCAGTAATGCACAAGAAGAATTATTACAATGGTATGCCGCAAATCTAAGGACGACGCCCAACTTGGTCTCCCGATGTGATAGCAATCATCTATAGGTGTAAACAGTTTGCCATGAGTATATGAAGATATCGTGCCTGAGCAGTGACCTTAAACCAGAGGTATCGAGGATTGAGTTAAGACCCATGTTGAATGAAGGAAGATGCCTATGTTCTACTGCATCCTAATCAATGTGCCAACGAAAATAATTTGAAAACAGAACAACACTATATGCCTTCACAAATACAATATGCGTGCAGCTACATATGGAGTCGATTGTGTACACCTAGATAAACTCACTTGTAGTGAAATCAATTTTGAAATGGCGTCAATAGGGCAGGTGCAAATGTATAATGCAGAATAAAGTGACAAATCTAAAGCCACTGAGTAGATTGGACTGTATTACAAATATAGAACAATATAAAGGCAGAGATAATATAAAGTCATGCGGCAAGAAAAAAGATTATGAAATATACTAAATACATTGCCACCCAACAAAACAATTAAATTTGATAAATTAAGTGTGTATTTTCAAAGGATTAATTAGTTTGGTCGAGAAACGATATGACTTTTAATTGTGAAAAGTCACCATTCCTTATATTTAAAATATAAATAGCGGTCAGATATTGTAATAAGACATATTCATCATTTGAACATTTTTATTCATTTTTGGAGAAGTATTTTATATTTATTTTATTGTATTGAGGGATAAGGGCTATATTATGATTTTGTAATACAAATTCTATTATTTTATTTTTATAATAAAATAAAATATTTTTTGCTTATTATTAAAGGCAGGAAGATTTAAACTGCAGGCAAATTATCCTTCATAATTATATTTTAGAATTATGTATACAATTTTGATATCAGATAAGTGGACATGGTCAATTAGCATTTTAAATTTGATCATCATAGGTGTTGTGAAATATTAAATTGTTTCCGTACCTCTGTCCAGTTTGTCTCCTTGCGAGAGGAGTTAAAATTCAATCTGGACTAATTTAAGATTGCATTAATATTGATTTGTTGCATCTAGATTATTAAAATTGTTGGCAGTGTAAGTGCATTGAACATTATGAAGTTGTACGTGAAAATTTACCAAAGTTGACTCTATTGCCCTGATGAGCAAAGGCACTGGTCTTTTTATTATTGAAGTCAGAAAATCTATAATTTTCTTCCTGCAACTATCAAATTGATTATTAACAAACTTTATACAAAACATTCAATTATCAAGTATTCAGCATCTAGTTTCATTTTAATCGAGTTCAAGGACCTTGCCAGCTGAAGAACTCACAAAGTTTAAATTTTCTATACAAAAGCCTTGAACTAGATAGTCAATGTTTGATGTAAAGGTTTACCCGCCTGGGTGTAGCAGAGCCTGAAGTGCAGGGGAATAAAAAAGTATTCCCGTTCGATGGCCAGAACTGATTGAGAAGTCTTACCGGAGAAGTGGCAAGTTCTTGGATTTCCAATCTATGGTTTTGGGAACCAACACACCCCATTCAGGAGTTGGGTGAATTTTCTTAATCAACCTCTGAACAGTTCTCGGTGGAGTATTTATGTGAGGTTTGTGGTTAGATTCTCATCATTTTTCATATTCATAACACCTATGCACTTGGGAATTCTTCAAGTTTATGCCGACAGTATGAATTTTAATGTCTATGGGATGGTGGTTTCAGCTTTTGAGCAGCTCATTTCTTACATCATCCATCTAAGTCAAGTATTCACATTCTACTGGATTATACATGGACCTTGGATATACTTCTATATCATCATAGCAGCAAGGCAACATAACAGAGTTTGGGATCCAGGTTTTGGCAGATTATATCTATGGTTGGACGAGGATTTTATTATGGTCATGGTGTTGATCAGTTTACAGGTGCAGGTGCTGAGTTTTTTCAGAGTTATATGGGATCCAGGGATCCGGTTGAGAGATAGATTGTAGAGAGACATCTGGCTTCACAGTATGGCGAAAATTGTTTTCAGTTTGGATTACAGGGTTGCTTGCAGACTCATATGGGATCCTGATACTAATTGCTTGAGGACAAGCAATTTTAAGGAGGGGAGATTTGTAATGTTCCCTTTTGGAACATTAGAAATATTGAAGTCTTATTTTATGCAATATTAAATTGACTCTGAGACATAGGCTCAAAATATTAAAAAGGTCGATTTAATGTTATATAAAGGACAAAGGGGCAAGGAGGAACAAGACGAAATGTCTTAGGGTAGTTAAAGAGCCACAAGGGAATAAGACAAAAACCAGAGAGGAGCCGAAGAGTCTTCGTTTGCGAATTAAAAGGGGAAAGAGGCTCATTGTTGGATATGCTTGATATTATTATTCAGTTCAGTATTCTCTCTTGTGAGAGTCTGAGGAAGCTTCATCCTTTCAGCTAGTTGGAGGACGTAGCCCCTTGTGTTAGCAGGTAGTGGACGCAAACCCATTGTCCCGGGAAACATCTTTCAGATTTTTCATTCACGCTTACAAGTTCTTATCCTAGCATTCCAATTTGACTGTTAAATTTGTATGTAAGATTGGATTATGATTTGCTGGTTATTGTATTGCTGTTGTATAATGCAATAACGTGTTTTAGGAGTATTGAAGGATTGCTGGTTATATCCTACTGATTTGTAATGCATTTTCATATGCTTGAATCTTTAATATCATTCTGAGGTAGAGGGATTTATTTTAGAAAGTACTGGTTTTCTATTGTTGTTTGTATTATATCTGCAGATGCATGCATTTTGAATATTATATTCAAGAAAGAGTTGGTCGAATACCTATCTGGGTTATTGTTTGTATTTTACATTATTGGTTATTTGCAAGGCCATTTCATATATTCATGATTCTGAGGTTGACTTGAAGGAAAGATAAGGAAAAATCCATTTTAGGACAGTACAGTGCTTGTTCGAGTTATTACAATGCTGGTACGAGTTATTACAATTTAGCATTCAAAAGAGCCCTAAGTTTTGAAGAACCCTCTCCATTAGCTAGTTCTGAAAGAAATATTGAATCTGAGTCTCAGAGGGAGAACATTGAAAAAATTGAAGATGAAATTCAAAATCTTAATCTTGAAGAAACTCAAAATTCTATGAAAAGACCACTTTAGGCCATTAAGATAGTAGAGGAAGCACAAGACTTCGCTGCACCATCCGGAACAATTAGAGAAAGCAAAAGACCCAAAAGATTTTTTAGTTATACAGAAAACATGAATGATTTGTCTAAATCAGAACCGACCAATGTTTTAGATGCTATTAAACATATAGCTTGGAAGGGTGCTATGATAGAAGAATAACAATCCATTATGAAGAATGATGTTTGGGAAATTGTTCCTAAACCTGAAGGAAAATCTATTGTCTCGTCCAAGTGAATATTTAAAATAAAGCATGCTACTAACGGTAGCATTGAAAAATATAAATCCAGATTTGTAGCCAAGGGATTTTCTCAGAACAAAGAGATTGATTATGAAGAAACCTTTGCTCCTGTTGCCAGATACACCTCTATAAGAGCAGTCCTAGCTATTGCAGCATCTAAGGGATGGAAAGTACATCAGATGGATGTGAAAACAACATTCCTGAATGGAAAAATTACAAAAGAGGTATATTTGGAGCAACTTGAAGGATTTGAAACTCATGATCTTAAAGTTTTTGTTTGCAGGCTTAAGAAAGCTCTCTATGGGCTTAAACAAGCTCCAAGGGCTTGGAATGAAAGAATTGATAAGTATCTCACCGGCTTAGGATTCTCCAAAAATGAAGACAATCCATATCTATATTATAAAAGGGATAAAGATGATATGGTAATTTTGATACTTTATGTTGATGATTTACTAATAACAGTTGATGATCATCTCATAGGTCAATGCAAGAAAGATCTAATTGAGAATTCGAGAAGAAAGATTTGGGACTCCTTCATTACTTTCTAGGATTAGAAGTACAGCAAAATTCTGACAGCATTACACTTAATCAAGGGAAGTATACATTAGATCTTAAAGAGATCTAAAATGTGGAATGTGGAATTGCAAGTCTATGTCTTCTCCAATGGAGACTAATCTACAGAAACTTAAAGAAGCAACAATAGAATCACTTTCCATAGATTCTACTCTCTACAAATAGATGATTGGGACCCTTATGTACTTGTTAAATACAAGACGTAATATTTGCTATGTGTCGTCGGCAGATTTTGTATTTTGTAGCCGATTGGGTTATGCCGTCGGAGATTGTGTATTTGGTAGCCGACAGGTAGATTAGGATTGTTTTGTAGCCGACGGACTCCTTCGGGAAGGTTCGGCGGATAGTATTTATACCCCATCTGGGATCATTGTAAATCATCTTATCATATTTGATCTTATCTTATCACAAGCATTATGAAATCTCTTGGCATAGTCGAATAAAGGAGTACCGTTGTTGTTGTTCTTATTTCATTGTCTGTGTGCGTTAATCAATTAATCTATGAGGTAAACGTTTGGCGCTGTTGTCGAGGATCGCCAAGAGATTGCATAATGCTTGTGATAAGATAAGATGATTTACAATGATCCCAAACGGGGTATAAATACTATCTGCCGAACCTTCCCGAAGAGTCTGTTGGCTACAAAACAATCCTAATCTACCCGTCGGCTACCAAATACACAATCTACGATGGCATAACTCAATCAGCTACAAAATACAAAATCTGCCAACAACATCATCCCCCCCAAAAAGAAAAGTCGTCTCTTGACGACTATCAAAATAGGAGATCTGTGTCTATGCCAGGAAATTAAAAGATTTGATAAATAAAATGGAAAATAAGCCAACGGATGGACTTCAAAAAAGATGGTTCGTGGAAGGCTTATGCCCGAAGTTGTCGAAGAAAATGAAAATTGTGCCGCCGTTGTTATACATGGAAGCGTACAACAGAGAACTGTACTTAAAAAGCGAGCAGAAGACGAAAAAGAAGAAGAAGAATAGTTCCTCTAACTCAGATGACGATGAGTCCTTAGGAGAGGATACCAGTGATGATGAAAATAGTAGCAGAAAGGTCCGTGCCCTACAGAAGGACATGATTCGCATAATGAAGGAATTTAAAAATATGCAGGAGACAAAAGGCAGTGAGCTGTGGTGCACGGAGTGTAAGACCGACGATCATACTAAAGGATCCTGTCCAAAGAACCAATTCTGAGACATTTGTTAGATCATGGGCCATTTGACTAAGGAATGTCCCTTTAACATGAAGACTAGAGGATCTCTGCAGGTACTTCTTACACAGGAGGTGTCCCCGTCAAGCAATAGCGAAAATACCAATAATACTAGTGCTACGCCGGGAGGATATAGGAATAACAGACGTGGGCAGAATAACAATAACAATGCAAACAATAACACTACCAATAACAGCAGAAGTCGAATCCAATATGATGCGAGCAAACGGCCGATCGTACACTGCCGCACATGTAACTTATGGGGGCACTTTGCCCGAGAATGTCCAACTGCAAATACACCCAAACTATTATGCAGGTGGTGCGGACCTAGCGACCATGACGATGCCAAATGTCCAAAATCAAGAGTAAACTTGATCACTGTTGGGATGGATGAAGAAGAGGTTTTGGCGATTACGCGAAGGCAAGCAAAGTACTTGAACCTAGTGGAGGAAAAGAGGAAATTTGGAGAAGTGCGGGCAGAGATTGGAAAGGCATCGCAGGTGGAAACATCTCAGTTGAAGGACACTACCGGCACTTCGGCAAGAAACTCTATGGAACAAAACATCGTACAACAGATTTTACAAATGGAGGTACGGGTCAAGATAAATGATTTGCTTCTTACAATGCCCCAGCTCCAACCCACTCTCACAAATATTGCACCAACTCCAAGGATACCAGTAGAACAAGGTAGAGGGAAGGAAACTGATGCAGGTCGAGAAGACCAAATGTTGCTAGCCCTCACATTCGGCCGGCATCCGATAGTTGTCGAGATGGGGATCCTCGGACATGTTCTCACAGACAAAATAGTCGATGGTGGGTCCAGCGTAAATGTCTTACACGAGGAGACCTAGAAGAAGCTAGGGCAGCCGACATTGTGGCCCCCTACATTTCAATTGCTCACAGCGGACCAGCACGACATTAAACCTCTGAGTGTACTCATGGCACAGCCAGTAACGATTGGCACACAACCGTTCCTACTAGACTTTGTCGTGATCCCGTTAACGAGAAAAGGATAGGATGCCATCCTTGGCCGCGAATGGCTTATTCAAGCCAGAGTCAGACACGACTGGAAGAACACCTTGTCACTCGAAAGTAAAGGCCAACGATTTCTCATTGATCTGCACACCCAAATGGTCAGAGAAGAGGCCCTCTCATCAGATTCCGAAGAAGAGGAGGATGAAGGTAGACAACATATGGAACCAAATCAGGAGGGAGTCCTGCGGTTGGACAGAGGCTCCACAGATGACGATCTAGACTCAGTGAATGGTCTCTTCCACTAGCAGATGGAGGACTACGAATTGTTTCACAGCTGCAACGTACTGTCAATTGAGGAAGGTCTGAGGAGGAATGAATTTCCGAAGGAGTTTACTGAGGTAAAGGAGGGGGAAGCACCGTTGGATGTTACACCCGTTCATACATTTAGTAAGGGGGAGACAATTAAGTATAATGAAGCCACGCTGCAAACAATGAATTTGGGGGATGAGGCAGAGCCAAAGAACATACTAGTCGAAGATAATTGGAATCCAGTACTCAAAGTTGCAGCATTCAAGATATTTCTGGAATACAAGGATGTGTTTGCATGGACATACAAGGACCTCAAGTGAGTACCGCCGGAGTTGTGTGTGCACCGCATCCCGCTAATCGAAGTTGCAGTACCTATACGGAAGCAACCCTACAGGATGAACAAGAACTATGCAACACGGGTTATGGAGGAAATCAATCGGATGCTAGAAGTTGGCATTATCTTCAAGGTGCAGACTAGTGAATGGGTGTCGCCGATAGTCATTTCACTGAAGAAGGATACTACTCAGATCCGGATATGCGTCGATTTTAGATGCCTAAATGCAGTCATGATCAAGGATCCCTTCCCGATTCCATTCACAGACAGCATTCTAGAGGTCGCCAGACATGAAATTTACTCCTTTATGGACGGGTTCTTCGAATACAATCAGATCTCTATAGTGGAGGAGAACAAATTGAAGACAATGTTTGTCGTCGAAGATGGGGTCTATGTATACAATCGGATGCCATTCGAGTTGTGTAACGCGCTGGCCACCTTCCAACAGATTATACTGCATATCTTTGACAAGATGTCCGTGGGGAACTTCAAAGCGTTCTTGGACGATTGGTCAGTATTCAGCGCGAAGGACAGACATCTGGTAGTACTTGGTGAATGCATGGAGAGATGTCGCAGGGTACAGCTAGCGTTGAACCCCAAGAAGTGCAAATTCATGGTTCCGCAGGGAAGACTGCTCAGACACATTGTCTGTAAGGAAGGATTAAAGACTGACCCCAACAAAGTGAGAGTCATTCTCAAAATGCAACCATCCACCAATGTGACAGAGGTAAAGTCTTTTTTGGGACATATAGGCTATTGCAGGAGATTTATCAAAAATTTTGCCAAGGTGTCATACTTGCTAGACAGGTTAACTTGCAAGGGAGAATCATTCAGATGGGACAAAGAGCAGGATGAGGCGTTTGAAGGGTTGAAAGTACGACTGGCTACTGCACCCACTTGGCATATCCGAACTAGAATAAGGAGTTTCATGTGCATGTTGATGCCTCAAATTATGCGATCGGAGCAACCCTGGTGCAGACGAGCAGCCACGAGTCAGATCACCCATATACTTTGCCAGTCGATTATTATCAAAAGCGGAACAGAACTACAGTACGACTGAATGAGAAGCGTTGGGAATGGTCTACACTATGCAAAAATTTCGTCATTACTTGCTCACTACGCCGTTCATGTTCTATGTTGATCACCAGGCCTTGTTGTACATGATTAATAAACCTGTCATCCAAGGAAGGATCAGCAGATGGCTACTTTTGTTGCAGGAGTTTACTTTCAAAATCATTGTCTGGCCGGGGAAGAAACATGTTAGCGCCGACCACTTGTCGCCGATCAAAACAAGGGAACCGGCAGAGGGGGTGAATGACGACTTTCCTGACGCACAACTGTTTCAGATTGCAGTACTACCAGAATGGTACAAGAGTATTGGAGAATACCTGTCAACAGAACAGTTTCCTAGTGAGATGCTAGCAAATGAAAGGCGCAAGTTGATAATCAGGAGCCGTACTTTCCAATCGATCAACAGATTGCTCTACAAAATGGGGCCGGATCATATTCTTCGATGGTGTGTGTTAGAAGAGGAGATACCGCGAGTCTTAAAAGAAGCACATGAGGGTCTTGCGGGAGGACATATGAGCCTCGACACCACTGCGCGGAAGATATTGCTCGCAGGACTCTGGTGGCCGACGGTGTACAACAATGTGCGGGAATGGGTCGTCGGATGTGACACTTGCCAACGGGCCAGGAAGTTGTTGAAGAGAGACTTCATGCCACTTAACCCCTCGCATGCATAGGAACTCTTTGAGCGATGGGGATTGGATTTCATTCGACCCCTGAGGGTAAGCAAGACTAGACGGTGCCGGTACATCATTGTCGCAATGGAATACCTGACGAAGTAGGCGGAGGCACGCGTATTACCAGATAACTCGACCGTCAGCACCGCAAAGTTTATTTATGAACAGATCATTACCAGGTATGAAATTCCTTTACAATTAATAACTGATAGGGGAGGACATTTTGTTAATCATGTCATTCAACTGATCACCACCAAATTCAAAATTTGTCATTCATTGTCGAGTCCATACTACCCGAGAGTAAATGGACAGGCCGAGGCTACAAATAAAATCCTCGTATCAATCATCTACGAATCTTGCACCGTTGAAGGTGCAGATTGGGAGGAAAACTTACCCGCCACCCTTTGGGCTTATCGCACGGCATACAAGGTGACAACAGGGCACACACCATTCCAGTTAATGTTTGGACAGGAGGCAGTAGTACCAGTGGAATTCATGATTCTGAGCTTACGAATAGCACTGGAAAACAAGCTAGGTGATGTCGAAAGCTTAAGGGAGCGGCTGCGTAATTTGAATAAGCTCAAGGAGAAGCGATTGTTGGCGTCGTGGGCGACAGAAGCGACACAGAATAGACACAAGGTCTGGCATGATAAGCATCTGAAACTCAGTAGGTTTCAGCCGGGGCAGCTAGTACTCAAGTATGACGGACGGAATGAAATCAAGCCGAGAAAGTTTAAGGTTAGATGGGTTGGACCCTACTGGATACGGGAGGTCAACTACAATGGAGCGATCAAATTGACAACCTTGGACGGGCAAGAGGTACCTCAGGCAGTCAACGGGTCCAAATTAAAAATCTACCGTACTAGAAAGACTTTGCCGTCGTCGCAAAAGGGCAAGATGACTTTCTTGAACGGCAACACCCCGAGGCAAAATTGAAGAGCTCTAAAAATAATAATAATATGGGAAAAATTGGCAAAAAAGAAAAAAAGGTCCCGTGGACACATGTCCCGCGGGCAGTTGTCCACGGAGGCCCTTCCCCGCGTGTCTTTCTCCGCGGAGCATGGTTTTCATATTTCCACAGTTTTTTTTCCATTGAAAAAATCCATAGGTTTTTTTTTCCTTTTCCGCGCACAAGCCCATTCTTTGCGGTCGCTTCATCTCTTCCCACGCATATTGCCACGAACTGTGTTTCCTCTGCGTGGTTGCCTTCCACGGACTTCAATTCTTTCTCCCGCGCGTGAGCTTCTTTGTTGATAGCTGATGGCCCCTAATTGGAGATAGGAAGGTTATGTCTCAAAAGTCGCGAAGTGTCAAGGTTGTTGGAGACTAGAAAGCAACTAGCAATAGAAGTCCGTAACTGTGATTGCTCATAGAACAAAACTAGAACCACCAACCAGAGTGGCAATCTCTCATTTTGTGTAGCGGGGGTGCAAGCCTCTAAAGAAAGTTTTTTACAAATCCTACAGAGTTGTTCTCGTCTGAATCAGTAAGCTAGTGGTGCGGCTATAGACCATCATCCACAGGGTTGCGCGTGGAGTTCCTTTCTGCTGTGGAAAGGCAGTTGCCAAAGGCGTCGACTTCCCCGCAATGGAAAACCAAAAGAGGGGCACAGCCGCAGGTATTTTGAGCAGGACTTTTCTAGTTGACTCCGCGAGTGCTTAGTTTGCCGAGGGATTTGATCTGCTACTGCTCCAACACAGAAACAGACTCCCATTCCCAATTTGTTTGCTCTTAAATGTTATCATTTTGAGGGCTTTTAGGAAGGGGAGGGTTGGAGGTGTGCAAATCGACGGCCTAAGACTGCAGAGAATCTACCTGCTGTGGTTCTTGTTTCCATAGGAGAAATTTCAAAGGAAAGGCCTTGATTGTTTGAATTTTGTTTGTTATTTCCGGTGGAGGAAGGGTTGGTTGTTGGGTATTGTTTCTCATTGCCGGAGGAAAAGTTTCAGGGAAAGATTGTTTGGGTTCTGCTTCTCATTGCAGAGGAGAGATTCAAGATTTCTCCCGAGATTACCCGCTACCTTGTGTTTTCCGCAGGAAAGGTGTGCTTGTGTCCTCTGATTGGCTACGGCATGTTCTTTTGCCTCTTCCGCGGGGTGGGATTTTTTTTGTAATGGACAGAGGAAACTTATATAAGGAAGAAGCCGTTGTTGCATGGAATTGGTTGGCAAATAGAAGCAGTAGAAGAGTCAGCTACAAGCTAATATAGAAAAGAATGCAAGGATTTTGGCATCTGGGATCCGAGTTGCAGGGTCGTCGGATTCCAGTAGCAAGAAACAGAAGGTCAAGGAGGAACTCACTCATCTCACCGTCCAATTTGAGGGTCTCAATGGCAGCGAATGCCGGAAGTGGTGGCAGGAAACTTCGGACACCGACCTGGTTAAGCAAATTTTGATATGAGCACAGGTGCATTGAGTCATCCAGCTTCCAGTTTTTTCCATCCGGTTATTCAAATCAGTGTTGAGAACCATGATAGAAGCATATAATCGGCACAACAGAACGAGCACATTTTTGTATAAAAAGCACCGAATGACAGTTTCTTTTAAGCCTAGGGATTTCACGAGAGTTTTTGGCATTCCTAATCTTGGAGGTAAGAAGGTGGAAATCAAGAATCATAAGCTCTCTCAAGAACAGAAGGAACACTAGATTTGATTAGTGGGTCGCGACCTTACAACTGACGAGATGGAGTTAGTTATCAAGGCGTCAAAATGCAGAGGACTTCGGCGAGATCTCATTCGGGAAGGCCATTGGAGGTGTATTATGGACGTTATCAAGAGCAAGCTGACAGGGGCAACTCGGGCTTCAGATATAGCATTGCCATAGATAGTATTCATGAATGGCATCATGAACGGCAGTGTATGATTGGGCTACAGTTCTTGCTGACAGGATGTAGGAGTTCATGACACTCCAGCACCGCACATTCTTTATGCCGCATCATGCAATTGGCTTGTTTCTGGAGGCAACGCTTAATCAGATACCCATGGATGATTTTGAAGCGCCACCTCGGGGGAAGTTGGCACAAGGAGAGCCTCTGATATTTTATTGGAGACATTTGGACACAAGTGGGACAGCCGCAGGACAGAAAAAGGTATTTCGGGGATTGCAGGCGGCGCACGAGGACACTGAGAGCGGACGGCACGAGACTTTGAAAAGCAGCGGGGCGGAGTACGAGGAAGAGAGCACTTCCGTGGAGGTTGGTAGCGAACCAGCAGATAGTGAGCCAACTTCGGTGCACTTGTTCGCTCCCACGTCACACATTCCTCCTTTTGGTCAGCGTCATGCACCGGTTGTGATGACCCTGCCGGCCGTAGCAAATGTTGTTCCAGTTGCATTAGTGGAGCCAGTCTCACAAAAGGTAGAGTTGCTAGCGCCGGAACCCGAGCCCCAAGTTCGCTTGGATGTGATTGACTATGATGCGGTCGTCACCATTGCGTCCTCCTTGTTAGCACCCGCCAAGCCAATACAAACAGCCCAGCCAGCACAGGAGGAGAGCATGGAGCCCACATAGTCAGAGCAACCGGAGGTGATGGATAGAGCCAGTGCTTTCTTGAGACAGGAGTTCCGACTCATCCCTATAGAGGTTGGTCCGTCCATCCAGTCCCCCGAGCACCTAGGAGTATTAGCTACAGTACTAGAGCCTCAGGAGGTGGGGATGCCACAGGCCGAGGTTGCGTAGAGAGCAGAGGAGGCCGCACCGGATGTGGGCATTGTTCCCACAGATGAGGAAGAGAATAGTGATGCCGAGTGGACAATGAAGCGTGTTGCAAAGGAGGATTATGGGTCGAACGAGGATAGGTGCAGGGACTACCTCAGGGCTATGAAGGTTGTGCTAAGGGACACGATGTGGCATTGCAAGCTATGACTCGGCAGAGGGAGTGGCATTTGGTTCGAGCTTACATCAGGGGGATCTGTCCGCAGCGGTTTTGTTCATGTTTTGAGGAGAGAGGTTGGCCAGCAGTTGAGACACCAGAGATGTTGGCAGATTGGGCCAGTGAGCTAGAGTTGGGGCTGCGCAACACTCCGCTGGAGAAGTTGGTGCATGAGATTGTGGGACTGTATAAGGAGATTTATTATGCTAGCAAGCGCGCGGAGGCGGATGGGGCAGTAGACAGGATTGCAGCCGAGAGATCTCTGGCGGTTGAGAGGGAGGCTAGAGAGAAGTTAGCAACGGATTTGACCAGTCAGCAGGTAGCATGGGCAAATGAAAGGGAAACTTTGTTGCAGGATAAGGAAGCGGTTGTACAGGATAAGGATGCAACAGATCAGGAGTTGCAGTTAGCCAGGAAGCAGGCTATGGATGCGGCGCTTCTCCTGAAGGAGGCCGTCGAGGTTAATTCATGGATACAAAAGGATTTGAGCATCCGGACGAAGCAGGTCTATGAGTTGCGTCGGCAGTAGCATTCTTCAGGGGCACCACCTTCTCTCTAGTATTTTTTTGTTGTATTGTATGTGGGTTGTCTCCTATTTTGATGGTCGTTAGGAGACGACTTTTCTTTTTGGGGGTGATGATGTCGTTGGTAGATTTTGTATTTTGTAGCCAACTAGGTTATGCCGTCGAAGATTGTGTATTTGGTAACCGACGGGTAGATTAGGATTGTTTTGTAGCCGACGGACTCCTTCGGGAAGGTTC
This sequence comes from Cupressus sempervirens, assembly GCA_028749045.1. Lineage (NCBI taxonomy): Eukaryota > Viridiplantae > Streptophyta > Pinopsida > Cupressales > Cupressaceae > Cupressus > Cupressus sempervirens. The sequence goes on along the minus strand of CM053792.1, from coordinate 890,413,455 downwards.
GGCGAATAGTATTTATACCCCGTTTGGGATCATTGTAAATCATCTTATCATATTTGATCTTATCTTATCACAAGCATTATGCAATCTCTTGGCATAGGCAAATAAAGGAGTATTGCTATTGTTGTTCTTATTTTATTGCTTGTGTGCGTTAATCAATTAATCTATGCGGTAAACACTATGTTGTTAACACCTTAAGTCAGTTAATGTGTGAGTCAAAGGAGATTCACCTAGTTGCAGTCAAACACATTATGAGACACAAGGCACTCTTAACTTTGGGCTCAAATATGAGAAAGTTGACTTGGATTTACAAACTCAGAGTAGGGTGGAAGTGTTAAGAATAGAAAAAGTACTTTAGGATGTTGTTCTAGTTTAGGATCAACGATGATATCTTGGATATGCAAAAAACAGTCTTCAGTAGCACAAAGTTCTATAGAAGCCAAATATATTGCAACAACAATGGTCTCTCAGGAAGCAGTTTAGCTTAGAAAGTTACTTGTGGGATTATTTGGTCAAGCCATGAATCCTACAATTATTCATTGTGATAATCAAAGTTCCATCAGCTTTCAATGAATCCAATTTTCCATGATAGGTCCTAGCATATCGAAATTCCTTACCATTATGTAAGGGATATGGTAGATAAGAATACTGTAAAATTAGAATACATTTGCACTGCAAATCAGACAATAGATATTCTCACCAAACCTCTCTCTCAAGTGAAGATAGATCACTTCAGGAAAAGACTTAGCATGGTTGAATTGTAATTCATTTGTATTCTTTAAATTATTAATTAAAAAATTTTGTTGTGAGGCTATTGACTGTTATGGGCTTCACCATTTGTATTCATTATTTTAGCAGTGACGATCTCTGAGATAATGAACATTTGTATGAATGACATTATGAAAGATAACGATCTCTTAGATAATGTGTTAAACAGTTGAGAACTACTATTCGATCCTAATGAGTTCAAGATCACATTGTGATATAGACATTGTTATGCCTATAAGTCACAATTTGGATGAAGGAAGAATTTCATTGTTCTCCAGAGTTTATCCTATGTTCTGGTAGATCTTAACTCAGGATCATGTTGTGATATAGAAATACCAGTACCTATCAGTTGCAACTTGGATAAAGGAAGAATTTAATTATTCTCCAAATTTATCCTGTATATTGTATTCTTTGCAATACTATTATCACTAGAATCAGTGATATGTCATATCACAGGTTTAGTAATATGACATTGTATCATGCGTTCAATGATAGCACATGCTAAGAAGAGTCAGATAGATATAGAGTATCAGCCTTGCTTGTTCATCTTAATTGATGTTGCTAGATATGATATCTCTCATGTGATTATCAAGTTAAGAGGGAGTGTTAATTCCATAACTTCATAACATACTGATCTGATTACAAATCATATTGATCTGTTCTTGCGTAATCCTTACCAAAGTCTCTATTTATATGGTCTTATCGTCCTAATAGGGATCGACGCCAATCCTGAAGTAACTATTTTATAACTAACTAATCTCCTTGATTAGTTTGGGAACTAAACTATTCTTCTTGGAAAGTAGCCGATCTTTAGGAGAAGGTTTTATTTTGACTTTGGAAGGGACATGTCCTTTGTAAGGACATGCCCCTTGGTTCTATACTTATGTAGGGTGTGGTTGAAGGTTAAGGACACAAACAATTAGAAGTCTGCTCCTTGATCAACTCTGCCCTCTAGATAATTTGCAGATACAGAAAATATCTCTAGAATTATAAGTATTAATTCACACAAGTCTGAACATTGAAGATTATACTCCGAAGTATAAGAATAAGACATAAACGAACTCTGATATATTACAGAATTTGTAGAAGATTTACAAAAAAATCTGTGTTTGTTTTGGATTCACTAGTACAAAGTCATAAATGTATACATATTTCAAACCTAAAACTAAGAATTAAATTCAAAATTTATAAATATATTATATTAACCTAAAGATATTAATATTTTATATAATATGTTAAATGTAAAAGATTAAAACCAATAAAGATATCATATTAAACTAAATAAACATCAAAACATTAATAAACTAAACATTTTAATATACCAGACTCAAGAGGAAGAAAACTATAGAATGTAATTGAGTAAATAATGATATGGGATGGTGTAACAAATCTGCACCTTACGTGTTAGGGAGCCAACAACTTCAAAGTTTTTAATATTTTGTGATATCATCTGCCAACTAAGCCCAATGCTATCACAGGTACACACTTCTGAACAGATCAAACTGGTATGAACAAAACAATGAAGTCTAATCTAACAGATTTTGGAAAAACAGAACAGAATATATTATAAATGCCCAGCTTCACTGTAACGTTAAAGAAAATGCATAATAATATTTTTTGGGTTTGTTGGATAAACCCATATGATTTAACCATCTACCGTACAATCCCGCAGCCACACCAAACCAGGTCCAGATCAGACCCAGAATTGGTTCTTGTGATAACAATGGTAAATAGATCTGTTCCAATAAGTACAGAGAAGAAACACTGAATTCTTCTAACATTCATTTCTTCATAATTCCCGACTCTCTTGGCCAAATGTAATGTCCCCTTTTTCTGGGACATTATAATTCAGTATTGCCAGCTCTCTTTGCCTACATTTCGGGGCCGAGAAGGTTCTTTACGGGGTTTTGTTCAAGATTTGACCTAGACATTTCCAGTTTCAGACCCATCAGAGTAGTTTTGGCAGGTTGTCTGGATGCTTACTATTTTTAGTAAGTCAACAGAGCTCAATATTCTTGATATCTCAGTGTTGGTTTGGAAGCGTCATGCCGAGAGCTTTCCAACGAGCTATTGCACGTGCTTATTCGAGTTCGTTTGGTCAGTTATTTTAATGCCTGACGATTATATGGTTTACTAGCTAAGTGAGTTTTAAAATTCATTTAACTTGTCACTTTATTTTAAAAAGGTACTATGTTCACTTTAAGTGACTAAAGGACAAAAAAATGCTTTATCCCACAATGCTTAAAAGAGTGTGCATCACATTGGGAAAGGTGATAAAGGTACAACAGGCTCCACATGGGAAGTTATGAAAAATATAATATTTAAAGCAAATATTAATCTGGGAGCTGGAAACAATTGCTGGTTATTTTTTCGAGGACGCAAACCCTTGAAGAAGCATTTGAAGGTTGGATGCAAACCTGGCCTTCCTACAGGTTTTATCTACATTACCAATCTAACTGTTATTTTTGTTTATAAGATTGGATCATTTGGATTGTTGCATGTTATTGTATTGCTATTGTATAGTATAGTAACATTGCTTAGCGGCTATTTGTGTTAACTGCTGGTTTATGTATGTCCTTTCTGAATATTGAAGAAATAAAACAAAGTTTTCTGAGTCTCCTTGTATGTAAATCTGTGGGTTACAAGTCGGTTAAGGTTTTGGAATTTGTATCAAATATTGGTTTACTGTTTAGATTTAAATCTGCACGTATATATCATGATTTTTTTTGGTAAAATATCCGGAAAGGGATATTACACCAGACCTTGATCCTCATCCTGGGCCACATTCACCAGCAAGGGTCAATCAATGTCAGTGATGGATTTTACAACAGACTAGTCAAGTCATTTGAGGAGTTGTGTGAAATGAAAGCTGCAATTTCAGACAGACTTGGTTGAGATCCCCTTGTAAATGAAACATTACTGGCCTTAGTGGCAGACATCCGCATGATGCCTTAAATATTCATAATTCAATTGAGAATATTCAATTGTTAAACAAATATTGGGATTAACCAACAAACTTAAGAAAAATAATAGTTGAGACTAGAGCAGTTCAGGTGTCTCTCATTGATTACAACCAACAGTGCCACATTTTTTTAAAGTTCAAAAGTTGACTGCACAATATCTCCGATGGCACAATTTATGATGCCAGTTGGAGTTAGATGCTTAGCATACAATCATTTTGACATAGTGCATTATTTAACATTAGTTTAAAAATAATCTATTGTCTCTACAAGTTTGCACTGTTAAGTGTCAAGACCCCACCATGAAGGCATCATTCACACCAATTACAGCAGTGTGAATTCCTGAGTCACTGCCTTTGATCTTGTGCAAAGGAAATACAAAGGGTAGCACTTCAAAAATGTTTGCTTAAGAGATACTAGCAGCAATCTCTGAAAACGTGCATTTACAACTAAACAAAAATAACTATCTAGCATGCTATTTGCATTAAGCCACCCAGCAATTGGTTTGAGAGGAGGTGCATCCCTTGTAAAAGGTGGGATGATAATAATGTTGTAACTACTCACTGCACGAGGAATATTAAAGAGATTGAATCATTTGTAAGGGCGTCAAGAGGAAATTGGGACATTAAATACCTATATGAGATAGATATTGATTACAAATAAAGAGTAATATTTAAAAATCCATTTAAGAAATAATCTTAAGTTATAAATCAGTGTGTGTGTGTGTGTGTGTGTATGTTGCAGAAATCAAGTTATTGCAGCTATTTGTAAGTATTTTTTCTATTATTTCTCCATTAGAGGCTTTTATTAGCATTTTATTTAGCAAATTCCTAAGTATTGATTTGATAGTCTCCTCACACAGTCAGTGTTACATCTCAAATTTTTTACCTAATTTTAAACTTGCTCATAACCATTGGATTTAACAGATTTTTCTTTCATGATCATGTGAAGTCAGTCGTTATTTATATCCGTTGTATTAACTGTTAGTGAAGATGGTCGTTAACCATTAACTGTGATATGATGTTAGCAGTTGCTTGATTTTGGAATTATCATTAATAATTTAAAGTCTTTTAAATGTTTCTATGAAAATTATTATAGAATTGTTATTATGGCGGAAGTGTTTTCATGGGTGATTGCAGGAGAAGATGAAGGGGGGGAAGCATTGCTAAACGGGATCATCGGAATGGGATGCTCGCTTAGTTCAATCATCAGGATTGACAAATATGACCTTAAACTTCTTTGGTAAGGACCCAACGACTTGAACACAGGATACATTTGTGGGACCCGCATGAGCTATCAAATAAATAATCTAAGAAACATAAAATAATTTAAGTAAAATATAAAACGTACCTCAAAGGATTTTAAATGATCTTTCATCATATTATTATAATGTATATACGTACATATAGATATAAAAATGGAACGGCACCATTATATTATAATAACAATAAATAATGTCACCTCATTAATATATTTATATGAACGTATGTAAATATAAATTATAAGAATAATTGAATTATAACTTTCCAACTTTTCTTCCATCCTATTTATTTTTCTTTCTTGATTGTAACCAATTAAACATTTGGCAAAATAAATTGACAAATTATTCTTATGTTATGGAAGCCAAGAAGTCACAACTTGTTCCTTTTAAATGGAAGCCGTGAGAAGAGGTAGATATCATATTTCATACACCCGATTATTTTTTTTGCTATGTTTTCCAGTATTCTTTCTGCCTCCCCATAACACCCGACTTTCATATACTTTTCTTGTGTCGATTCTCTGTTATCCCAATCTGCATTTTCAATTCACAAGCAGCGCCATAAAAACTCCGTCGTATGTGTTCTGATCACATTGAGGTTTAAGTACCTCTGCATATTGGATATGTCCATAGCAACTGAAGGAGAGCTGGTTACCAAGATGACTTGCAATTCTTCAAGACAAACCCAAATTTATATCAGGTCATGTGAAAACCATTCTAGTTCATGTTATTCCCATGTTACTTTTCGACAACCAAATTCCATAGCTATAGCTGTAGTGTATCATCACTTATAACTAAATAATTCTAGAGAGTTGCTTAGCAATTATAGCATGGATTCATAAACTATTTTACCAATAGATTTTAAAGTCGGCTGATAAATATTTATGCAAGTTCTTCATTTAAAAAGAAGATTGTGAAATGTTGGAAGATTGCAATATTCATGAATCAATAAGAGTCGGATGCTCTGAAATTCTGAACACCTAGGACTCACCGGTTGTTTAGCCACAGAAAAGGTGAAGAGGTGAGATGAAATCCTGCAAGACTTGATACTTTAAAACTAAATAAATGAATCTTACTTAATAGCTCATGCTCGTCCCTAATAACATAACCTATTGTCAAGTCGAGCGGTGGTGATTGGGTCGTTGAGCCCATAAGAAATCCTTGGCCAAGGTAGTTTAAAGGCATGTTTGCCATCTAATGATCACTTGATGTCAGTGGCGCCAGTTATGCAAGCATGTCCATTTCATAACTATGCGGACATTCTAAACACTAGGATGTTCAGATGGCTAGACTAAGAACATTCCAAGCCCGATCCTGAGGTAGGGAGGGCTTTTCTAATTCAATAGATGGTGTGGGGATAAGTATGGTTCGAGGTTGGGAGGTTAAGCCTATGTCAATGCTTCTCCCCTCACCAAAGCCGAGGCTTGCACAACTAGCTAAAAACCCTCCCGATGATTCTTGTGTGTTCTTTTCTTCTTTTCTTGTTAAGCATTTACCTACTTGTATGAAAAAAGGATAGTTGACTGTTAATCTAGTTATTTTCAGTTGATCTTAAATACAGTTATTTTCAGTTGATCTTAAATATAGTTATTTTCAGTTGGTCGTTAATCTAGTTATTTTCAGTTGATCATAAATACAGTTATTTTCAGTTGATCATTAATCTAGCTAGTTTCAATTGATCAAAAAATACAGTTATTTTCAATTGATCGTAAATCTAGATATTTCAGTTGATCCTCAATACAGTTATCTTCAATTAGTCATTAAACTAGTTATTTTCAGATGATAATTGATATGGTTATGGTTATTTCAGCTGATTGTTAAAACAGTTAATGTCATATGAATAGGATTTTCAATGAATTGATTTGATTTCTAGGATCTAGGACTATTACAGAGAATGTTAACCAATTACATAAAGTTAATTTTAGAGCTTTAATAAACAAAATTAACGTAATTGCAAATAATAAAAACACAGAATGAAATGACAGAGAGAGAGATAAAGAGACAACACATTTGATTTCGAAGTTCGTCCGATTAGGACTACGTCTCTGGGTCCAGCTCCAAAAGGGGGACCGATCCGATTAACTCTAGTAAATCAATACAAGTGATCTGTGACAATTCCCTTCAAGAACACGCAACAAAAATTTCTCTGTGCAGGAAAAATCACTAAGTCTCCAGATACACAAACTCTCTCTCGTCATTTGCATAATTTTTGCCTTAATTTTCCATCCTTCAAAATGGCCCCTAACCCTTCTTTTATACAAAAAGAAAATGTATAATAATAGGGCAAAACAAAATTTTACATTTTTAGGCCTTATAACAGTTCTCTCTTCGAAATAAGGCTTAGTCCTATTTTAGAAATTTGTCCTCATACCCTTTTGAGGGTTGGTTTTTAACAAATGCCCTTAATTAGGCAAGGAGGATTGGCCCTGTTTTAAAAGATAAATAAAATCCACGCCTAATATGGTTAAAGTTGCTTGCGTGGTGCAATGGCAATAAAGCGTTTTGCAAACATATGAGGTCGAGGGTTCCAACCTCCGCACTATCCTTTAACTTGATTTAGCGGCAGTTTAAAACTTAAATAGGACATTGTGCTATAAGTTGTTGAAGACGCTTGGTGGCCTAACGGCCACCGGTTAGTTTTTAGCAACCGGTGGTTTGGGGTTCGATTCCCCCACCACCGGCCACTTACCCTATGCTGACGTGGAACCCGCAAGAAGCTGCACGCCAACTTGAATGCCATGTCATCTAGTCAACAAACTCGAAGGTGCCACGTGGCTTCCTCGCCATATGTGTGGCACCTCAATTTTTTTTGCTGAGTAATGCCACATCGATGACACGTGTCACCTCCATAGTCTGCCATGTCACCATGCTAACATCACCTGTATGAATAGGCCACATCATCAATCTTTTTGGTCAACTGACTTTGACCGGGCATATCTTTTGCTTACGGAGTCCAATTTCGACGAAACGAACGTCCTCAGAAAGCTCTCAACGAGACCTTTAATTTGGCGCCAACTTTGACCAATTTTGGAGAATTTGAAATTTCATCATTTTTTTGACGGCCTTTGGCCCAAGGTTTGACCCAACTTTGACTGGCCATATCTCGAGCATACGAACTCCTTTTTCGCTCGTTCGAGTTGCGTTGGATTCAGAATTTCGAAGACTTTAAACTGATGCTGATTGTTGGAGTTTTGGAGATACTTCAATTTTTGGTGAAAATATCCCCCGGATCATGAATGTTGGGTAATCTTTATTTAAACTATCTTTGTTTTCAATATGAAAAACTGTTTGTTACAATCAATTCTGCATTCGTTTTTTACTCTCCCTTGAATTCAATTGTTTTCCTTTTTATGATTGTCAATATATAATATTATGTTAACATTGGACAAAAGTACAAGATGGTATGTCCAAGGGAAGCCTGTCAAACTGCTCCAAAAAGACAGATGGCCATGATGCACTGCTCAATGTGTCACAAATAGATCAGAAAAATACCTCTAAACTTAACTTGTGCCTAAAATTTGCAGTACATTGTCTTGTGCTCAAACAAACTAACTTTGGTAAGATGTAAATGAACTACTTTTCCATTAAGTTTGTGGATTTTCATGATGCTAAGCGATTTATATTGTATTATCTTGTATGTGCTACATAGTAACATGCCTCCTTAGTAAGGAACTGATGGAGCAGCTACTAGTAGATTCAAGAAAGTAATAAAAGTGATTATGAACTTCTGCAAAAACCATGCAATTCATTAGAAATAAAAGTTGTCCCATCTTTATAATAAATATATTTGTTATTGATATAGATCTACAAAGGCTTGTGAGAGAAGCTACCAGTAGGTTCATGATTCTATCCAATGTAGCAATGGAGGCTCTATAGAAATTGTGCAATTTATCACAAATAAGAGAAGACCTGTCTCCATGTAATAAATCTATTTGCTATCAATATAGCTGTACTACTAGAAACTTCATGGCTGTGAAAAAGCTTCTATAGAAATCACACATTTGGTTACATATAATGGCTGTCCCATATCTATGCAATAAATCTATTCCAAATACTATAATATGTTTTCTGTCACAGCTATTGGAGAAATCTAGTTTATAACCCCTAAGGCTTGCAGGTGTGAATGCAATCCATTTCTCTACAATGATATTATCATGTCGCTCAAAACTAAATATAATTTTCTAACCTAATATGCAACTGAAAGTATTTTTCATAGCTTAAAAAGTGACATAGTCAAGTGGAAGTCGCAGCAAACAAAAAGCATTCATTTACTAGGAGAATAATAGCAAGATAGCATAAGAAATATTGTTATAAATATATAAAAGACATTAACAAGCACTCATCCTACTAGAAGATATATATCAGTTACTTTCAAGTTTATGGAAACAAAAAAATTGAAATATCAACCTACAGGATCTGCATGAAAAAATCCATGTCGTAAAATTTGCTCCAAGTAGGACTCAACGGCATATCTCGCCAACCTGATCAAAAAATAAAAACAAGATGACCAAAGCCAATTTATAACTAAGAAAAGAACATTGATTTTCAGCTATATTGCTCTGTCAGATATTTCAATTGTTGGCATTCATCAGGACATGCAACATAAAACATCTAGTATGGAAACAAGGTTCAATAGCAGAACAAAAATTAAATTTAGCGAAGATCTTTTATCGACCTAAATGGCTGCACTGCGTATCATCAAGATTCAAAGTACTTGAAAAGGGTTACAAGCACACAATAATGCTTACATCACTTTGTAGAGCACAGTTCTTCTGCTGAGAGGGAGGAGGGCAGGGAGGAACGGACTATTAGATTAGTAGATTTGAATTTCAAATCTTTGAAGGTTTGAGCAATTAAAATATCTTTGAGAAACTAATAATAGAATAGCAAGAATGTAATCACACATAGAAGCCAAAACAAATGAAGTACGTGGAAAATGCATAATAGGTGAATAACCATGGTGAGAATTGCTGCCAGCCACTATGATGTCCTAATCCAGCCTCATGAAGAAAAAAAGTGTACGGAGCTCTATAGGAACCAAGCCTAACAAATCACCAACTTCCTTGGTTGAGTGCACCAGCTCAAACTGAGAAACTCAGCATCCTTGAGGCACCAACCATAAGGATGTTCCAAATACAAAATGCCACTGATTTACTTACAAATCAGAAATATTACATTTTACATCTAAAATCTGCAAACAAAATATTTATATGATATTATTATTCAGCCTTTTAAAAAATGGGCATCCGCTTATAGAAGCCAAAACAAATAAAGTATGTGAAAAATGCAAAATAGGTGAAAACCCATGGTTTGAAATGCTGCTAGGATCTACTTAGTCATGACCATCTTATCATCATTTTGTTCTTCCTTTTCAAGCAATTGAATATCAAGAACTCCTCACAGAAGAGAAATGGCAAACTGTAAGGGGGAACTTGTCCAGCCCAGAAGGCAAAGCCTACCCACACTGCTGAGAGGATGTGGAGGAAGTGTAATGACAAACCTGCAGGGGAGGAAACCAACCAGCTGAACTCCAAAAGTCGCATTGAGATCTATCACTACACCCAATAGTACACGAGGCATTGCCCCAACAATCTGCAAGAATCTGATAAATGGGGCCGCTTCAAGACCCACTTCGTCTGCTTGCACCTAGATCGATAGACGCGCATTGGAAATAACCTGAAAAATACCTATTGATTGAAGCATTAGCAAATGAAGAATCCCCAGTCATTAAGTATGTTAGATCTAGGTGAATTTATGTAGAAGCCTGGGTCTATCCTTCAAAAGAGTACTCTGCTATTACAAGAAATTCAACTTGAAGGGCTTGAAAGAAGTTATGATTTAATGACCAGGGTAACTAGGCTTTACTATAAAATCAATAAGGTTTAGGAATCTCAAATGGTCACAGAAAAGGCATCAAGGGATCGCAAACCTAAATGGATAAAGTGCTCACAAATGGGGAGACCCTACTGTAAAATACACCAAGAAAAATGGGGAAGTTTGGGTTCCACAGTAGCCTTCCATACTGCTTAAACTCTCTTACCCTGGTAATCTGAAAAGAAATAGATGAGCAAAGTGACCACTCTTATTGAATTTGTGAAACATAGACAAGTGAGGAGAGAACCAATTCCACCATCTACTACGAGTTTAGTTATAAAAGGAGGGTATCTGATCTGTGCCTTTATTTTTCACGAAGCTGATTTGAATAAAAGCCAATTTTGTATTGTAGATTATACAGGATTGCTTTAAAAATTCCCTGAAATGCTTCCCTGTCTTGATGATTCAAATGAGATTTGGCTTTAATTCAATCCAAGAAAGCCATGAAGAGGTGGACTAAAAAAATCTTAAATAATCTATACGCCTCTTTGGAAAAACTTGAGTGAGCAAATCCAATGAATCTCAATCAATGGAGCAACCCCATAGGTAAACACAAAAGAGCACCAAAGTGACTATTCATTAACAAACAACCCATCTCAAATGTCATTTCAATTCCAATTAGGCCAAGGGTTGACGGCTTCCAAAGCTTTCCAAATGCTTTTAGCCATAAATGTCACAACAATTCTGATGAACAATAGAGACATCAAAAGAGGGTGGAATCCCAAATTCTTCAAAGTTGTGCAATCATAATAAAAAGTGAGAAGAAATTCGTCAAAAGAATTTTCCAAGCTTCATGTTAGGAATTAATCTTTCTTGATAAAGTTAAATTGCTCCTTTTCCGCTTGTATGAATATTACAAATGAATCTCTACAAGTCCTTTGTCCTTTTTTGGGTTCTCGCAGCTCATTTTCTTTCTTCCAAATATTTGGTATATTAGATTTCGTCCTTACAAGGATTGTGACACATTGCATACATAGGATGCTAGATGACATCTTTAGACTTGGGGGTTACTTTAAATCCTCTCCACTCCACTCCACTCCACCTCCTTGCTGCCGCTTGTTCACCTACTCTACTATTATGGAGGCCATAGATCTTTGAGATGCAGCAGAGCAGCAGATGAAGAGGGTTTTTCAGGCTGAACTTTTCAAACTTGGGGCTTCAATTCTTGGATCTTACCTTCCTACACTCTTTAATAGAGTGGTTTGCACTGGGTTTCCTAATTCTTGATCTAGACATGTGGTTTACCCTATTCACAAGTCTGGGCTTGCTTCTGATCTGGGTAACCACAGAACTATTATGATAGGACATACTTTTGCCAAACTTTATGCCACTGCTCTGAACACCATGTTATCTAGTGAGATTGATAGTAGAGGCTGTAGGGCTAAAGGACAGGCTGGTTTTTAGGCAGATTATCAGACTATGGATTATGTTTTTACACTGCGGGCTATCATTGAAGAGGCTAGACACTGCTCTCAGAAGATCTATTGTTGTTTTGTGGACTTCCGTAAGGCTTTTAATTATGTTCCTAGGTTGGCTTTATTTTAGTGACTCCATTAGATTGGGATCTCAGATATGTTACAAACTGCTATTATGAGGCTTTATGAGAGGGTTACAGGTAGGCTCAGGACTCCGGAGGGCTTCTCTGATCCGATTCAAAGCACCATTGGGGTGAAGCAGGGCTGTCCTCTTTCTCCTACACTATTTGGTTTGTATATTGATGAGTTGGAGGATTTCCTTCTGAAATCATCTCAACCAAGAGATGGGTGTTATTTGCATCAGGTCTTGATCTCCATTCTCCTCTTTGCGGATGATGTAGTTCTCTTGGCCTCTTCTCCCAACAGTCTACAGAGACTCCTGGATGGTCTGACTTCTTTTTGTATTCAGCGGCAGCTTGTGGTCAATTTGTCTAAGACACGGGTTATGGTCTTTAACTGTTTAAAGACCTCTCATCTTCATTTCTTCTTTCAGGGGCAGCAGGTTGAGATTACTCCCTCTTATATGTATCTTGGTATGAAGTTCTTGGGACCGTGCTTCAGCTTGAGACCAGCGATTCAGTCCAAAGTCAGTAAGGGTATGGGTTCCCTGGCTTTGTTGGAGAGGCAATCCTTCAGACATCATTTTCAGGATATTTCATCCAAGTTGTCCCTTTTCAACTCCTTGGTTCGTCCGACAATTCTCTATGGTTCGGTTGTTTGGGGGCCTTCTCTTATTGCTTCGAATTGGGCTTCTATTGAGCGGGTTCAGATGTTGTTGTTACGACGTATCATTAGATGTCACAGACTTACCCCTCATAGCATTGTCTTGGCTGAGTTTGGTGCTCATCCTCTAAAACCGGCCGTCATTTTTGACTTGATTTGGTTTCTTCATAGGCTCTGTGGTTTTATGGAGACATGTGTTGGCCGACATAGATACTCTCATCTGGCATACTGTTCCTTGGTGGAGATTATGAGATTCGACACTTCTGCTAGATCTCGATGCTAGTACGCTCAAGCCACCTCTTTGTTGGGTTCGATCGGGATTTAGATTGATCGTCTTCCTCCTTATCAATTTTCGCTAGATGCTCTTGCTCATCTTCTCCCCTCTCGTCAGGAGTTGAATGAGCATGTCAGACAAGATATTTATAAATAGTACATTACCACTACCTAGAGTAATCCCCTGGGGAGTCTACGACCTAGGATGGCCTTCTATGCTGAGCATTTTCTTCAGATTTAGGATGGTATTGTTGTTCACCCTACTTATCTCTATCGATACTAGAATCATGCCTTACGATTCTCTTTAGGCTCATTCACAGTTGGTTCTCATCACCTCAGGGCTCAGATTGATCACCATATGGATAGGGCTGATCGGTTATGTCAGTTATGTACTTTGTCAGAGGTTGAGACTGAGATCCACTTCATATTTCATTGTCCTCTTTACTATGAGATCAGAGGGAGATTTTATTGCCTTTTCAAAGACCGTTCTTCTCTTGCAATGTTATTCAACTATATTGATCAGCGGTGTCTTGCACCTTATCTTCAAGAGGCCACCCATCTTCGACAGATTACCCTGCAGTCTTTTATTCCTCAGGGGCATAATTCTGATCAGCTCATTACCGCCTTTTTCTCTCCCTTGCCTCCACGGGGTTTGAAAAGGCCTTCCACTACTTATCACTCCCGATCGGTCAGACATTGTACCAGTCTCTCCAGGCAGCAATAATCCCATAGCAATTCTTCACGGCATTCTAAGGCTATGGATCGTTCACAGGTGCACCACTTTATTACTGATTTCTTTGTGACAAGGAAGGACCCTTAGTCCTTACCTTGTCTTCTTTCTTGTTTGTATCTTGCTTTTGTTTCTTCTCTATCACCATTTGGTGCTTCTACTTTGGCTGGCTCTTCTGTTAGTATGCTTGTCCAATAAACCGTTTTTGATTTTTTCGATTTTTTCGTGGACATTAATATTATTATCTTATCTCTGATCTCAATATATTTGAGGTGCCATGCTCATTTCTATTGGTTGTAGCATTTCAATGCTTCCTCTTAATCTCTCATTCTCTCATTGTACTTTTAGGGTTCTGTCATCTACATAATATTGGGGGGTTTTCTTTGCTTTCCCCTTATAAATCTCTTGGCTCCTCCTTGGATCTTGGTGTGCTTTGTGTTTAGCTTCCTAAATGCTGACATTTACTTTCAAACAATTGTGATTGCTTATTTCTCATTCTCCAAGTTATTTTCCTTTCATGGTATCAAAGTGACATGCCCTACTTAGGAAATAATATTAAACCAGCCTACAAGTTAAATGATAAAGAGATATCAGAAATTTGAATTATACCAGAAAAGCAATTACATTGTGATGTGAATGCAGCATTCAATTTGCATCCGCATCCCTTAATTCATATAGGCAAAAATAAAGTAATATCATAGTTACACTGCCTTTGGGACAAGAGGACGGTGGAACAGGGGGACAAGTTTCTGGGACAGAGGGACAGAGGGGCCTTAATTTGGGTATGGCAGGGGGACGACGAGCGGTGGGGGTGGGAGACAAAGGGGTTGTTTATACTATACATATGGTACTTAAAATGTTAGTTATGAAAAGATGTATTGCAATATAAGATATAAAGATCTAAAAGAGTAAATACTTGAACACTACATTGAATTGGAACATTTAACATTGAACATAAATAGTGGAATCAACAAATAGTCATCACTGGGACGTCACCCCATCCTCGATGAAGGTGGCAGAATCTAGTGGCGACATTGGGGACAGGGGGATGGAGTCCCCAAGTCCTTGGTGTGCCCCCGGCTCTGGCACTTGGGGCAAAAAGGGGGGGGGGGGAGGGGAGGGGGGCGGGACGTGCCTTCGCGTTACTATGAGTAATATTAAATGATGTTATTAAGGGTCACTTCAGTGGAGAGGAATCAAGTTCCTAGAAAAGCCGATCTTGGCATAGTTGTATCAGGAGTTTAAATAAATTAAAAACAAAAATTAGGGATGACCCCCTCATATTGTAGTGCCACATTAATAAACGTGAAGCATAATTAAAAAGGGCTAACTCTCCCTTATACAGACATCATTCGCAGTAAAGTCATCTTATTTGTGAAAGGCTGCCTCCTTTTGTAATGATATTTAATAAAGGTGAGATGAGAATGTTTTGGCGAGGACCGAGAAACAGGGTGTCTATCCAAAGAAAGCAGACTTGAGAGTGTTAAGAAAATAGGATCAGTTGTGATACCTTTATTTCAAATTTATATGCTTGATCTGCAGAATCTTCTCTCAAAAGGATCTTCTTGATGATATAACTAACTTATTACCATGCAGATTTTATACAGCTATAGGTGACAACCAACTGTAAGTATACTTTGAATTGATTATGATGACAGTGTTTGTATGTATAAATCACATCTCTGCAATTATGATATAAATTATAATACTAATTTATTATCTATGATTTAGGTTGCTGCAATTTTAATATCACTGCTTGTTGTTTCTGTGTATTCAAATGCAGCAATTGATTAAGTAGATATAGATAGTGGTGGGGACATGTCCCATGTAGAGACATGTCTCTGTGTGGCTTAAGCCACCTAAGGAGGTCCTACATGGACCATGCCCTTATTACTAACACACCGATTCATAGCAAATGTTATAAATGTCGTTTCATATAATGTGTGATCTTCATAATGATCGCCAATCACAATGGATGCATTTTACATGATAATAATCGGGGTTTAAAAGTAACGCGGTCTGCATTATTAAATCGGTATTTGCAGTGATATAAATGTCCATTGTTTCACACAGATTTATTGATTTAGTTTTATTGAAAATGACTCTCTTGATTAATAATTACTACATAATATTAATAACTATTGATCTATATATGTGTTTGTGTGTGTTCGCGCGCACCCGTGTGTTTGTGTGTGTGTGTGAATTTGTCTAATAATTATTAGTCAAGGATAACAACAATTTACTAGTAAGCAAGGTGCTTGATTAAACATAGTTTACCTCTTGATCAAGTCAATCCCACTGAAGCTACAACATTAACACTCCCTCTTAGCTAGGGAGGATTGTTTGTAAAGTCAACACTTTGTATTCTCAAGTGATGAAGGAGAAATATCATCTCAATATGATATTCTAGGGAATGGAGTGATGAAGAATAACAACATAGATCCATTATTTAGATGTTAATGTATAATATCATCAAAGTATGGTATATACAAGAATATCATTCATATGATATCCGCCATGCTTATATTTTCTTTGCTAGGGAGGATTGTTTGCAAAGTCAACACTCTATATTCTCAAGTGACGGAGGAGAAATATCAACTCAATATGATATTCTACAGAATGGAGTGATGAAGGATAACAACATAGATCCATTATTTAGATGTTAACTTACAATATCATCAAAGTATGGTATATACAAGAATATGATCCATATGATATTCACCATACTTATATTTTCTTTGGTATGCAAACTAGCATAAAGTCTCATGATGCCTACCAGGGAAAATATCTACCCATGGTGTCTCCAATACTACATCTCATAGTATACACCATGTCATATCTCAGTAATGTAACTTCAAAAGTTACATAAGAGACATGTACTATCATGACCTCAATATGTTAATTCTATGTAACTGCAATAACATACTGATCTGAATAGCACATCGTATAAGATCATGTAAAGCATGGATATCCTTATGTAGGATTTGCCTCTTTTATAACCCTATATAATTAACGTTATCGGCGGCTTATTTAGGAGCATTTCATAATGTTTAGTTTGCATAGTTGTTAGTATAATAACTATCTAATTATACTTTCTAAGAGATGCCAATCTTGGAAGATTATTATTTGTTTATTCATTAGGGCCGATCTAGAAGAGTCATGTCCTTTATAAGGGAATGCCTCTTGGGTGCAATATAAACATAAGGTTAAGTATGAGGATAGAGAACACACAATACACAATAAAGTTTTCTGCTCTACATTACTGCCTTACGTGATTTATTGCAGGGATAAGAACATTTCCAGAAATAGTAATTATACTATTGGTAACACTTCATACAAGTCCGATATACAAAGGATCATCCTCAACAAGTAGATTAAAGGCATCACAAGTTTGGTTGTTTAGAATTTGCAGAAACTTTACACAATAGACATCAACCAAATGATATCCATTATGATAGCAAGTTAAATTATTGTTAAGATCGTCACCTTATAATAGTAACCACAATCAAACATCAATGAAAGATTGCGACCTTTTATGATGTTTCTTCATAATCATGTGGTAAATCACATGAAAGAAGAGAATATACACATATCTTTTAATTAAAAAAACTTAACTGAGACTCAATATCAGAAAATACAATTAAATTTTATGCATACCAAGTTTACCTCTGAAGTGATCCGCCTTTGGTTTTGAGAGAGGCTTGGTAAGTATGTCAGTAGTTTACTCACCTGTGCTAATATATCTCAGTTGTATAACACTTCTTTCCACCATATCTCTGATATAATGGTAGGGGATCTCAATATGTTTTGATTTGTTACAAAATATGAGATTACTAAGAGTTTTATGCAACTCTAATTATCACAGTGTATAATAGTGGGGTCCAATGATTGTCCGAACAATCCTACCAATGATTTTCTCAACCATACTGCTTCTCAAGCTCTCATGGATGTTGCAATGTACTTGACTTCTATTTAACTTTGTGCAACTAAAGATTGTTTTCTATTGAACCAATATATCATGCTAGAACCTATGATGAAATTGCACCTTGAGGTGCTTCTATGATCACCAATACTATTGGTCTAATCTGAAACTGAATATCCATGTAAGTGTACGTCAACATTATTATACTTTATTTAAAGTCCAATAGTTCCACGTAGATACCTCATGATATGTTTTGCCATTGCAAGATGTAATTTCTTGGGCTCACACATTAACTAAGAGCATTTGTAGCATAACAAATATCTGGTCTAGTATTCACCAAATACATTAGGGATCCAATTATCTGACGATAGAGAGTACGATCTGCTAATTCTGACTCAGAGGCTACATCTTTTAACTTATGTAGATTTGTTTCCATGGGTGTAAACATCGGTTTACAGTCCATCATTCCAAATCTGGCTAAAATATCAATAGTGTATTTACCTTGATTTAGAATCATACAATTCTCTTCCTTCCATACTTCTGGTCCTAGGAAATAATGCAATAGACCCAAGTCCTTCATGTCAAATTAAAAAGCAAGATCTTATTTGCATTTTATAATGAGATGATCTTCTCTTATGATTAGTAAATCATCAACATAAAGAACAAGGATTTAAAAATCACCATTTGTTACTATTGTCACAAAAGCTTGCACCCTTGCCTAAAGTTTTTACCTGAAGGCAACCTTGTGAAACATGGAAACAATCTCTAAGCTATGGGACTTGAACTGTGAGATTGAGTTTCCAAGGAAGGTCGACTTACTTACTATCGTGATGCACCTAACTACATTTTGAGAGGAAAAGGGAGAAGGAATGCATGAAAGCAAACTACCTAATCTAGTCTAAAGGGGATGATACACCAAAATAGTTTGTTCAACCTTATTTTTTCCTAACAATGCACTATTCATCAACATATTCCCAAGATACACTGATTCAACATTTGTTTCAATCCAACAACCACAAATAGATCAAAAACCAAATGAAATGCTACAAGGAAGGAACTTCACTCTATAACATCCAAGGAAAAATAGACATTGTTATGCAAATTGAAAGATAGAAAACAAAATATCAACAAAGGCAAGGAAGTTCTACACTTATGTTAACGGGAGAATGAGGTAAGATAGAGAATACATTCATGCATAGACAAAAGGAAAATTATAGTAGCAAAGCATAAAATGCAATACTAATGAATTAGAAAAAGACCCACCCTAAGAAGGCTTACAAAAAATGCTTTTATAGTGCAAGCATAACTCAAATAGCTTCTACCCTAAGGCAAAACACAACAACTACATTTAAGGTTGCAAAAAACAATCATTGCACATCTGGGAAAGATCTGATCATGGTACACATCTAGATGCAGAAAAATCATATCATTCACCAAAAATAGCAATAAGAAGATAGAAACAGGGACCATTAATGTTTTAACTGAGTAGATGGATAACCAGGTGGTGATGGAGTGTCCCTTTACATTTATCAAGCATAAAGAATGTTCATAAGTGGTTGTAGATGATCAAGACAATCAGATTCACCATTAAAAGAGCTG
This sequence comes from Cupressus sempervirens, assembly GCA_028749045.1. Lineage (NCBI taxonomy): Eukaryota > Viridiplantae > Streptophyta > Pinopsida > Cupressales > Cupressaceae > Cupressus > Cupressus sempervirens. The sequence continues at coordinate 890,393,876 of CM053792.1, read as the reverse complement.
CTTGCTTCATTCTCGACACGCCAAATCAGATAAATCAGCAAGTCAACTAGATTTGACTGCCTAATCCTGCCACGTGGCCCAATGCCGTTTGAATATTTCGCCACCTTGTTTGGCTTTCTAACTTTACGTTGACCTGTTGACCATCTAATCATTCACGACTTTGCCACCCGGGCCTGCTAGGACACATGTCAACTTGTCATTATGTCGCTATGAAAATTCATTGTATATTTTCCTATAGCGACAAAGTGACAACCCTTGATTAGTCCTCAATCTGACGGTGGAGAAAATATAACATCTTATGAACTACGATGGGCCCGCTTGGACACTTGTTGCATCGTCGCTATCTTGCTATGCATTTCCATCGTGCATTTTTTCATAGCAACATAGCGACATGTGTTAATCTTGGAAGATCAGACGGCCAAGGGAGAACCACAGTGTACCATCCTGCCCGCTTGGACACTTGTTGCATCGTCGCTATCTCACTATGCATTTCCATCTTACATTTTTTCATAGTGACATAGCGACGTGTGTTGATCTTGGAAGATCGGACGACCAAGGGAGAACCACAATGTACCATCCTTGTCAGTACCTTTGACCAATCAAGTACTGTCGCATCATCAGATTGCTTTGACTCCTTTCTTATTACACGGCTTAAGCTTCAAACCGGCCCCACTTGTCCACATGTTAGTCTGTCGCTTTGTCGCTACGGATAACGACCTTGCATGTTTGGTTAGCTACATAACGAAAGCCGCACATCTACCTTTAATCTGACGGTCCTGAAGATGGATCGATCTTTGTCAGTACCTTTACCAATCAAAACCTTGCCCTATGCCAACTCATTCTGACACCCCTACACTTGCGGCCTCCAACAGAAACAAGTCCCACACATCCATGTGTTGCATCGTTGCTATCTCACTATGAAAATTCATTGTACATTTTTCTATAGCAACATAGCGACAATCTTTGATCATCTCCAAATCAACAGTGGACAAGGGGACGTCAAGAAACTAGCCCACTTCAAAAGGTAGTGAATAAAATTTTGACAGTTGTTACCTCGTTTGACAACTCCACCAACCGCAAAGAAGAAAGGCCCACCTAGGATACGTGGCACGTTGTCGCCATGTCACTATGAAAATTCATCGTACATTTTTTCATAGTGACAAAGTGACAATCATTGATCATCTCCAAAACAATAGTTCTCAAGGTTTCACTAACTACAACGCATGACTTGAAGCAAGAGGCCCCACCCAGACACTTGTCACTTTGTTGTTATGTCGCTACGAAAAAAGATTGTACATTTTTCTATAGCGATGTAGCAATGTTCGTTGATCTCTTTTCAATTAGTTGACGGAGAAAATGCAGGCCCGCCGAGGTGTTTATAACTTGAAACAACTTGAAGACCTAGGATATAACGATAACCCAAGGTTTCATATGTATCTTTATAATATTAGAATGTTTGAAAATTTGAATAGATATGACCGTTGACCATGATTAACAAGCAAAACTCAAATTTTGGCAGGAGGGCAACAATGGCTAACGATTTTGGCGACTCAAAGGGGATACTAGCCTGCTAAGTATATGAAATATCTTATTTAATCATTATTATACACCCTTAAAATATGAACACACACACATATATATAAATGAAGTGACACCAATAAATTATAACTTATAATCTAATGATGTCATTTCACCAATATATATACATTAACGTATATAAGAGTGCATAATAATAATAAAATAAAAATTAAAACTCTTCAACTCCTTATTCTTTCCCTCTTTATTTTTCTTTCTTTTATAATTCGAATTTGTAAGGCATTCGAAATGGCTTTCTTGATAACCAAAGGAAGCTAAAGAGCCAAGCCGGCCATTAACTTGAGTATTATTGATCGTATTTTATATACAATTCTTTCCTCTCTGCATTCCCGTGACCCCTTCTATTCACTTGCTAATGCGTTTAAGCAAAGTCAAGAGATTCTGAGATTAATATCGACCTCATAAGCTTGCCATTCCATTTCTTTTCACCTTCACATCTTCATCCATCCCCGAGATCAGAGCAAGAGAAGTGTGGAGTTCATTATTTCTGGCCACAGGAGGAAGGCTCAATTTGATACAAGTCACGTAAGATATGTTAAGGCCAGTTGAAACGTATTGAATCTATCATTTAATTTTATTCTTGTTGCCATACCAATCAGTGTCCAGATATGTTCATCTATTCATGTTAAAGTAAATATTGTTGCCAAACTTATGTACAGTTTGAAGGTAGTATGCATATATGTAAACATAGCTTCCTTAGTCGGAATTCACAGGGTTTGATATCATGTCACCTACTATTCATTAACCATGATAATGTCTCAGCCATGGATATGGAAGATGGAAATTATAATGATAACCATGAACTAACGATCCACTCGAATTTATTTCTATTTCTTTTATACATCATGTAGAGATGTAATTAATATCATGAAGTCCAAACACCAAGGAATTCATCAGCAAGGATGCCATCAATGGTGAAGAGGTGTAAATCAAGATAGAGTGGATACAATCTCTCATGCACCTAGGATTCACTGGCATGGAAGCCATAAATGGTGAAGAGGTGAAGATAACCTGCAAAAATCAAGTTTGAGATCAGACAACTAAGTAACAAACACATATAATAGCTCATGCATGTCCTAATAATGAAATCTGTTGTCAAGTCGAGTGATGGAGATCGGGTTTACGAACCCAACTTTGAAATCCTTGGCCAGGGTAGATATAGGCAGATGTGCCAATCATGAGATCTTTTTGTTTGTCTAGAAGCTTCAGTTATTTAGCAATAGCTGATGGGACACTCAAAGCACCGGGTAACTCGGATGGCTGGACCTAAGAACATCCCAAGCCCGATCCTGAGGTAAGGAGGGTCGTTTTATTAAGTTAGGATGTGTGGGGATAAGTATGGTCTGCGATTGGGAGGTTAAGCCTATGTCAATGCTTCTCCTCTCACCAATGTCGAGGCTTGAACAACATGACAAAGGGTATTCTCCAATAATTTTTGTATGTACTTTGTACCTATCATTAGATTCCTAAAAGATTAAATAGATAGTTGTTATTTTATTTTCAGCTGAACATGTTATCAATTAGATTAAAGATATTAGTTGATAGTTGTACTTTACTTTCAGCTAAACATGTTATCAATTAGAATGAATAAAAATGTTAGTAGCGTATTCATTTATTTATTTAATTTCATTAGATGATCATAATTTGTAAACTGATTAGGAAGTAGTTAGTATCTTCTAGTTAAGAATAGTTAAAGGAAGTCTTTTTCATGTGAAAAGGAATCAATTATTAGATCATTAGGAGTTTTAAATTAGTTAGGAAAATACGGTTGTTACAGATTCACAACATAACATTGCGACGCCTATGCAAGATCAGGTGACAGCAGTGGATGTTCAGTCAAGAGTTGTAAATACAGATGGTGATGACTCTGAGGAGGATTTGGATGGGTCAAGAGTTGTAAATACAGATGGTGATGACTCATGTGAAGAGTAAGATACTGCAAGGGCTCCTACTTCTTCAAAGGTGTTAGTAGAGGTACCAAGTAGTTGTACTCGGTTGTAGATGTGCACGAGAATGGTAGCGTACATGATGTTAGCAATCATGGGGTTAGCAATTTAGATTCAGTCTCCTATCATAGTGCAGTTAGTGAGGCAGTGAGCTTGCAGAGTTGTCAAGGGTTATAGACCCATCATGTGACTAGTCAATTGAAGGTGAGTGATAGTGACATCTCTTTAGCTCTTGAGCATTATGATGATATTCGTCAAATGTGGCTGTATCAAGTTGGGGTGCTCCTATGTCAGATGAGCATGGTGATAGTGGTCTTTCCCTAGCAAAGGTTCATGCTCTTCGATAGGCTATCAGGATCCTGAAGCCTATGCAGGATCAGGTGACAACGGTGGATGTTCAGTCAAGAGTTGTAAATACAAATGGTGATGACTTTGAGGAGGATTTGGATGGGTCCTAGTATTAGGATTTATAGGGAGATTTTTTTGAGGGGGGAGCAAAGTCATGTAAGGAGTAAAGATACTACGAGAACTCCTGCTTCTTCAAAGGTGTTGGTAGAGGTACCAAGTAGTTGTACTTGGATGTAGATGTGCACGAGAATGGTAACAGACATGATGTTACCAATCACAGGGTAACCAATTTAGGTTTAGTCTCCTATCACAATGCAGTTAGTGAGACAATGAGCTTGCAGAGGAGTCAAGGGTTATAGAGGCATCATGTAACTAGTCAATTGAAGGTGAGTGATAGTTAGATCTCTTTAGCTCTTGAGCATTATGATGCTATTCGTCAAATGTGGCCGCATCAGGTTGGGGTGCTCCTATGTCACATAAGCATGGTGATAGTGGTCTTTCCCTAGCAGAGGTTCATGCACTTTGATGGGCTGTCAGGATCTTGAAGCTTAGTTATTTTCAATTGGTAGCTAACAAAGATTACCTTCTTGAGTGGGGTGACACCTATTATGAGACATCGTTAGGGAAATAGGAGGTGGTTGAGCTCACCTAGGAGCTTGAGGTGACTGTAAACTCTCTTCAATGTACTCAGTTGGCTCTCCAGGAGTCACAATTGCATTTGGAGAAGGTTACTATGGAGTTGGAGTGAGTATAGTCGACATTATCCTTAGACCCAATTCAACCGCATATTGAGGTGGTTGGTAGTAAGGTTGCTTCCGCGTTTGGGGATGAGAGACATAATGATGTGGCAGTCACATCCAACAAGGATATGGGCGCATTAGGTATAGAGGAGGTGAGAGCATCTGTGGAGGACTATAGAGTGATTCTTGTTGTGCTTCTCTAGTGGCTAGCATGGCAGTGGTGGATTCTTCAGAGGGTTGTGCATTAGTTCTTGACACTACTCCCTCTCTTTCACAAGACTTGGGTAGGATATCACTTGATGTAGGGATGTGCTCTCATGGAGATTTGTTTCCTTCTACTAGGGGCAAATATGTTGTTACATCTCATACAGTTGATAGATTAGGCAGTTGGTCGTGCCACAATTTCAAAAGGATCAGCTATGGATTGCGAGGGACCAAGTTAACGCTTCCACATATAATTTCTACTACACAGTCTTTCATAGAGTATCTATTGGAGTGCAAATTTGCGAGAGGGACCATATCAGGCATCTGAGAGCACTCATATCCGAGACTCTCGTGCTATATGACATTTGGTGGGAAAGATTGTAGAGACCTTGGCTACAATGCTTCCCCATTGGGATTTTGTGGTCAATTTTGCTGAGAGGATTTTCGAGGATCCTAGCAAACTAGTAGTTCGGAGTCAAAGATTGGAGTCATCTCCCGATTCTCGATATTGTACTGATGAGCTAGTTACAGAGATTAGGGCTTTTAATCGGCATTACACAGTGGGAAGTGCTCACTATTTTGCTTTTGACCCACAGGTAGAGGATTTGGTTTCACGTCAATGTGGGTTGGTTCTAGTTTCATACCATCCATTATGGGATGGGTTAGCACCATCTTTTGCAAATGGGATCAACTGCAGCAAGTTAGATCGCTTGCGGTATAGACACACCCAGGATAGCCTAGCAGAAGTTGGAGTTGGCAGTAATGTTTTCGGTACCTATGGTTATTACCATCTCCATAGTACAATTGGGTGTGAGTTTCAATTAGATGAGGACGCGAGTATTGACAGAGTTGGGGTTTCAGTTGGCTTGAGTTTTGAGGAGTCGTCTACTTCACCAATGCCTACAGTTAATTTCTAGATGATTTTGTTACTGACTTCATTTATTTGGGAATTCATGCTACAGGAGTTAGATGTGTACAATAGGGATAGTTCATAGTTGTACCTTTAGGATCATTGTGGATTGTGATGTTCATTTTTTATCCGGGTTGCTTGGGGACAAGCAATCTTAGGGAGGAACTATAGTGTCCCCATTGTTAGCATGCTTCAACAGTTAATTGAGTCAGTTCATTATTGCGACCCTCGTGAGATGACAAGCTGATTTGGAGGTCACAGTTGTGGCCTTACTGTTTTTAGTAAGTCCAATTCAAGCAGTTGCCATATTTGGCAATGCAAATGGTAGCATTGCCAATCGGTCATCACCTGCATCTAATGAGACTATTTATTGAGTGAGCTCATATTTATTAATTAATTATCAGATTTTATATTATCATAATGGCACTTTATTAATATTTGTTATAAAGTGATGATGTGCTAGTGAAGCTTCTTAAGTGGAGTTTTGTTTCGGAAACAAATGCCTTCAAGGGATTATAAATATGAGCTCATTGTGAAGGAAAAAGGATCTGATCACCTATTTGCTTTTGTAGTCCTGTAAGTATTTCTCAAGTTGTTGGTTTATGTGCCCTTGCTAAACTATAAGGGTTTTGAATTCTGAGAATTGTATTTGCAATCATTTTGCAATTCAGCTGCTGAGGTATAGCTATGATTGCCCAACTTCTCTATTGTTCATCACTGTATCTGAGAAGTGATTGATGTTGGAGGAATTGACCGGAACTTAAGAGGGATTTCATTGCTGCAAATTAACTATACAACTTGCAATTTAGTTTGAAGAAAAATACTGTGTATAACTGGGCTGCCCTCACCCTTCTTGTTGCAGTGATTGATCCTTATTCACATTTGGATGGCATTCACAAAAGTTTTTGATCTTTCAAATCAGGTATGCATTCGACTTGAGGGTCCTGCATCACCCTAGAACAAGCTACAACTGGTTTGGAAGGACCTGCGTGCAAGATTAATGGCATCTGATCCATCTATCTGAGCCTGCAATTTGCAATTCAGGCTGCCGTCAATCATTGGACTGAGAGTGGCCTGCAAACACTTTATGGAAGCATGCGTTTGATATACCGGGCCTGTAATACTGTTCTGGAAACCAGTGTTTGAAGTTTTGATGGACTAATTGTGATTTTGTGGCTGCTACAGGCTGTTATCAGGTTCCATTTGATATCAATTTAGTCATTGTAATTGCAGTTCATAGTTAGCATTCATAAGCTGGGGATTATCAATACCAATTTGCAAGGAGAAATCATTATTGTAAAAAATGCAAATTTCTTAGTTGAATAAATTCACAGCTTGCACGGTTCAATTGCATTATGAAGTATTTGATATCGATTGTTCGGTTGGCATATAGTTTCAGTAATTCCATATAAATGGATTGAATCCCTACTATATATATATATATATCAAAATGCAAAAAGCAAACAAATTACAAAGAATAATAGCATCATTTATACAACAATATCATAGATGTGCGCCAAGTGTTTGATGAAATGCCAAATTACTAAATAGATGAGGAAAAAAGTGTTAGTTCTAGATAGAGTCGGCAAGGGGTTCTAACAAAGGTTTTGGTCATACCGCATAAGCTTTAGCGGGCTTCTACTATGGTTTTGTTCTTTCTTTCTGCTACCCCATTTTGTTGAGGATTATATGGCACATTGTACTCCCTCTTAATCCTAGTGGTATTACAAAATTCTTTAAAGTTTTCAGAGACATATTCTCCCCCATATCTGACCTTAGGGTTTTGATTCTTTTCCCAGTCATTCTTTGTATTTTGCTAATACTTCATTTAATTTATAGGGAGACTCGTCTCCTGCCCTTGGAAACACATTTCAAAGACGAAGACGCATCTCAAAGACTTTTTGCGTCTCCAGAGACCTCAAAAAAGTTTGTGGAGACTTCATGACAAAGTCTATTTGAGTCTCCGAGTCTCTGAATCCAAAATGTAAAGTCTCCCTGGAGTCTCCTAATAAAAAATAAATGTAAAATATAATATTAAATAATTTTATGTGTTTTGGCCCTCATTTTAATGTTTTTAAAATTAAAACCAATATCAATTTAAATGATTTAATCATTTTAATACTTTATTTAATAACTTAAAAAATGTTAGAAACACTTCTACTTCATCTTTTTTCCCAGAATCCAACCCGACCAGCAATACTTAGAAATATTTAAAATTTTATTTAGATAATAATATGGAATCTAACATAGAGAGTGATGATTTTTTGGAGAGTGTGATAGCCGAAGACCTTGAGATGGATGATCACAACCTTGTGGAGTAAATGATATTATCATCATTATACTAGATATGAGATAGATTTCTGATTTTTGTTTACAGTGTTAATTTTTTTTTTTATTGTTTGCATATCAACAATTTAGCATCAAACTATATTTTTTGATTTTAAAATTTGAATACGTGATGATAATCTCAGCGATTATTAATCTTATATGATGATGATCATATGTGATATTCAGAAATCGGATATGAAAATGAGATACAGTAATGTAATTATGTGAGTTTTGAATTATTTCACTCTATTTTAATGTGATATTACTAATTACTATTAGTATTTCCTTAAGTCTTTCAGTTTTACAATTTTGCTATTTTGTATTTAGTATTACTCTTTAAAGTATTTTTAAAAAAATTGCCATCTCCAAGTAACCGCACAACTATTTTTGAAAAATAGTTGTACCAGTACCGGAGACCTCCAAGTCTCCCTGTCTACCAGTAACCTTGTCTTTATGTATTAGAAAATAAATCCAAATCTTTATGGAATAGTCATCAACAAAAAATAACGTAGTATAAAAATCCTCCTAAGGGTATTGTCATTGGTCCACATATATCAGTGTGAATAAGTTCAAGTACATTTTTAGATTTCTGTTCACTACAATGAAAAGTCCCTTAAGAATTCTTCCCTAATGCAAATCCCTTGCATATTCCATCATGTTCAGTTTTTTATTTAAAGTCTCAACATTCAGTTGTTTTTATTATGTGTTAATGCATTTTTCTCTAAGATAGATAAATTTGAAGTGAAGCCATTATTGCTCTTTCAATCATGGGAGTAGCCATAGTAGATGTCATGTTGAAAGACTCCATGATAACATCATGTTCAGTGATTCCATGATGAGAGCTTGTGTTTATTTCATATATGGGAGTAGCCATGGTGAGCATCACACTGAGTAACTCTATGATGTGAGCTCTTGTTTATTTCATACATGGGAGTAGCCATTGCTAACATCAAGTTGAGTGACTTTTACCACATTGAGATACTCTATGATAAAAATTTTTGTATTTTCCTCAAAATGGGTGTAGCCATTGTGACCGTCATGTTGGTAAACTTCTTGTCATGAAAATCTGGAAAAGATATCTCCTTTGCTCAGAGGGAGTGTTAGAGTTTATAGGAGCAGAATGACACGTTTAATCCCTATGATGATTAATTCAGTATTAGTTCCAAGACACTTGCTCTATATTCTCTGCTATGGTGAAATATAAGACTGTGTAGAGCTTTTTTTTATTGTTCTTGAATGGAAGGTTGAACTCCTTGTATCAGGCGTTTCTATATCTTCTATTTGCCAATTGCTTATGTAGCGGTTTCATATTTAGTAACCATGGGTCATTTTTTGTGACATGAGATTGAGAAGATGGAGTAGTTTGCTTCATTATTGCTATCAATTCATGCCATTGGCAGATTTCTTTATTATATCTCTTTCTCTCATATTTGTTCCTGTACTTGATGTCGGTGACTAAAGACTTGAGAATATGCAAAGCTCTTAGAGGCATCTGTCATTCTTCTTTATGCTCTCGGGCATTGATCACCCTTGTTCATCAGTTGTTGTGATTGGTCGAAGTTGATGTATAAAGTTTAGATGAAAAAAGCAGTCGTCTTTCACTGATGAGAGATGTTTATTGTTTGTAGAGGTAGTATCTTCGATGAAGTTGTAGTATGTGTATCGTGGTAGAAATATATGCATCGACCACAATAGATGATATACATCTTGTCATTTTTGCATTCACTTGATGTTTCCACGAGTTTTCTTTATTGTCTTTTCTGAATCTTTGATATGATGCATTCGATGTGAGGCAAATAATATACTAGCTCTACGGTCTTGATGATGTCTTTGAACGTCAATGAAATCATTAAGAGATAGAAAGTTCTATTTCGCTTGTTTATTGTGATCGGAGGTCATTCTTGTGTCATGTGAATGCAGAGTTGGAATTTATCATTTCTTTTCCACTGTCAATGGCAGCTCTCATTCTCTCATCCGTTCTGACTTGCCAAAAGTTAGACAATGCAGTGTCTCAACCTCAGCTCAGTAACAATAATTGCAATAACTTTATGTGCCATGATAGTGAGTATATATAACACATGGTGGAACATTTTGGAGGGGCCAGAATCTACAAACTGTGCTACACCTATTATCTAAGTCCTTCATGCAGATAGTCGATGCCCTGGTGAGGCTGATGTGATATCGAAGGAAGAAGATCAATTGGTAGCACCTGAAGAGATAATAAAACAATCCACCCGATTCATGATTCTGCAATGAGGGATTCTGTGGTGCCATTCTTTGATGACAAGCATAACAAGAGGAAAAGAGGTGCCTGGCTTATCACTCTATTTGTGATAGTGAATGTTGCAGTATTCATTGTGGCAATGTTGATGAATAATTGTCCCAAGGATTCAGGATGGGACAACTGTACCAACAGGTTTCTAAGAAGGATCTCGTTCCAGCCCCTCAAGGAGAATCCTTTGTTTGGTCAATCTTCCTCAACTTTGGAGAAAATGGGAGCTCTTGTGTAGAATAAAGTGGTTGAACAGCACCATGGATGGTAAACTATCACATGTATTTGGATGCATGTTGGGGTTGTTCATCTGCTTGCAAACATGCTGAGTCACTTGTTCATAGGGGTTCACCTTGAGCAAGAATTTGACTTTGGATGCATGTGTTTACCGTACAGGGTAAAGATACTTAACGCATGTAGTATAGCACGATACAACACAGAACAGATACTTTATTCATATATGCAATATGCACTCAATGCTTACAATTCGAATACAACAATTACAACGATGATCCAAAGTCCATTTCGGACAATGTACATATACCTTCCTGAAGGGGTGACTCAAGTGTCACGCACCCATTCAGATACTACCCGTCAGCTACAACATAGAATTTACCAACATCATCCCCCCCAAAAGAAAAGTCGTCTCCGGACGACAATACAAAAAACTCAAAATAAACTAAGTACATCAATGCATAAATACTAAACAGAGGGATGCGTCCTTGGCATAGTGGTCGTCTGTGCCCTCAACTTGTTCAGCTCTGCCTGTAGCTTGTAGACTTGCTCTTTCCTAACCTTCAGTTCCACTTCTACCTCCATCTAAAGCTCTAAAGTTGATTGCATCATCCCTGCAATTTCTCCCAAATCTTTCTCCTTCTTTGTTGCTACTTGTTCCTTTTCCACTGCCAACTTTTATAGCTAACTCTATCTGTCTAACAGGGCTGCCCTCTCAGATTCCCAGGTTGCCCTCTCTAAGGCTAACCTGACTCCTCCCGAGCCCTCTCAGCTACTACCTGATCTGCCTGGCTCCTCCGAAGAGTATAATATGTTTTCCTGTATAACTTCACTATCTCATGAGTCAAAGCCTCTACTCGACTCTCCATGCCAGGATCTCTCGTCGTGGCCCAGTCCTGTCGCATCTCTGCACTCTCTACATCCGGCCATCCCCGCTCCTCAAAATAGACTACAAAGGCAGCCGAGCATCCTAATATCATAAAGGATATTACTCCCTCCAACTCCTTCACTACTGAGTCCTACGCCTGAGTCTCTGCAAAAGCTAACACCTGGCAATCCCAAGTCGCTAGAGCTACTACATCAGCAAGGAATGCCTCTCTCATCCCTACTTCTCGCACTACTAGATGTTCGTGTTGCACACCCATAGCCCTCTCTACTACTTCCGCCATACGCTCCAAAGCACTATGCGGTAGTCCCTCAGCCTGTGTCTGCCCAACCTCTTGTGTCTGCAATGGGTTCTCCTTCGGAACTGCTTTCCGCGTGGGTGTTGTCAGGTACGTCACTCGAGGTGTTGGGGTACGGTGGAACCGCGTACTCAAGTAAGCACTCAGCTTCTAGGTTCGGCTCTCTATCTCGCTCAGGTGATGCCATCAGTGTCATATCTACCATAACCACTGCATCAAAACCCACTACATGCAATCGGACACTCAATGCCCCCAACTCCTCGCCTGTCAGTATCTCCAATACCCCTATCTCTGTATCCATCTCAGTATCAGGTACCAATGTCTCATCTCCAGCCTCTGGTAAAGCTTCACGAGCAGGCTCCATCGTTACCTCCAGAGCGACTATCTCCATTAGTGCTTCGGCTACTGCCTCCGGAATAGCTCGTGTCTCTACGGTGCGTTGCATCGCAACAAAAACTGGCGTCATCAATACTGGCTACCTAAGCTGACCAAAACCCTGAATACCATGTATGCCAACAAGAGCCAAATGTGTCGTAGCTGAGAGTATAGGCCCTGGGAATCTCAATGGCATAGCCGTAATCACCTCTACCTCCTCGTCCTCTTCCTCTTCCCCATGGTCCCACTCTCCTCTGAAGAAGTCTCCTCTCTACCACTATCTGTGTTTCCACTGTCGAACCTCAGTCATTTCTGCCTGATGGTTTTGGTGCCAAGTGTATCCAAATGTCTCCACTACATAATCGGTGATTCGTCTGGCGCGAGTGATCCTGGTTTGGCCTCCAATGCATCATTTGGGATCATCTGCATCGTTGCCTCCAAGAACAAGCCGATGGCATAATGCGGCATGTAGAATGTCTTGTGCTGCAATGTCATCAATTCCAACATCCGTTCAGCCAACAACGTTGTCCAATCATATATCCTACCGTGCAAAATCCCATTCATTATCGCTACATGTGGAAATGAAATATCCGAGGCGCGGCTCGAACCTGTGAGGTGACTCTTCACAATGTCCATCAAACGACGCCAGTGACCTTCCTGTATATTGGATTTCTTCAACCCTCTGCCCTTTGATGTGTTTGAAAGAGCTTCCTATTCTGCCTGTGACAAGTCCCCACAAACGAGCTGTATCAACCACATCTTCACTTCCCAATTCATCTTTTTAGGTTTACTTTCTATTTTCCTTCCGCCTTGAGCATGGCCAGGTATCCCAAATACTCGTGTGAAATCGGCTGGTTTGAATGACACTACTAAGTTGCAACCAAGATACTCAAACATACTGGTTCGAGAGAACCTGTCATACATTTCTATCATGATGCGTAGAAAATCTTCATAGTCTTTGATACAGAATACTGACATTTGTATCACCCATTCCACCTATGCTTTCTGAATGCTAGCCTTCTCCTAATGATTATCTGGAGTCTCCTGCCACCACTTCCAACATTCTACACTATTCAATCCTTCGAATGTAATACTCTGCACTATAGGAATATCTGTCACAGCCAACTGTTTTGGTTGCTTTACTTTCTTCTTACTTGGACCTGTACTAGTTCCTCCTATTACATGAACTCCGAATGGCAATGTCTTCACATTCCTGTTCATGGCTAAGTCTTCGTCCAGTTTCTTTTTCCAAGCCCTTTTGCCAGTTGACTGCATAACTGTTACTTCTTTGTCGTTTTGCTAGATAGACCACAAACCGTTAGGTCAGTTGCTTCTCCATACAAACTTGTTACAAAAAAAATTCCTCTCCTGCCTTAGCGTCCATATGGATCTTTCACCCTGGATTTGTCTTGCTCTACTATTGTACGGTTGTGAAAAGTACAGCCCTTGCTTCTTGAAAAGTACGGCTGCCTTTTTCAATGTGCAGCTACTTCTCCTTTAAGGCAGTACAGCTTCTGCTGCCTAAATTCTCTAGTACAGCCCTTCTGCTATGCCCCCTTCGTTCGTACAGACTAATTTGTTTCCTATCTCCTGCTTGACAATGCTTGCACGATTACTTTTTTTTTTGTTTATTTTGGTTTGCCGTACGGTTGGTCAATGCCAAGCATGCAAATATGTTGTATGGTTCTTAACCGATAGTCATACGGCCTTTTCAAAAGACTATGTTTTGTTCTTTGTTCATGCGGACTGTACATCGTACGATGTTTCACTCCGTTTGGTCGTGCGGTTATTCCAGGTTTCACTAGTATATCGGCTTTGATTTCCCTCCTACTCCCCAAGGTGATTTGTTCTCATTGCAACCATACAAAAGTGAAACCATAAGGATATTTCTCCCCCTCGACCGTACAGACAACCGTACCTTGATTATTTCCCTTTGCTAAGCCGTACAGGAGCAATTTGCCGTATGGTCCTTTTACTCTACTTTTCTCCACCATGCGCCATACAATCTTTGCCCTTCTTATGTTTTGCCTTTTTTGTCACCATACACCGTACAGTCTTTGCACTTTTGCCTTTCCTTCCTGCCTCCATATGACATACGATCCACACACTTTTAGTGTTGATTCTCTTTTTATGAGCTATATGGTGGCTGTAATATATGTGCAAGGCTTCCATAGGGATCGTACATGTTATTTGTCTAGTCGTACAAAGTTCTTAACTTGCTCCTCAATGCCGTACAACAGTCCGCACGGCGCAATCTTTCCACTATTTGTGTTAATGACCACTGTATGGTGGTGACTAGTTCATTAACACTCTGATCTTTTATTACTTTATTACTTCGCACTCAAAAATTATGTTCAACTCTACATTTTATCTACCTTTACTTATCTTACATATATATAGTATTTACACATATAGAGTATTTACAGTCATTATTTTCTCAATTGTTCGTTGGCGGGGCAACATTTCGTTCATGATATATTTTTAGCTTCGACCAATTCACCGCATTTGGTAGTTCTTTCCCCTCCATAACTTGATTGCCCCATTATCGCCAACTTCCCGTATCTTGTACGGTCCAACACATTTAACTTTGAACTTTCCAGGTCTGATTTCTTTCCATCTGTTATACTTCAACACTAACTAGCTCAGTTGAAACTTGTTTAAGTGCTTATCATGCCATGCTTTCCGCCTATTTTGTGTAACTTTGGTGGCCCACTATGCCTGCAGCCGTCGCTCATCGAGTTTGTTCATGTTGTACAATCTCTCACTTAGGCTTTCCATGTCGCCCAGCTTGTTCTCAATTGCTATCCTCAAACTCGGTACCATGAAATCTGTTGGTACCACTGCCTCTTGTCCGTAGGTCAGCTGGAATGGAGTATGTTCGATAGTTACTTTATATGAAATACAGTACGCCCATAAGTCTGATGGTAACTTCTCTTCCCAATCTTCCACTTCAACTGCACAAGATTTATAAATAACTCCAACTAGGATCTTGTTCGTGGCTTCAGCTTGTCCGATGGCTCTCGAATAGTACGGGTTCGACAATGAATGATAGATTTTAAATTCAATAGTGAGCAGTCAGATAAAATGGTTAACAAAGTGTCCTCCCCAATCACTTGTCAACTGCAGTGGAATCCCATACCTGGTGATGATTTGCTCATAAATAAATCTCATTGTGCTTACCGTTGAGTTATCTGGCAGTGCGTGTGCCTCCACCCACTTAGTCAGGTACTCCATCGATACCACAATGTATCGACACTTTCTGGCTTTGCTTACCTTCAGCAGTTCGACGAAGTCCAATCCCCATCTTTCAAAGAGTTCTTGTGCATGCAATGACCCACTCTCTGGCATTGTTGTGTACGGTTGGCCACCATAATCTTGCCTGAAGTATCTTTCGCGTAGTTGTGTCTGGCCCCACGTGCCCTCCTGTCGGTCCTTCATGTGCTTCCTTTAGTACCTTAGGAATTTCCTCCTCTAGGATGCACCATCTTAGAATCTGATCAGGTCCCATTTTGTATAATAGCTCATTGATTAACTGAAACATTCGACTCCTCAGCACTAGTTTCCTTCTCTCATTTGGTGGCATTTCGCTCGAAAACTGTCCCGTTGTTAGATATTCTCCGATAGGTGCATACCAGGATGTTAGTACTGTAACATGAAATAGTTGCGCATCTGGAAAATCATTATTAACTCCCTCTAGTGGCTCCCTCGATTTTATTCTTGACACATGATCTGCACTTACATGACTTTTCCCTGGCTGCACCACGATCTTAATTGTGAACTCCTGTAGTAATAGCAACCATTGACTTATTCTTCCTTGAATAATCGGCTTATTCACTAAGTATAGTAATGCCTAATGATCTACGTAGAATACAAATAGCGTCGCCAACAAATAATGTCTAAACTTTTGCACTGTGTACACCATCCCTCACGCCTCTCACTTTGTCGTACTATAGTTTTTCTCTGCCTTAGATAACAATTTATTTGCAAAATACACTGGATGGTCCAATTCGTGGTCACCTGTCTGCGCCAATGTTGCTCCAATGGCATAATTCAATGCATCTACATGAACATGAAATTCTTTGTCCCAATTCGAATAGGCTAGAATTGGTGCTGTGGCCAATCTTGTTTTCAATCCCTCAAAAGCTTCATTTTGTTTGGCTTCCCATTTGTAAGGTTCATCCTTGCAAGTCAGTTTGTCCAACGAGTAGGAAACTTTTGCAAAGTTTTTAATAAATCTCCGATAATAACCGATGTGCCCTAAAAATGACTTTACTTCCAATACATCCATCGAGGGTGGTATCTCCAAGATTACACGAACCTTGTCTGGGTCCGTCTTCAACCTTGCTTTACAAACTATGTGTCCGAGCAGCTTTCCCTATGGCACCATGAACCTATACTTCTTTGCGTTCAACGCCAATCTTGCTCGTCTGCACCTCTCCATTCATTCTTTAAGTGTCATTATGTGTTTATCCTCTGCGCTAAAAATTGAACAATCATCTAGGAACACTTTAAAACTTCCGACTGACATTTTATCAAATATGTGTAGGGTAATCTTTTGAAATGTCACTGGGGCGTTACACAATCCAAACGGCATCCTGTTGTATGCATATACTCCTACCTCCACAATGAATGTTGTTTTTAATTTGTCTTCCTCAGTGATGGATATCTGATTGTACCCTGAGAATCCGTCCATGAATGAATAAATCTCATGCCTTGCTACTTCCTCCAAGATGTTATCCGTAAATGGTATCGGAAATGGGTCTTTAATTGTTACCGCATTTAGGCATCAAAAGTCTACGCATATTCTTATTTGCGTTGTGTCCTTTTTCAGAGATATCACAATCTGTGATACCCACTCACTTGTTTGCACTCTAAAAATGATCACTGCCTCCAGCATCCTATCGATTTCTTCTGTGATCCATGCCGCATAGTTTTTATTCATTCGATACGGCCGCTTTTGTACAGATATTGCACCTTCAATCAATGGTATCCGGTGGACACATAGCTCTGGTGGCACTCGTTTTAAGTCTTTATACGTCCAGGAAAAGACATCCTTGTACTCCATAAATATTTTAAACGTTGTCACCTTCAAAACTGGGTTCCAACCATCCCCTACAAGAATGTTTTTCGGATTTTCCTCATCACCCAAGTTCATTGTTTTCACCGTAGGCTCTTCATACTTCATCGTTTTATCCTTACTAAACATATGGACCGATGTTTCATCCACTTGCGCTTCTCCCTCCTTTAGTTCACTATACTCCTTCGAGAACTCATTTCCTTCTTTCTCTTCCTCGACACCCAACATGATGCAGCTCGGGAAGAGTTCATAATCCTCCATCTGCCAGTGTTGCAATCCGTTTACCGAATCTAGGTCATCATCAGTCGACCCTCCTTCTAATCTCAATACCCCTTCATCATCTGATTCCATTCTCTTTTTTCCTTCGTCATCACCCTAGCCTTCACCTTCTGAGTTTGACGATGCTGCCTCTTCCCCTACCATTTGTGTATGCAAGTCAATTATGAATCTTTTGCCTCCACGCTCCATGGATAGAGTGTTCCGTTTCCAATCATGATTTACTTTTGCCTGCACCAACTACCCCCATCCAAGGATAGCGTCGTACCCTCTTCTCTTCAGTGGAATGACCACAAAATCTAGTAAAAATGGTTGTGTCCCAATTGTTACCGGCTGTGCCATCAAAGTTCCCAATGGTTTTCTCCCATACTGATCTGCTGTGAGTAACTAAAAAGTAGGTGGCCACAATGTGGAATGTCCTAGCTTTTTCCAAATATCTTTTGGTAGCACGTTCACACTTGATCCTTCGTCTACAATTGTATCTGTCAATATAGTGTCCAGAATGCCCATCTCAACTACTACCAGATGCCTTCCTATCGTAAGTGCCAATAGCATCGGGTTTGCTGCCATTGTTCCATTACTATCCCTTCCTGTTTCCTCCGTCACTCTCGGGGGCGGTGTCATTCATAATAGCCATTTGCAACTGTGGCATCATGAGGTCATTTAATTTAATCGAAACTTTTGTTTGCATTATCTGCCTTATCATGTTTTGTTCCGCTAAGTTCCTTTTCGAAGTTTCAGCAATGTCTTTTACTTGTGATTTCCCTATTTTCCTCTACCTTTCTAGCTTTGTTCGTGCTTTTTGTAACCTCTCCTTCTCTTCTTCTACATCAAGGTATTTTTCTTTCTTTGCCTGCTCACGTGTGACCGCCAACACTTTTCATCACATGTTTCAATGCTTAATAGATTTACCCCTTGCTTTGGGCATTTTGAATCTTCGTGGTCCCGTGGACCACACCATCTGCATAGTAGCTGCGGCGTTTCCTTCGTGGTACAATCTCTAGCAAAGTGGTCCCAAAGACTGCACGCACAACACTGAATCATCGGCCATCCACTCGTGTCGTACTATATTTGACTCCGGCCTCCATTGTTACTGTTGTTGTTATTGCCACCCTTTCTGCGTCTATTATTGTTGTGATATCCTCTCGAAGTTGCATCGTTGTTTGTGTTATTTCCGATGGACACTTCTTGCGTTAGTAACACCTGTTGGTGTCCTTTTGATCTCATCTTAAACGGGCACTCCTTTAGGGAATGTCCCGCAACCTGGCAGATGTCACAAAACTGTTTCTTCGGGCATGAGCCCTTTGTATGACCATCCTCTTTACAGTCTGTGCACCACAGTTCTCACTTCATTGTGTCCGAATTCTTTTTCAAATTCTTCAATTCTTTCATCATTCGGAGCATATCTTTTTGTAACGCTCGAATCTTCTTGTTCGATTCCTCGTCATTACTGCTACTTTTGGATGACAAATCGTCTGAATCCGACGATTTATGCTTTTTCTTCTTACTTGTCTTTTGTTCGCTTTCTAGATCCATCGCACGATTATACGCATCGGTGTACGACGCGAGTGGTACAATCTTCGTCTTCTTTTTTAGAGCCGGTCGTAGCCCCTCCACAAACCATCATTTCTTCAATCTATCCGTTGTTTGACTTTCCATCTTCCCAACCAACTCTTTTAGCCGTCTGGCATAGGCCTGGATTGTTTCATTCTTTCCTTGCTTGGTGCTATATATCTCTGCTACTATTTCATTATTGTCCGGTAGCAATCGAAACTCTACTATGAACTCTTTTCTAGCATCTGCCCATGTAATCAGTTTTTGGGGGTTGGGGTCCGAAAACCAATCAATTGCCACACCTCGTAGGGTTGTTGGGAACTGTCTAACCCAATCATCCTCATCCATTACGCCATTTTCTATCCATATGGTTTCGCATGTCTTGCAATGTCTGATTGGATCTGTCATTTCATCACCATTAAACTTCAGTAATTTTTCTTTGGGACCTGCCATTACTACTTTCTTCTTATTCTGAGGTCCCTGCTGAGCACCTGCGCTGTTCTGAGAACCCACGTTGTTCTGAGCACTCACGTTGTTTAGAGCACCCATGCTGTTTAGAGTACCCGCGTTGTTCTAAATACCCGCATTGTTCTGAGTACCTGCATTTTTTCTGAGTACCCGCATTTTTCTGAATACCTACATTATTTAGTACAACCGCGCTGCTTCGGACAACTATCCTACTTCTAACAACTGCATTACTTGGTGAGAAAAGATCTTCCTCAAGCGAAGTTGTTTGATTCTCTTCCTATATCCTTTCGTCAGGTGTATCAAGAACGAAGAGTTCACTCCACGCTTGTGCTCCCTTGGCACTTCGAGCTGTGCGAGTTGCTTCCCTTCCATTCGGCTGCTCTACCCTAGGCGTATACATGTTAATGAACTCCTCCCTTGTTTCTTCCAACAAATTCAATCATTGTCAAGTCTCCTCCAGCAATTCCTCGATACTCTTCGGCCTACTAGGTGAGTGCACTCCCTCCATCTGTGCCCCTTCACCCTCTCGGTGTCCGTCAGTAATCTGCTGAAGCTTCTATCTGCACTCCGCCTGCTGTGCTAAAATTAAAACTTCTTGTGCTGTGCGCATTTCATCCTTATGTTTTATCTTATTTCTATCCTTGTTAAGCAAATCAGGCATTAATCTTCATCACACTTCCTTCGTTCCAGGTTTGTTTGGCAATGACACCAAATGTTTACTCTACAGGGTAAAGATATTTAACACATGTAGTATAAAACGATACAACACAGAACAAATTCTTTATTCATATATGCAATATGCACTCAATGCTTACAATCTGAATACAACAATTACAACAACAATCCAAAGTCCATTTCGGATGGTGTACATGTACCTTCCCGAAGGGGTGACTCAAGTGTCACGCACACGTTCGAATACTATTCTACCCGTTAGCTACAATATAGAATTTATCGACAACAGCATGAACATGTGAATGTTGTTTAAAATCATGGGGAGATTTTTTATTTTTTTATTTTCTTCAGAAGGAACTCGTGATTCAGAGGGAGATGATCAATTTCAGAGAGATGTTGTATTAGAGGGAGTTCTCATTAAAACCTTCCCTTTTCTTTAACATGCTTTGGTATGGTAGATTTTTGAGACTCGTGTTGGAAAATAGTTTCGATTAGATTTATGAGTTATTATTCATATAAAATCAACAAAAAGATTGCAAGATCAGCTATGACAACTCTTTCACTATGCAATAGTGGACATCATGTTGAGAGAGTCCATGGTATCATCACGTTGAGAGATTCTGTGATGGGAATTGAATGTCACACTGAGAGATTCCATGACAGTTGACGTTGAGAAAGTCTGTGATTAAAGGCTTAGTTGTGAGTCTCACAAATCTGTCATGTTGAGTGATTCCATGATGATTAACAATGAGTAATTGTTACAGGTTTTCATGTTTAAGTGATTCCAAGATTATTAACAATTAGTAATTGTTCAAGCTTTCATGTTGAGTGATTCCATGAATTTTATAGGATCTATGTGATGAGATTTTATCGTTTGGTTCCAGTCTTGAGTGATTGGTCAGCTAAAGATCTCTCTCTGGCTAAGAGGGAGTGTTGAAGATTGTAGAAACGATAGATATTTTTATCTCTATAAATATGATCATTATTATCATTATGGTCACCTTCAATTGAAGAGGACACTTATGACTAACTTGTAATATTAATTATAATGACTTGTGTCATTCAACATGCGTTGACGTGTGCAAATACATAGAGTTGTATTTTAAAGAATTATTCTTTTGGAAAACCTAAGAGACCTTCAGTGGTGATACAACGCGTCTCTCCTATTATTATATATTTCGCATCACGAATGATATTGTGCACTTAACTTTTATGATCAATAAAATGATATTTTGGTTGTGTGGCTGGGTTTTTCCCTTCATTCTAGAAGGATTTTCCCAGGATGTTTCTGGTGTTTATTGTTTGATTCTTTCTTTTGTTGTTTATCATCATTAATTTCTGGGCTCCAGTTTTAGCACTTTCCATTGCATGCATCTCCCATTGCCATTTTCTCCAATAGATTAATTCTCCACTCATAAATTGCATAAGCCATTACAAACTGACTGTAAGGTTAAGAAAGTCTGAAATGACATGTATACATTATGTTACTTGCAACTAAGGGTACTGCTACTGTTGTTACACCTCTCTGCGAACCAGATGAATGCCTAGTGCATCAAAATGAATGCTTGTGATAACTGGTAATGGTACTCAATGCATATTCAATTATTTGTTTGAGAACTTGTCAATATTCTTATATTCTTCACTTCCAACTATGGAAAGAGTATTTTGACCAAATGATTCACAATAAATAAGCCAGATGAATATGATACATACTTTTGCCTATCAACTCCCAGCTGATCCAAAGCAGAAATCCTATTTATTTTGATGCCTGGAACATACTCCATTGTGAGGACCTAAGTGCAAGGATAAAATGTTAAAATACTCAGAAGAAGTAATCGAATCACAAGGCCGCTACATTTTATTCAGAAAAATCATTCTACCTGTGGTGTTGTGTATTCCCAACAAATTTTTGGAACTTTAATATAATCCATGCTCCTAAAATTTTTTGCAAACAGCTCTGCATTTGCAGCTTCCTTACTATAATCAATTTCCTGCACAGTACAACCAATATCAATAAACTTAAGAAAATATTATTTACATTAAAAAAATCCCTCTAATATGATCATTGTACTATTTTCAGACCTCTATAATGTCTTTCAAAAAAATGGTTATTCGTTGTGTACTGTGCTCATCTTCATTTAGTTTACTGTCCCACTCATGATTTTCTAGTCATAATGTATAAATAACATTAAAAAAGAACCAAGATGGAGAATTTGAACTTGAAATTCCGGTTAGAGTATCACTAGTTTTCTGCTATTTTCTTATTCAAAAACTAAAAATTTTCAAGGAAACCATAACAATAATGATGAAATATGCAATAGACCTGTCAAGAATCTTCCCTTGACCAGATGGAGATTGAAGCTGGCTTAGAGGACCCATGGAAATGCTAAGATGTGTAACATTCTGAAAAAGCATGCCTTCACAAATGTGAAAAGGAATATTGAGAGCTAGCTATAAGCATTTGCAAGTAGAAAAATAAGATTAACAGGTAACAGGAAATGGTTATAACATGTAAGGTGATGCCAGTGTTAAAGGCATATGTGTACATATAAAATGGATTTCAAAATTGGTGTTTAGGGTAACTGAATTCAACCAACATTTATAAATCTGGTCATACAGGTTATGCGAAACCTTCAAGATGTCTGTTAAGGCAAGGGATTATGCTGAAGAAACAAAAAGAGCCAGATAAATATGCAGATAACCATAGACCATCCGCTGAATATCACAGAATTTCTGGAAATGTGACAGCACTGAACATATTGAAGTTCTTGAAATATAAACATATTGAAGTTTTTTGAGTATAACCAGGTTTATTCTTGGGGAAGAAACTGTTAAAACAAGACTCTATCATTGCTGAATTGGGAGAGTACTGGTAAGGACTGAGAACTTAAGCTCAACAGATACAGAATATGTCTGTTCAGAACACTCGATGAACAACAAGAAGGCGGAAATTTGGTAGATTGTTTTAAGGAAAAGAAGCTAATGGTCCTTTATAATGGAGATGGGAAAAAGCGAAGGCTTTCCATCAAGATTCTCAAATAAACATTAAAGAAATTAACTTCAAGGTATTGCAGGAAGCCATCTAGATACTAAGAAATGTGGAACCTATATGCATTCGGGATGCTTTAGACTAAAATTGGCGAAGTAAAAACAAGTTTTCCAGCTTGACTGCCAAAAGCTAGCACTGTAAGGTATGTTTATGATGTGTAGACTACCATGGCTTACAGAATAGGAGCTTCATTAAATAGTATTATTTTTTAATATCTATACAGTTTTGCACCACGATTGTTAGTTGTATGTACAAAGTGCTAGTTTAAGCAGAGTTTATACAACAGCCTTCTGTGATAGTTTCTCTGTTCTATCTTCCAAACGAGAAAATAGGATTTTAGCTATTTTAATAAAGTAAGGATGGAATTCAATTTTTGTTAATGAAATTTTAAATAGGTTTTTACAATATAGTGGTCGCTAAAGCATATCATAGCACTCCAATATAACGAGTGATGCTGCTACCCTTAACAGATAACTCTACTAGACTAATGAGAAATTGTCATAATGCTTGAACGGGGGACACTCTTGCACTAGGCATCAGTGTCTTGTGCAGAAATATATCAGCCATGCAGAAAAAGTCATCAATTATGAAGCTATTGATCAGTTACGTAAGAATATGTCAATTATATCCAGCTATTCATAAATTGATCCATGCCAAGCCAAAAAGATG
The DNA here is from genome assembly GCA_028749045.1 of Cupressus sempervirens. Lineage (NCBI taxonomy): Eukaryota > Viridiplantae > Streptophyta > Pinopsida > Cupressales > Cupressaceae > Cupressus > Cupressus sempervirens. Next base: position 890,369,974 of record CM053792.1, on the reverse strand, counting down.
CACGGAGGATAACCCATATCTTGAGAGATGTTGCACTAATCTGTGAATTATGTTGAAAATGCAATGGAAAAGAACAGTGAATCTAAAAGAACCGTTATTTAATCCAAAGAGACAAGAGATGGCAAATTAAGCTCTTTTATGTATCATGAACACAATTTGATGCATAATGAGTACAATGGACTTAGAATGCAAACATGCATAATTAATAACTATGTAATGTCCCTTTTTTTGCCCATTCCAACATTCTTGGAAAATTTCAAGGTTCTTGAAGAGTGTTGGTATTATCGAAACAGTTTTTTGACATTGGCAGACTATTCTAGGAGTCAATATAAATACAATGTTTATTTTCCAAATACAGATCCAACTTTCAAGAAGCATTCTACACTTCTTGGAGATTTCCAACATCCTTGAAGACCACCAACTTTCCTTTGACCTTGGGATATGTGCATAAAAGTAATTAAATTAATCAATTGAAGTTGTCTTTCAGAAAACTTTATATTGTAAAGGAAACTTATTTTTATTTAATTGTTTTTAAGAAGGGCAGCCTACATAAAGTGTTTTTAAAAGAGGGTCAAAAAGTGTTAGCACAAGGCATAAGGTACAAGTGAATTAAGGGTTATTATTTAAATGTGACATTGAAATGGAGAATTACATAATATTACCAAGTACGCTCAAGACATGCTCTGCACCTGTACTAGGTGCATCCAAGCAAGAGTTTGATCCGAAGCACACTTAGGTGTGCCTAGGGTGCATACCTAAGGGCGTACCCAATGGCATTGAACACCAAAAAATAACAAAAAGGACTTTTAAAAACCAATCATCTAAAACTCCTAAAACTAAAAGCATTGTTTTGCCAATACAAAGATCAATTTGCTCTCTTCACTCCCTTTCTTTCCTCATTTTGGCATTTTGAAGGCCAACTAATATACATAATGTCATATGTCGTAACATTGAAATTCTGAACTATCAATTGGCATTCAATATTTACCTATATCACACTACCATTTTGGCATTTGGCATTGATCAATGATGCATTATCATACCATCAAATGCATTTAGATCACAATTCTGTATATTTGTTTAAATTCATAATACAAACACCATACCCAAGGAAAAACAAAATTGTTGTACTAGTGTACCTATATCCCATGCTCGTACCTATTCCCATTCATGTACCAGCAACTTATTTGAAAAGTAATTTTTTATTAAAAGTTCTCAGAAAGTGACTAAAAGCTTATTTTAAGATTTATTATTTAGTGGGAAAAGTGAATTAAAGAGAGATTATCTGAGTGCTTTAAAGTTACCCTAAAAGCTTCTACTTAAAGAGCTGTGGAAACAAGAAAGCTTGGATTGCATTTTTATTTTCTCTAAGTGAAAAGAAAAACTATCGATGTCCAACAAGAGACCACAAACGGGCCTAAGGGATAGCAAATACCATAGTTTAAAAAATCGGCGTTATATCGCCAAACCCGCGGTATATCGCGGGAGTTTCCAGCGGCCAAATATATCGGCACCGCTAAATGGCAAAAATCCACAGCGATAAACACGAAATAAATCGCGTGATAAACCCAAAAATCGGCAAAAAAAAGGTTGAAAATCGCGTTGACTGGTCGTCGGGATTTTAGGTCCAAAAAATTAGGTTTACAACGTTTTATTTTCATGCAAAAACGACTTCCTCCAGTGGCGTTTGATAATCAGCGGCTACGACCTCCTCCAGCGGCAGCCTTTTTGCACAAAGCCGATGAAAGGAAAGCGTTTTGCAATTATATATTTTAACACAAATCATTTTCTTCATGCTCTAATGTGGCCAATTTACTATCTGAAAGCCTCTAATTCCGCATGAATGAGAAATGAATACGTCTATGTTCTAAAACATTTTGTCATGTCCCCTTTTCAAATAATTAAAAAATAATAATCTTTGCTAAGGCAGGCAGGCCCAAGAAAGTGAAGTTTCGGAAAAAGGGGGTTAATCTTTGGAAACCGTTGGACTAATAAATGAAAATTATTATTAAAATATGTTTCATTAACCTCTCTTGGACGTGAGTTACGGTTATGCCCTCTTTTAAGGGGTTTGGAGGCATTTTGGGCTAATTCCAGAACTTGATTTTTGCTCATTCTTTGTTATTCTTCAGAGGCTGCCAAACCTGTGGAGAAGGAGACCCAAGAAGGGGAGTTTGCAGGTTTCCAGGGAGACCCAAGAACGGGAGTTTGCAGATTTCTAGGAAGGCTAAGGACGGGAGTTTGAAGCCATTCCATGTGCATGCTCATACAGAGTTTGCCTTTGTGCTGAACAGTGCAGATTGGTGGGTTTTCGAGTGTGTTTTTTGTATGAGTTTGGTGTTTTCAGTTGAGTATTTCATATCAGTTTGGGTTGCTGCTGTATTTCAGACTTTAAGATGTTAAAATAGAGCTGAATATATGTATTGGGACGTGATTAAACTTCTGAGATAGATTATTAGTGTTTTTGTGGTGTTTCCGAGCAATTTTGTGTTAATTTCGGGAGCCCGATGAGCATAGTTCTTGTCCTACATTTGTGAACTGTTGTGTAAAGGCTATACAGATCTGGAAATGTCATTTTGTAGGCTGTTATGCTGCTGAAATTTCTATAAAAATGTCCATTTTCAGATTTATTAATAATTTGTGAAGTTGTGAAGCTTTTGGCACTATTTTCAGCATACTCGATTTGGGGTTTCTTGAGAAATTTGGTGGATCTTTGTGATATTAGTTGTTTGATTTTAAAGATCTGATTAAAGGTGTGAAATATCATACAAAATCAGAAAAGGGACATTTCAGTGGTATCAGAGCCATGATCTTGCCAACCTGAGGGTTTGTAGAAGCTTGCATGTCAGTTTTGACAACTACCCAGATCTTGCATGTAATAATTTATGATTGCATGTTGCTTCTAATCAGCTGCATGTCAAAATTTATGGTTGCATGCTACTTCTAATCATTTTCATGTTAGTTCTTAGTGAATTTGGTGGTTGTAGAAGTTTGCATATCAGTTTTGACAACTACACAAATCTTGCATATCAGTTTTGACAACTACCTAGATCTTGCATGTCAGTTTTAACAACTACCCAGATCTTGCATGTCAGTTTTGACAACTACCCAGATCTTGCATGTCATAATTTATGATTGCATGTTGCTTCTAATTAGCTGCATGTCAAAATTTATGGTTGCATGCTACTTCTAATCATTTGCATGTTAGTTCTTGGTGAATTTGGTGGTTGCATGTTGCTTCTAATCAGTTGCATGTCAAAATCTATGGTTGCATGCTACTTCTAATCATTTTCATGTTAGTTCTTAGTGTTTGAAGAAGTTATATCCCATTGGGGTTACACTCTACTTTATCCAGAATGGACAGGTATAGTACAGAGTCTCAGAAGACACGATCTTGTACAATTGATATCTAGAGTCAAAACAGTAGAAAGGATGGTTATTTAGACATTTGAGATAAACTTATGAAAATAAGCCATGACATGTCTAAACAGTTGATTGAGCACCACCGTTTAATGAATGACATGTTGTCCGACCCAGCTAAGGTGGATAAGTTGACTGGATTTCTATTTGGCAGATTTTCTCACAGGACAGATGACACAATTCCCAAGAACTTGCATGAGGAGTTTGAGAAACTAGCTGATAGCCAGGTAGAGGTCTCAGATTCTACTCTGCCACAGGAGGTGGTAGGAAAGGATATTACACAGATTGATAGTAACGGTCAACTTGATACTCAAATTGAGACAATTGTTTATAGGTCGTCAAAGGGTGATGCCACAGGTATTCAAGATGGTATAGTTACAATAGGTAGTGACTATAGTGTAGTGGGTTCAGATGATGATTATGAGGATGTTGTTGTGCAGGTGGTGAGATACTTGGTAGAGATGAGCAGACATTAAGCATTCATGATTTTGCTGAGAAAGAGTACCAGGCACAGTTAGATGCTTCATCACATGAGGTTGAGGCTGGTAGTACTTCACATGATTTGTCCAGCCAGTTGAAGGTGAACAAAGATAGTATTGTGACTTCATTATCTCATCATGACAGGTATGTGGAGTTAGTTGGTATTGGTCATATTACTCAGGTGAGGAGTTTGCTTGAGTTACCAGTTGATTCTAGTTTACGGATATGGACTCAAGATTGTTATATTGGCGTTTGGGATTCAGTTGACTAGAGATCTTTAACACTTTTTGGTAGCAGTGTTTGTTTGGGTGCTATCATGGATTTGATTAGCAGATTACACGGTGTTGTCTTTTCTTGTGCTAGTATCTTGTCTGATGTTGGTATTAGTTTTTATACACCGATGTTGGGCTTTGTTCATATATCCAGTCGACCATACTTGTTGGAATGTGTTGATGATATTTCATATTTGGCAATGTGTATAGATGAGTCACAGGATCATATTGGCATTGATGACATCCAGGAGGATGCAGTGGGCAGTTTTGAAGCCTTAGTTTCCTTGGGTATAGAGGAGTTGGACAGCAATGCTAATGTTTTTGATACTCCGTATGTTGATATGAGCTTTAGATTTGATTCACAGGATATGGATGGTAATACTCTAGAGACTAGTAACTTTCAAGATACTCCTTTAGACAGTGCATCAGAGGAGGTTTGTAGGAGACAGTCAAGCCAGTGCCATCATGTGTCTAATCAGTTGATAGTTAGTGACCGAGACATTGCTATCACTTGCCAGCATTTTGATGCTGCTTGTCAGTTGTTAGCAGTTTATGGATGGGGTTCTCCTACTAGTGATGAGCAGGGAGGCAGTTATCTTTCCTTGACAGAGTTCCACTCTTTATGGGAGGCTATTCGGATTTTGAGACAGAATTATATTCAGTTGGTAGCTGATAGAGATTATCTTATGGAGTGGGGCAGTACAGCATATGATGCATTGTTGGCCAAGGAAGATGAGGTGAGTGAGCTTACTGAGCAGCTTGAGGTGACTTCTGAGATTCTTGAGAGTACACAGTTGGCTTTCAAGGAGTCACAGTTTCATTTGGCTAAGGTGACCATGGAGTTAGAGCAACTACAGTCTTTACCTGATTCTATACAGTCACAAGCTGTGGTGTTTGGTGATCCGAGGATGTCCATGGCCGAGATTGTCAGAGACAGTGGAGATGGGGATGCATCCATCCTTGATACTAACATTGGCATATCAGGTTCATTCCCACTAGAGTCAGGTTCAGTTGAGTTGGGTGTTGTAGCAGATTGTTGTATGCTTGACATGGTGGTAGCCTCTAGTACTAATGGCACGAAGACTAGATATGTATCAAAGATCATGTGTGATGTTGGTGAGTCGGTAGTTGGCATGGTTCCTGCTAGTAATACTACTCCCTTGGTGATATCTTCGGAGGTAGTAGTCAGTTCCAACATGGTTAATGATCAATTGCAGTTAGTTTCATCTAGATTACAGTCTGAGCCACTGACTGAGATTGGCGAATTCTATCGGCATTACACTGTGAGGTACGCTCATCAATTTACCTTTGATGACCATGTTGATGAGATGATGATACAGAGATGTACTTTGGTTCCTAGTGCTTATCATCAGTTATGGGACAGTTTGATGCCTCAAGATGAGAGTTGTGATGGGCATGACATGGTGATAGGTTCTGCAGTTGACAGCTTGATAATATGTGACTTAGAGCAGGAGTTTGGGAGTGCTGCTTCAGTGGGTGTTGTTATTGAATCTACTCCTTTGGCTATGACATCTCTTGACTTAGCTAGTGATCAGTCACAGTGGGTTGTATCACTTGTTCATGGTGAGTTGTTGACTGAAGTTGATTTTTTTAATCAACATTATATTGCAAAGTATGTACATCAGTTAGCATTTGATCCTTGTTTTAAGGAGTTGATGGCAGGCAAATTTGGTTTGGATTCCATTTCTTACTCTTTATCTTGTAATGTCTTTTCACCATCAGCAGTGCATGGGAGTTATGGTTATGAGATAGTGGTCGGTGATTTGCAGAGTTGTGTTGACTGCAGGAGTTGTACAGTGTGTGGATTCTCCATACTTGGTACAGTTTCATTCGAGAGCGTTCACCATTGTTGCAGAGTTGGATTGTACATTCCGTATAGGCCAATGGGATGTGTTGATGGTATTTACTATGTTGGTAGTTTGATTTGTCCACTTTACTTGGGTTCTGATGTTCTAAGAGTTTTTGTCTCATGGGTTTTTGACTGTGGTAGTGGTGATTTTGGAGTTTGGTTGAGCTATAATTGTTAGTTTGATTATGGATTCCTCTTAGTCATATTGCAGAGGATATTGCAGGAGCCTGTGTTAATTGGTAGTATTATAGTTCATGACTACATTTGGGATCTAGGTGGATTGATTGGTTTATTGTTCAGCCATTGCTTAAGGACAAGCAATGTTTGGGAGGGGAGGACTTGTCATGTCCCCTTTTCAAATAATTAAAAAATAATAATCTTTGCTAAGGCAGGCAGGCCCAAGAAAGTGAAGTTTCGGAAAAAGGGGGTTAATCTTTGGAAACCGTTGGACTAATAAATGAAAATTATTATTAAAATATGTTTCATTAACCTCTCTTGGACGTGAGTTACAGTTATGCCCTCTTTTAAGGGGTTTGGAGGCATTTTGGGCTGATTCCAGAACTTGATTTTTGCTCATTCTTTGTTATTCTTCAGAGGCGGCCAAACCTGTGGAGAAGGAGACCCAAGAAGGGGAGTTTGCAAGTTTCCAGGGAGACCCAAGAACGGGAGTTTGCAGGTTTCCAGGAAGGCTAAGGACGGGAGTTTGAAGCCATTCCATGTGCATGCTCATACAGAATTTGCTTTTGTGCTGAACAGTGCAGATTGGTGGGTTTTCGGGTGTGTTTTTTGTATGAGTTTGGTGTTTTCAGTTGAGTATTTCATATCAGTTTGAGTTGCTGCTGTATTTCAGACTTTAAGATGTTAAAATAGAGCTGAATATATGTATTGAGACATGATTAAACTTCTGAGATAGATTATTAGTGTTTTTGTGGTGTTTCCGGGCAATTGTGTTAATTTCGGGAGCCTGATGAGCATAGTTTTTGTCCTACATTTGTGAACTGTTGTGTAAAGGATATATGGATCTGGAAATGTCATTTTGTAGGCTGTTATGCTGCTGAAATTTCTGTAAAAATGTCCATTTTCAGATTTATTAATAATTTGTAAAGTTGTGAAGCTTTTGGCACTATTTTCAGCATACCCGATTTGGGGTTTCTTGAGAAATTTGGTGGATCTTTGTGATATTAGTTGTTTGATTTTAAAGATCTGATTAAAGGTGTGAAATATCATACAAAATCAGAAAAGGGACATTTCACATTTCTTCAAAACTTCAAAAACCCTATCAGTTAATATGCTTTTATGAATTCACTATTATCATTTTATTCTATATAAGTTATTATTGTCGGATAAGGTAACATCTATTTTGAGGTTACCTCTCAAATGGTTGATGTACGTGCTCCAAGATTAAGAATGAGCTATGATATTTATATTTTTGCATTTCATTTTATATTTTTAATATATATTACTTATAATTTACAATTTTATTATTTAAATATAAAATTGGGCTTTAAGAAAATACTTCAAAAAACATGACATTCATATACACATTACATATTATCAAATGTCATGAAATAGTCTAGGAGTAATATATTTATAGTACAATTTTATAATAGAATGTGGAGATGATTATTTAAGACAAAAGATTGAATTGATTATATTTTCAAATGTTCGATAAAAGTGCCGATTTATTGCCGAATTTTTGGCCGAGTTTTTGCCAATTCCGAGTTTTTCAAAAATTTTGGGTCGGCCGAGATATTGCCGATACCGAGTTTTTAAACTATGGAAAATACAACCAAAGGCCAGAAGGCAGCAAGACCACCAAACGGTGTCCGAAAAAACCCTCTTGGACTACTAAGTTTGGGGAAGAAAAGTCTTCTGGCTGGAATGTGTCATTTCATCCTAGAGTCTCAACTGTGATTTTTCTAGCTACTGTTTTAATGGAGATTTTTATGTGTTTTGACATGCTTTTTAGACATGGGTGCATTTATGATGCAGATTTAAAAGTGTGCGAACTTGCGAAGTTATAAATGAGGTTCCTTCTTGAAAACAAAGTAAAATAAGTGAACTTTGGTGATCTCAAAAAGTTTATGACATTTGTACCTGTTGTACCTACTACATCACCAGCACTGATACTGTATTTCAGACCTGCAATTAATCTGAGTACTATCCCAATCTGACATCCATTGGTTTTCATGTTTTGAGGGTTTGTTTATGATTGTGCTTGAGTAGTATGGATCATAGTTGAACTGCTTGCCAAAACCAAAAACTCGCCAAGGCTTGAATAAAATCTCAGCAAAAACTTGGCCAAAAATCTCAAGAACTAAAAAAATTGCTTAAATTTAATTAGAAATGCCCCTTCTTTGCAAAATTCAATGAGAAGATGCATCCAATGAGCCAATAAATGAGAACACAAAGGAAACGAACTGAGTCTAGATATATGTAAACACAAAGTGGGTACAAAATCCATCCTCCTACCATTTGATGGCAGGAAGCAAAATAGTAAATACTTTTTGTAAACCTAAAAGTAAATACATCATTAGGATTACATCTTCCTCTTCCTAGCTCTAGTAAAAACTAAGAGGTAGAACTAGAGGATCTAATCCTAGAAGTCCACACTTGGCGTGATTGTGCCTCCTCAAATGGTATGCCCTACTCTGGTTGTAGCTTGTCCTCCTTGAATGTAGCTCTTCCTCTAGCTTCTCCTAGCACTGGCAAATACTCCTCAGTGTCATCCAATGTGAAACCAAATCCACCCCCTCCTCCTCTATATCTCGCCTCTCCACTCATTGACATCATCCTTTGTAACTAATGGAGGCTGCTCCTATAATGTCCAATCATTGTTAGGTTCTATATCATCCAAATCAATTGGACCAACTCTTGCTTCATGTATCTTCCTTATGCGCAACCAAAGATTATATGGCACAAAGATAGGGTCATTGAGGCATTTTTGAGCTAACTTATTCCTCTTCTTTGACTGGATGGCCTCAAACAAGCTCCAATTGCGGTCATAATTGGATGAACTACATGCTGACATAAGATTTTGAGGTCAATTCTTTTGAGATTTGAAGTATTTCCACCTGAATTTTGCCACCAAGCATCTTCAAAAAAAATTGAAAGTTAAAAAGAAAAGAGCAAATATATTTAATCAATTTATCAATTACTTTAGAACCCAAAATCCAAAAGAAATATTTTAAACCTAGGGTTTGAGTGGCTCTACCTCTCCTTGTCATCTCTAAAGAGAATAGCTTAGCCGTTGCTTTCTTATAGTTTTGGAGTTTGGTCACAACGAGGTCTCTCACCTATTGGTATCATCCTCTAAATGCATGTAGTTATTATGCAACATAATTGGTTAATATTTGATGTATAAACAAATGATCGTAGAGATCATTATAAAGAGTTTTACAAATGCACAAATGTTACATCCCAATTTTTGACCTAGTTTGAAATATAGCCATTGAGGTTCACATGAAGTCAGTTGACACTTTAATTTGATATAATCTGGCAAAATGGTAAGTTAGTTGGTCATTATGATTTCAAGTGCAGATGACATGTTAGTTGATCGTTAATCGCCAATTCATGAAATTAGGATAAAAGGTTAACTGTTATGATTATTTATGATTATATAATTTATAATTTAATTACTAAGAAATTCCTTGCAGGGAGCTTGTCGAAGGGGGTGGAAGCATTGTCAGAAAAGAATTAGGCAGGGCATCACCTTCACTAGCAAAGAGATAAGAGGACCTAGCGACCTGGAACATAATACATCTGTGGAATGACATGAGTTATTTTAATAAATAGTTTAATTAAAATAATTGAGTTATTTAATAAATAATTTAATTAAAATAATTAAGTTATTTATAAAACATATCTTAAAGGATTTTAAAATCATCTTTTGTCATAGTATTCTTTTTATAATTGTTTATAAATATTCATTTAAATATAATCAAATGATTTGGCACCATTATTATTTAGTAATCTAATAGTTGTACATTATAATAATGTTTGGATTATAATAATTGCATTATTAATTCATTATAATCTTCCTATACTATTCTCTTCCTTTTATTATTCTTGCTTTTAACCGATTATTGTTGGCATGTTTAATAGTATTTATGTTTTTAAATTTATTTAGACTTTTGGGAAATTTGAAATGAATCTTGTAACAATAGGAAGACATAGAGGCATGCTTATTCTTATATATTTATTTAATAGTTTTTATTTTTATCTGTTGACATCCAATCTTTCTCCTACGGCATTCTTTCTTTCTTCCTTCGACATTCACTGTCCTCTGGCTCTGGTGCTACGGCACATTCATTCTTTTTATGCTTAGAAACCCGTCTAAACCATTTGATATTATACCCATTGTAGGAGGGCATGCGTGAGAGGAAATAACACCAGGAAGTATTGATATGGTATACGCTTTCCTCTCTTCCGCTATTCTTCCCATATGATCACCGCAAGAGAAGTGCAAGAGTTTATTGTTTCCGGCCACAGGGCACAAAACGTTCAAGTCATGAAAGTTTATGCATATGCTTTTTCGCTATTCAATATGACTAGGAAACTCTTTAACATTCAGCTGCGGTTCACAGTGCAATAGTCAAGGAACCGTCCAAACATTTAAAGAAGTCACGTAAGGCATTTATCATTTTTCGTTGTTCTTATTTATTGCCAAGTTCGTAGCTCAGCAACCCTGCATATATATTTATGTTATAAGTTCCATGGGATTCTCAGTTTTGCTTACTAAAACAGCAGTAGTAGAAGATAGTGTTATTGATATTATACAATTCCATTGAAATGCAAGAATGAAAGATGAAATTAGAAATTTATACATTTGTATTCTGATCCTAATAATGGAAACCATGCCGTACATTTAGGCAAATATATGTTGGAAGCAAATTATAATTAAATCACAAGTTGTGTATGTACTACATCTAAAAACAAATTCTGAACCCAACCTTTTTCCTTTCAATCTGAATTGATAAGAGAAGATTCTTGTTTAATATTTCTTTGATAATCTTTGATTTTAAACTTAGAGTATCAACCTTGAATAAGCTATAACAATCTTGAATAACAATTTTGATGAGAACTTAATTCATTCTTTCATAATGAGATAATAAATGAATCCACACCAAGGAATTCACTGGCTTGGTAGCTTGAAATGGTGAGGAGGTGTTGGGGGTTGCAAGAACGTGGATGAGAATTCAGTTATGAATAATTTAAATAATTAAGCATTCGAATTTTGAGATCTTTTAAGAACATAATTTATGTAAACATAGAATGCGAAATGATGGATAATTGAAGGAGCCGTTCACTCTGAGAATTCTGAATACTTGGGACTCACCCGGCTGTGTAGCCGAGAAGATGGGTGATGAAGTGAGGGAAAGGAATCCTTAATAGTATATCAGTTATGACATTCAATAATTACAAATTAAAATGAATTTAAATAACAGCTCATGCATATTCCTATTATGGTGATATCCTACTACCAAGTCGTATGGCGTGCTATATATCATGATGCCCAATGGATGGAATGATGTTCCCTGTCAATTCCGGGTAGGGAGGGCCTTTCTTGTTAGAGATCGTGTGGGGATATATTGTGGTCCGAGGTTGGGTGGTTAAGCCCCTGACAATGTTTCACCTCTCTCAAAGATGTTGGATATGCGTCAGACAGAGATAAGCCATGCATTCAATTGTTTACCGGAAACAAGTACTATCATTTTTAATTATGAGGAGGTAAGATTATATTGAAGTATTTCATTGTTATCATCATTTTACTTACATATATATGAATAACGAATATAAATATATTTTCTAATCTTGAGTTACTATCAGAGATAAGTAATCGAAAGGAAAAGAAATCCGAAGCCCTAATTGATTGTGTGACAGTTGGAACCTTAAAAGATACAGTGGTATTGGAAGCCCTAAATGAAGCCATGGTATCAAAAGCCCTAGTTGAATCTGTGGTTGCGAAAGCCCTAAATTGAATCCGTCGTCGCAGAAGCCCTAAATTGAATCCGTTATTTTGGAAGTCCTAAATTGTATCCATTGTCACGGAAGCCCTAATTGAATCCGTGGTAAATGATGCCCTAATTGATACAGTGGTATGTGATGCCCTAATTTAAAAGTAATGGAAGTATTTAATTGTAATTATCATTTGATTATAAGATAGTGGTTTTTAGATGAAATTGTTATAGTGTATTTGTGGACTAACCCAGGTGGTTGCAAAAGCAACCCTAGTTTGATTCGAACTCAGTTTTCCAAGGTATCCGGTTTTCAATTTCTATAGTAACTTAATTTGATGGTACTTCTAGTATTTAGTTAAGAAATTTTGTTTAACTGATTTTAACAGTAAATCTTATTCACATGAACTTGAATGATATAACTGTCTTCCTATGAAACGAAATAGTAACTGTATTCCTTGAGTATGTTGAATGATAAATTAGACCCGAGAAAACGGGATGTTACAACAAAATAGAAAGTTTCTAGTAAGAAACTTAAGAAGATCGTAAAGACAATCTTATCTACAAATAATTAAGTATAATACATAATTGACCATAATAATAATATTTTAATACACTCCCTTAATGGTCAATCTGCCCACAACACCAAGTTGTTCTCTAAATTGAATAAAATTATCTAGACCAAGAGACTTGGTTAAAATGCCTGTGTCTGATCCATTGTTGGAACATACTGCAAGTGAACAGTCTTGTCTTCAACCAACTACTGAATGTAATGACAATGAACATCCACGTGTTTGGTTCTTTCATGAAAGATTGGGTTCTTCGCAAGTTTGAGCACTCCTTAATTATCAAAGAGCAAGGAAGTCAGGCTTGATATAAATGCATATCTACAAGCATCTGACGAGGCCAAACTACTTCACAAGCTGCCTTAACAGCTCTTTAGTATTTTGCTTTTGTGATGGAGAATGAGAATGTATGTTGCTTCTTACTAGTCCATGTGATTGTACCAAATCCCAAACTGAACACACATCCAACAGTTAATGCCTTGTCATCAATCGAACCTTTCCAATTTGAATCTGTGAACCCATTGAATTTGGAATCATGACTCCTACTATAAAGAAGTCCATAATCAAAGGTGCTCTTCATAAAATACAACACACAGTTTGCTACTACCCAATGATCTGCCTTGGGAGTTGTCATGAAGCATGAAATGTAGCTCATTGCAAAACTAAGATCCGGTCTAGTGGTGGTGAGGTAGATGAGACTACCTACTAGTTACATGTAAGTGATTTCATCAACGGGAGGAGAATCATAATTGGCACACAACTTCAGTCTTTTCTCCACATGTATGGAAGAAGGATTACAATCCAACATACGAAACCTGCCAAGCAAGTTCTTGGCATACTTAGGCTGAAAAATAAAGATGCTACCTCAACACCTAAGCAGTAATGGAGAAGCCCAAAGTCATATCAAAATCCTTGCACAGATCTTGTTTGATTTATGCAATCGGATGTGTTGAACTGCCAATAATGATCAAGTCATCCACATAAACAACAAGAAAGGAAACATCATCACCAAAGCATTTGATATGAAAATTACTGTTAGAAAGGCAATGCTGAAAACCATGACCAACCAAGTACTGATCAATTTTGACATACCATACTCGAGGGGCCTATTTGAATCCGTAGAGTACTTTCTTGAGTCTACAAATTTGGTACTCTTTGTTGGAAACCTTGAAACTAAGAGGTTGTGTCATGTAGACTTCTTCTTGCAAGCACTTTGTCCATCCATTTGATGGACTTTCCATCCAAACAAAGTTGCAATGGCAAGAAGAAGACAAATTGTACTCATCTTGGCAGTACGAGAAAAAATTTCATCATAGTCAGTGCCTTCCCATTTTTTGGTTCTTCCATGGAAGGCTAGGTTCTTTGCAAGTTTGAGCACTCCTTAATTATCAGAAAACAAGGAAGTCAGGACTACTTGAGATAAATGCATATATGCAAGCATCAAAAGAAGCCAAACTGCCTCACAAGCTGCCTTAACAACTCCTCAATATTCTGCTTCTGTGAAGCAAAGTGAGACTGCATATTGCTTCTTACTATATATCATAGCATCATGTCCCCCCATCTCGAAAACATCCTCCATCCCTAACCAAAGAAAACCCTCTAGGAATGATTCCACAAGAAACACTGATCATAAGAGAGTTGTCTGCAAATCTACCCTTAGTAAAAAAAATGTGGAACCGATTTAAAAGATAGTAACATAATCTTTCTCATTTCATGAGTCTAAAGTTCTTTCAGTGGTTGAAGATAGTAGTTTTCAACAATCCATTTTATTGTATATAGTTGTTTCTAGAAACGATTGTGTGTTATTTTTCAGTGTTATCAACAAGACTTTCATTTATACATGTCTTATTAATAACAAAGAATAAATGACTTGTGATGATAGCTAGGACAAACACTGACAGCAATGCCTTCTATGGTATGTGATTTAAAATTAACCATTCTTGTAAGCTGAAATCATGATTTCTTTTTTACTTTTGGTGTACTAAAGAGCAAAATAAGTTCGAATGCCAGTTGAAAAAGTCCAAGAGCTAAATCAAGCTTAGTGTGCTAACAATAGTCTTTGCTCAATAAATCTTGATTAGATTAAATTTGAATTAATGAGGGTTGCTAGTGAGAACTCAGAGAACACAACAGAAAGTTTATCTCTGCCTAAGTAAATTTGGAGATACAAGACAAAAATGTAATTTTTAAAATTGGAATAATTAATGAATAATAATAAAATCAAAGCATAATAGATTAAAAATAAAATTTAAATTAAAAAACATAGAATTATAAAATTAAAATACAACATCGTTATATTTAGTTAAGAATAAAGGCTCAAAAGGCATGAATAAAAAGTTGTGACTCCCTAAAACATAAAATATAAAAATGAAGATAAGATAAGATAATGTCATTAATGTCCAACAATAGACCAACAAAAGGGTCCAAGGGACTGGAAGATACAACAGGGCTGAACAGCAACCCAACAGGAACACCAAATGGTGTCTGAGAAAGAACAATCAAGAAAGCAAAGAAAGGAAACAAATAGACAAGAGAAGGACTAACTATCCTTTCTCAATGAAATGAAATCCATCACCAAAGGATAAGGCCCGAGAAGACTAGGGGTCCGAGCCCGTCACTAAGTAACACTGGGATAAGGTGTTGTCTGATAAATCCGTGATGAGGTCTAACAGATCTGGTATGTCCAGAGACAGGTGTTGCCAGCAACCTCTTCATGCCCCTAGAGGGTGACATGCCAGCAATGACAAGCTAATCTAAGGCCTAGCTCTAAGGAAACATAAGCGGTAAAGTGTGGTCATGGAGTTGTGAAGTCTCCCAAAGGTAGAGTGCTAAACACCGCTGGTGGGAATAACTGAAGAAGGTCAAAAGAGATCTGCAATCTTTGAATAGGCAGTGGGATCTGCCTCTGATCTTATAGTATACAGGGCATCTGAAAATGAAATGGATCTTTGTCTTAGTCTCTAATAAAGTGCAAAGGCAAAAGATCCAGTCGTCTCTAGTCAAATGGTGATACGTCTAGCAATGGAGCTAGTGAGAACCAACTTTGAAAGATCCCATGGAGATGTAGAGGGCGTGACACCAGCATCGGCTCAAGTAAGACAGACACACAATAATACTATCACGGATCTCTAGAAAGTGCTCAGAGTAGAAGGCCATCCACGGACGCACAACCCCATGAGGGTTAATCCAAGTCGTGGTGATGTACTGTCTGTAAATGTCAAGTCTGACATGTCCATTCAACTCCTGTTGTGAGGGGAGATGGGCAGGAGCATCCAATGAGAACTAGTAAGGTGGGAGACAATAAATGTCAATCCCAATTGAACTCAATAAGGCAGTGGCCTGGGTATACCAGCAACAAGCTTTGGGCACCAAATTAGAACTGGCGATAACAACGGATGAGCAGTATGCGACCATTCGTGGAGTCTGCAAAGCCTTTGAGGCAATGATGGAACCAGATCAAATTGAAGATGGCACTAGGCCTGAAAGTGAGCCCTTAACTCAGCAAAATAATATTATGCCGAGTGTACCGATGATATCTGATGATCCAATGGAGGAGAAGGGTCTGGACCCGATCGACTGATGCCCAATCGGAATCAAGAAGAGAAGGTACCCAAACCACAGAACTGTATAAAACTGTCAATCTAACCAAGGAGTCCAAGATAAACAACTTGGACTCAGAATCCTGAAATTGAAGCCGGAAGCATTGTCTCTCCAAAAGGGCAAGATAACCCAACCCTTGGCAACCCTGGGCAGGTGGGTGGACCTCATGTTGAAGCGAGGACCAAAGAACTTGACCCCAAGATAAGTGTAGTAAGAGACAATCTCTATCGCCTGACCCTAAAAGCTAAAGTGAAGATGTGAGGCCTTCAGACAAATGAAGACCATAACCCGAGTCTTGCTTGGGTTCACAACAAGTTGTCGTCGTCACAGAAAGAGGCCAACCCAGCAATAAGCCTCTAGAGCCCCTCCAGAGAGGAGGCTAGGAGAACCACATTATCGGCAAAGAGGAGAATGGAGATCAGAACCTAGCGTAAGTAGAAACCATCCCCGAGGAGCGAAGCCTCACTGAGGAAGGCCTCAAGCTCATTAATATAGATACTAAATAAACTAGGGGAGAGAGGGCGAACCTGCTTCACCTCAATGGTGCTTTGAATTGGATCGGAGAAACCTTAAGGAGTCCTAAATCTACCAATCACTATCTCATTAAGTCTCATAATTGTTGTCAAAAAAATATCACAAATACCAATGTCTCTGAGCCTCTGGAAAAGGGCCCCATGGGGAATAGTGTCAAAAGCCTTACAAAAGTCTACAAAACAACAATAGACTTTCACAATGTGATGCCAATCAACCTCAATGATAGCCCATAGTGTCAGTATGTGATCCATAGTCTAGAAATCGGTACAGAAACCAACCTGCCCTCTAGCCCGGCATTGTCTCCTATCAAGATGTCTAAAATGAATAGTATTCACGACTATGGCATAAAGCTTGGCAAAGGTATGCCCAACCATAAAGGTTTTGTAATTGTCGGGGTCCAAAACCAACCCGGACTTATATATCAGATAAATCACATGTCTTGACCATGAATCAATAACCCAGCACAAACCACATTGTTGAAGAGAACCGGAAGAAAGGAGTACAAAATTGGAATATCGAGCTTAAAAAGCTCTGGCTGAAATCCTTCTTCATCGGTGGCTCTAATGCATCTCATGAGTCTGACGACCTCACAAATGGTGGAGAGAGTAAAAAGATGGCAATGGAGGATAGGGGGTGGGGGGGTGGGGTGGGCTGGTGGATGGGCAGTTGGCTAGGGATATCATAAAGGGTGGAGGCATGGGACATCAGCGAGTGTCAGTCAAAAGTGGAGGGGGAGGGCGAGTGGCAGGGGAACAAGGTATGCTAGAAGGCTTCTAGGTCCCGAGCAAGCATGTCACAGAGGGATCTACACTGTGAAGCCACGAACGACTGGTTCTTGTAGCAAAGAAGGCAGTGGTATGAGGAAAGCAACTGAATGTAGGAGTGGGAATGAGCTGCAAAAGAAGCACGCAGGGAGTGGTGGAAAGATTTACAGTCGTCATACCACTAGTTCAAGGGACAAGATTTTCGGCTAGCAGGGTTGGGGTGGGAGGGAGAAGTGTGGTAGGGGATGGAGAGGAGGGCAGACTCCCAAATACCAGCACCTAAAAGGTCAAACAAAGATGAAGAAAAAGCATGAGAGGCATCCAATAAGTAATCTGAGGGGAGAAATTGTCTAAGGTGTACGGTGAAGAGGTAGCAGTCGCACTTCGAGAAGCAGAAAGCGGTACAAGGGCTAGAGGGTAAAGACAGGGGGTGAAGCAAAAAGGGTGAGGGGGGTGGGGGGGTGAAGCGAACAACAAGGCTAAGGATGGAGCGGTCGGCTTAAGGGAGGCGGGTGACAATGAAGCAGCTAACCGAGGGGATAAAAGAGGTCGGCACAAGAGCATAGTCAACCACACTCGTGCCCCCACTATGAGGCCAACAAGTGAAGAGCTCAAAACCCAGGAGGTGGGGGAGGCCATTCAAGATTAGAAATCGGAAGACTCATAGAGTTGGAGGAGATGGCGACCATAACATGAATAGGCCCAAGCAAGTCCTGAGAGTAGCATTGAAAACCCATACTTAGAAGAGAAATCTTTTTGAAAGGTGGAGAGTGGGAGGAGGAGAAAAGGGAAGGTGTGAAGCGAGGAATAAATATTAAATATAAAAGGGAAAAGAAATGAGAAGAAAATAATAAAGTGACTCTTTCATTGAGAAATGCTTGTGAAGAATTGTGACTCTTTGAAATGGTGGTACGTATGAAGGTTTGTGACTCTTTCAAAGAGGGACAATTATGAAGGGTTGCGACTCTTTCAAAAGGCATAAAGATGAGGGGTTGTGACATCCAAAGGGCGGTAACTGTAGAAGGTTGTGACCTTTGCAAAGGGTGGCCATAATGAAGAGGTGCCACTCTCACCCACGCTGGAAGATATAAAAGGGAGAATGTTTCATTTGAGGTTGACATTCAAGGCAGAGTAATTTGGAGAATAATATATTATTCTCAGAAGGCAACAATGAAAAGTGGTGACTCAGTTCTAATGAAAGGAAATAACAATTTCACCAATCAGGTATAAGGGAGATTTCATTCCAAGTGAAAAGAGGAGCAACAAAAAAAGAATATTATTCAGATTTTGAGAACAGACAGAGCAGAAGAATTCCATTTCATTAAAGAGATCGATCTAAAAAATCAACCTGATATGAGAAATCAAACTAGACTTCAGATATTTATACAGTTTATCTCATCTTATTCGAATAAGAATTACATCTCTAACTACATTTCAGCTCCTGTATCATTTTGGATTTGTGCATTTAGGGTGAAATTAAGGTGATCCCGAAAAGAGGACATTACAAAAAAACCAGTAAGTTTTCCCAGCATCTTGCCAAGGGTTTCTCACAAAAACCCAAAACATAATTGCAGAATTCCTTTCCCAACTTAAATTTATTTGAAGATCTTTTATCGGTTCGAAATCTAATTTATAACAAATGCTTTCTGTCAGAGCTGTGGAGTTTTACATGGAGGCTTGTGATGGAAATGTAGAAGGATTTATATGAACTAAGAAGATCAATCACATATTTAAAGATTTGATTGGCACTTTATATTATGGTACCATTTTCTATAAGTGCCTCTGGGGTTGCATTAATTGCATTTAGAATTTAAAAGCAATTGAAATTTAATGCAGTTATCCAAAAGTATCAAAAAAATCTTCTTGTGCTATTCAATGCATTTCTCGAAAACTACTGAGAAAAACTCTTCCTGTTGAGTTAGATGCAAATTCCATGTTGAGTTAAACGTAAATTCCATTGTGGTTAAAGTTTGTAATTTGACTATAACATAAAAAAGAACTGCTTTAGCTGAACAGATTTAAAAGGAAGTAAATTTCTATTTGCAGTAAGCAATTTACAGCAAGCACCTGATACAGAACAGTGGAACATTCATCATAAATAGAAACCCAATCCCTTTTGGCACCATCTGACTTTGGATCAATCTTTTGTAGATATTCTGCTATAACCTGCATTTATTATGACATTTGAATTAGAAAAAGAATTACAATAGAAGATTACTTACAAGTTATAAGATCTCAACAAAAGAGAACAAAAGTCAGCAAGAACTACGAATCTACATCAAAAAATCCCAAGGCTTACCAAAGATCAAAAGTTTTCAAGAAACTAAACAAGGCTTAAAAATTATTAGAAATACAAAATATTACTCAAGCAATTTAGTAATGAAAAAAATATACTAAGGGGTGCAGGAGATTGAACATCAATGGTCAGTGATGTTGCTGGGAACTGGAAATGAGTTCAAGAAATATGAAACCAGATATTTTTATTATTTATCTATAACTACCAGGAAGATAATTTTAAATGCTTAAGTTAAAAAAGTCAATAAAACTTTAACCAAAATTATATCAGACCAAAACATTAAGCAAAGTCGATAAAACTCTAACCAAAATTATATCAAGACCAAAACATGAAGATAAATTGCATTTACTGAAGTCTAGTTTCACACACCTCTTCCTTTAGCTAGAGTATTAATATACCAGCACAAACAGTGTTATAATTCATTAATCCATACTATTGAACAAGTAGAAGAGAAAAATATAATCAAATAAAGAGTGGTTATCCTGCAGGCATAATATACAGAATCCAAGAAAACTTTATAAGGAAAAGAATGGATGTTATCATGTTCTGTCTTATGGCAATTGATATGTTATAACAGCTAATCATGTCAACCACAAATCGCAAATTTTATAATTTACTAGTGTCGGTAGATACTGATTTCATAATAGGAAACAAATCAGTGGAGAAAAGGAAACATGTTCAGCAACAAAGAGTTTATCACTTCCGTAGAAAAAATCAATTAATTAAGAGAACAAACCCGCAAATTCTTCAGATCAATGTCAAACAATTCCTTGAGCCCTGGCCGTTGGACCTTGACAACTACTTCCTGGCCTTTCAACCTTGCACGGTGTACCTGGCCTAAATTCAAAATTCCAAAATAAAAGTTCAGAAGTTGGGTCTCTTTTTCATCACCCTAATCAAGATTATTCGTTATTCACATTTTTGCATTTTTTGATTAAGCTGAAATTTGGTAAAATATAATTTTAAATAGAGAGAGTTTTCTCAAGTCCAGATGCAAGGCAAGTGATATGCAAGATGACCTTACCAAGACTAGCTGCAGCAATTGGATCACGATCAAACTGCTCAAAAATCTCATCCACAGGCTTCCCTAATTCCTTTTCAACTATAGCAACTGCAGTTTCTGAGTCAAATGGGGGTACCTGATCCTGTGCTCATTAGGTCACAACACGTCAATGACTTACTATTTAAGCAAGAAAATAAAATAAAACTTATGCTATTAAAATGTAATATTATAAGAGTTCACAAAAGATTCCAGAATCCATAAGTCCAAATTCCACAAAACATAAAGGAGGTAAAACTGAAACATATAGCATAAACAAAATCTCAAAACAAGTCTAATTACAAGAAGCATCATAGTAAACATGAAAACCAAAAAACCAAACCAAACTGTCAATCTTGCGACCTTTGTGGTTGGATAGGATGAGAGCAGCATTGGTCCTCAATGTACTCAGGTCAAGCTATACATAAATTATACTACGGATTGATAACATGCCAACCCATTGTAAAATTCCTCCTTCCTATATTATCAATGCATAATACAGATTAAGAACAGTTCATAACAGATTAGACTGGATAGAAATAGCATAAAATAGGTCCTTTATTGAGGGTAGTACTTGCCTACGATAAATGTAGATCAAAGAGAATGATCCACAGACTATCATCCTTCCCTAACTACAGTATTTCTAACAGAGGGCCTAACAGTTGTCAGTTAGACCATGATAGCTGATTAGAGCATATACATAAACAAAATCTCAAAACAAGTCTAATTACAAGAAGCATCATAGTAAACATGAAAACCAAAAAACCAAACCAAACTGTCAATCTTGCGACCTTTGTGGTTGGATAGGATGAGAGCAGCATTGGTCCTCAATGTACTCAGGTCAAGCTATACATAAATTATACTACAGATTGATAACATGCCAACCCATTGTAAAATTCCTCCTTCCTATATTATCAATGCATAATACAGATTAAGAACAGTTCATAACAGATTAGACTGGATAGAAATAGCATAAAATAGGTCCTTTATTGAGGGTAGTACTTGCCTACGACAAATGTAGATCAAAGAGAATGATCCACAGACTATCATCCTTCCCTAACTACAGTATTTCTAACAGAGGGCCTAACAGTTGTCAGTTAGACCATGATAGCTGATTAGAACTATTTACCAAAGACTACCAACATCAACAATAAACTAATAATTCAAGTACTTACAAGGCCATCTTCCCTAGCTCTTCCACTAAGTTACCATATTCATCCCTGCAACCCCAAATTCGGAAGTTGATTCACTTCAAATTCTAATTCGATGCAAATTCATCTGTACTCTGCTAAATTTGATTGTTATACATTGGAAAGGACCCTGGGTGACTTTGTGACGATTCTTCAGCAAATAAGGACAAAAATCATTGAGCCCAAACGGAATTCGTAGCGAATGACCAGTGACTTTGGTTGCTGTTGACTTTTCAAATTAATTTGTCTTATCCCTTCTGTGTTTCTTTTCTGATTCTGTATTATCCTTGCTATGTTTATTTTCTGGTGATGATCGAGGGCCTCAGTTTTGAGAAAAAGAGAGAACCAATCTGCTCAATAGATACAAAGCCAAAAAGGGATAAAACCGTGGCATTGCAAGTTATATGTGGCTTTGATATCGTTTATCCCTGCTGCGTTTCTTTGTCTGACATGAATTCCCTCCTTTTCGACCCCAATCTGGTACACCAAGATGTGTTCTATTATATTAAAATGCCCAATGCCATATTTTATTGATATGGATGAATATATATAACCTAATCTTCAAACTGGATGCATTACACCCAAACAGTCACAATCTTTGCCTGACTAGTTTAGTCGGTGATTTGTGACAGTTAATATTAAATGAATGATACATATAAGTATTGTATTGTAGTTATATTTATCTTAATTAATAGCATGGTATATTATGAGTATTGTCATATGTATGATTTGGTTCTATTATAATATCATATTAAGTTTATTAATATTTACTAATGTATAATTAAAATATTATATTATATTATTTTTTCAATGATTATCATAATTTATTTGTCTATTAATTATTATTAAATTCTATTTTAGAAAGGGGACATTATGTAGTATAATATTATAAAATGGTTCATAATTGCAATAATTGCAACTCTTAGTATCATAAATGGAGTCGTGTTATGACAGTAGTTTGCTGTTTGTAATTTGCATTCTATGGATTACTAGAGCAGAGAGAAATATTTAGAATATGTGAATTGTGCTCAAAACGCAGTTAGCCTACATAATATATTTTTTTTTATAAAAAAAATCCTTGTACAAATGAACCCAAAACGAACTGGAACCCAGCCCAAAAAAAAATTGTGCAAATTGTTGAACCCACATACGAACCAAAATCTGAACCGGCAACTTAGCTCTTCTGTGATAAGTTCTATTTTTTTAGGCTTGTCAAATGGGATTCCGACTTCTCTTTTGGGTGTGATTATGTAATCAACGTAGTTAGACCTTGTTACATTTTGTTGGTATTTGTGAAGCCAACTTATTCTGTTAGCTTATAACCCACTTTGGGCAGTACGTTAATAAATTGCTATAAAGTGTTACCAATAGTGATGGTCAAACTGATAACAGTTGGGCCCTCTATAAAGGATATCCATAGTTGAGGAATAGTGTTGATTTGTGGACTGTCCTCCACAATCAAATTCAATTGTAAGCAATCAATTCTCTCTAATGTATCTAATTTGTTACTCCATACAATCAATCTGGAATGAAATGTTTTATCTGCATATTATTGCATTGCTAGTGTAGAAGGTAGGTACGTTATATTTATTCTTGGAAATGATAACAAACGTAAATTACCTTTTTTCTTCACTACCCATGCAATAATATATAGATAAACAACAATTTATACCAGATTCAAGTGTAAGAGAACAAAACAACAGGTTTTTTATTGAGAGTGGTGCTTTCTTGTAATGATTATAGATCAGAAAGGACTCTCAAAAAACCAGCAACCTTCCCTGATCAGAAATTTTATTTAGAAGGTCCAACAATTGTCAGTTGAATAACAACCATGGTAACCACTTATATTTATTTACCAGCATACTACCCAATGCTGACAATGGACTCAAAAAATAAGTCATCCTCACATATCCTACACGAAATATAACAAGTTCTAATTGCCCTGATTACACATAAAAGATGTAATCTCTATGCAACTCCGGTCTTTATAGCATGCTGCAGAATTAAAGACACAAATTCAACGAAAAGGGCAACCTGTGAATTAAAATATAAAAACTATTTCTCATATATGCATACCAAGGTGTGATAACCCTAGAATAAAGGTAGTAAAATCATGCATTAATGTAAACATTAACATATCCCATGAATATGATCCTAATCATACTCAAATATAATGTAACTATCAGCACAGCCTATGAATATATTGAATGATGCAATCCTAGCTATGTAAAAGAAATTAGAATTACAAATTATTAAATCATTAACATAATAATTATCATACATGAATTCCATAGGTTTATACATTTCGTGAATAGATATAATTCTAACTTTCCGTTTCGGATTCAAGTGTGAGATTTGGGTTCAAAATTTGTTCAATTTTTGAGGGGGTGGGTTCGAATTCGACTTGGCTCCATCCTACAAAAATATGTTTTTTTCTAAAATATAGACATGTGTGTGTGTGTGTGTGTGTGTATGATGCATATGTATAGTATATGTATGTGTATATATATGCAGCAGCAAATAAGTTCATATCCCACTATGCTAATAGTAAAGCAATGTCACAAAACACACCACCACATATGTTAATGTTTTAGTCCAAATTATATATGTTTTGTTCTTTTGGCATTGGAGGCTTAGATTGACTAAAATAGACCAAAAAAAAAACCTTTAAAAAGTCAACAAAACCATTTTTGGTCAAGTTCAGCTTGGATCCTGCCACAGATTTGCAAATTCATAAAAAAAACGACAAATTTTGTGCTAGGTCCAGCTAACAGAAATTGGGCAGACTTTTATGATATGCAGCGGACTTTTGCAAGAATATCACAAGGACCAGACTTTGGGGCTGCCAACAAAGAATTTGGTAACATATAATATGCATATCAATATAATTTATATTAAATATCTAAGTTACCAATTCAGATGTGGACTCGGAAGCAGATGTGGGAAGCGGGAAAAAAAATGGATTACACGCGCGCGCGCGCACGCATCTATGCATATATATATTTATATATACATCAAAGTAACGAGAATCGGAATTGGATCAGAAGCGGCGAGGCCGAATTGAATCGTGAATCTGCCATGAATCGGCTATGAATCAACAAATTTTAAAAGACCCTTTAAATTTAGAGATTTGAACAATTTAAAACTTATTTCATGCACCCTTTATTGAATATAACTTAAACACACTATAACATCATCAAATAGAAGTTAACATACATAAACATAGAACATAAATGATAAATCCATCACATACATAACTATGTTACACGTAAAATGTAAATTGTAGGCTGTAGCTGAAGTAAATAGAAATCATATGATCATAATGATTCAAAGTTGAAACACACAAAAATCCTTGCTCTGAATGGTTCCACAAATGGCACTTTTAAAATATTATATACAAAATAAATTACTCGACATTCTTACTACTTTGCTGATGCAGCAGGTTTGACTTTTATTGCTGCATAGGCATATACACACAACAGCTCGAGTCTTTTTATTGCTGTTGATCAAACTTGGGAGATTTTATTGTTTTTGCTGATTACTTCTTAACTTTTATTGCCACATCCTTAGATTTATCAAGTTCCATGTGTATATCTCTGCTTGTATATTGAATTGTTCATACTAATCGATGAGTATCTTACCGATTTCATCCTCTTATTTTATTCCATATTAATAGTGAAAAACTGGTAGTTGTACATGGCATGATGTGTATCTAGTATTATGTTTTTCCACTAATACTTCATGATATGTTGACTAGAATATTTGTCTTGCTATAATATTTTTATTGTGTACATTATATCCTTTGAACTTCTTTAATACTGGGCAATATTCCATCACCCGTATGCTTACAAAAAGAATGCAATACATATACCTTCAGCGCTGCATCTATTAGTTATGAGTCTCCAGTGATGAAGTTGCTGTTTTGGATCTGGTAAGTGAAGCATGTATAGTAATATACACAATGCCATGGATGTTATTTTTGTTCCGTCTATGTTTTCATGAATCTCCTACAATTCTGCTCAAACATACCATGAATGACGATTCTTTAATCCCTTGTATGTTTCTTTAATTACATTATGCCTTGCCTTGCCAATTCATGGAGCTGATTCAGGCGATTTTTTCCATGAATCGCATGAATGACGATTCTTTAATCCCTTGTATGTTTCTTTAATTACATTATGCCTTGCCTTGCCAATTCATGGAGCTGATTCAGGCGATTTTTTCCATGAATCGCATGAATTGGCGATTCATGAGAAAAAATCGGCTGATCCGATTCACGACTCATGAAAAATTGCCCAGTTTGAATCAAATCGCCAAACCAGCGATTCAAGCAATTTCATGGCAATTCTCGAAACTCTGATACACACACACACACACACACATATGTATATGCAAAGAGATGTAGGAAATATACAAAAACAAATCATTTGATAGTATGGCTATGATACTTCACCCTTTATCAAAATTCAAGATATTTCAAAATTCATATTAATATGTGCTTGTTCAACATTAGAGTTTAGACAATAAGTTATAATCAATTGGTCATATTCAAGATTCCAACAAAATAAAAACTTAGTTCATGATTGAAGATTCAATCAACTAATCTAAATGGGTGAACCCACAATAATGGGTTCCACTTTAGTGGGACGAACAAAAATGGAAAAAATTGCAAAATGAGAAATTGAGTTTACCATATGTTCGCGCGAACATATTTCGTATGTTCACGCAAACATATGTGATATATATGTTCGCGCAAACATGATTTGCATGTTCGCGCGAACATACGTTCACACAAACATGGTAAACGTGTTCGCACGAACATGCAAAATCTCAAAAAATTTAACCTTTTTTTCTTTTTTCTTTTTTTTTGCTCTTTTGACTGCCATAATTGTAGAAAAATGATCTCCTACTGTAAAATAAAAAATTTCAAAATGTGCTGCTCGGAGCAAGCTTTCCAACGACTATAATTTTATTACATAATTTAATCATTAAGACTTTCAAATATGAGTTTAACTCATTATAGGTTCATTACCGATTGAACATCAACCGACTTTGACACCTCGGGAAAATTAGAAAATTCGGTCAAAAAAATTTTGAAAAATATGGAGGCATTGGCTTATTGAGATACCTTTCTATTCAAAAAAAAAAAAAAATGGTTTATGATAAATTGAGTTCAAATTATCTGTTTCAAAGGAAACGTATGTCTGAATTACGGTTCATGTCACTTCAAAACTTCATAAACTATACAATATTCAACAAAAATAAATCGAACCAAATGCAGACACTGGATATTGATGTTACAAATCCAACGCCGAAAGAATTACTTCATTATCATTTCTAGAAAAAAAGTTGTGTGTCAAATGGACTGTCACTTTTTAAAATATTGAATTTTATTATGTACCACTTTTTGGAGGAGATAAAAAAAATTGACATAAATATTTTTTTTTTTTAGATTAAAAAATATGGTTACAAAGTAGGAACAAAGTACTCAAAATCACTAGTTTATGTCATCTTGAAATTATTTATATTTTTGGAGATATAGTCACTTGAACGTGACGTTTGTTGCAAAAATATTGATTTCAGTGTCAAAATTGGTCAAAAAGTGGAACCCATTATTGTGGGATCACCCAAATTAGAGTCTGGATCATAAGGATTCGCAAGAAAATCCACATTATCATCATCTCCTCCAACAACTGAAAGATCATTTGAACCAAAAATGGTTCCACTTGTAGTAGATGCACCATGTGATACACTATATCATCATCACCATCTCTAAGTGTAGTAAGGTCATTAAGTGTTGCATCCAAATTTGCACACTCAGGGACTACATCCCAAAGCTTTGTTGGCTCTTGTAATGATCATTCTTACGTGACAAAAGATGCAAGTTGGTGTAGACAAAGACCAAGTCCTCAACATTCTTGGAGCCCAACCGGTTGCGCTTCATTGTATGGATAAAGGAGTATGTACTCCAATTCATTTCAGCAGCAAAAGAACTAGCAACCTAGATAGTGGTCACAAAACATACAAATGAAAAGCAAAATAGTTTTATTTTTTTTAAATGTGTGAAACACTAAATTCTAGAATGTAAGTGGTAACCATAAAACAAAAAATTAATTAAAACTTAGTTGTGATAGGACCTTGATTGCAAGAGGTTGAAGATGCTTGAAAGGTTGACCATACATGTACCTTTATGTGATAGCTCTCATTCTATTTTGGTCATTTGTTGCAAATGAAGAATGCTTTAATCCCAAAGCAAACAACCCAAATTCTAGCCTCACTTTTTCATGTACTTCTTCCACTGGGAAGAATCTTGCAAGAGCTTTGTGGTACCCCTCAACAATCTCCTCATTCGTAAATAGTGCAACTCTACCCGACATACCAAGTACCTCCTCACAATAGTACCTAGGAGATAAGGCATATGCAAGTAGGTGCAATGGGGTAGTCATCTTCTCCCAACAATGGTGGATTATTGCTTCCACTTGATTGCATAAGGCTTCTCTTTCTATGGGGTCACTCTCATGCACTTGTATAAAATGTTTTACCTTCTCAACTATAGTGTTCATGCCACCATACACATCCCCTAAGCAAGGTGTATTTGTATCACAAAAGCGGAGCATAGTCATGATGAGCTCGGTGAAATCCAACATATATGCCACACAAGCCCACCAACTATAATCCAAGACCAAAGCCCTCATCTTTAGGGCTCTTTTCAAATTTGAGGCCTTACATATGCCCCATTGAGTAGAGATGACCATTTGGTTCAATGCATCTTGCACCTTGAGAAGCCATCTCATAACAATTGTATGAGATGCAAAATAAGTCTCAACAACCTAAGCAAGTTATCAATATGTCAATTGACAATTGACAATAAAATTATAAATTTTAACTAAATTACAAATCCATGAAATCTAGTAATTTCAAAAAATCAATTCACCTTCAGCAACTACAATTTGGAGTATGTTCTAAGAATGGATTGTGACATGTGGTGGTTTGTCACAAACATTTACATCTCCTCCCCCTCTTGCTATATTTTCTTCACCCAATCTATTTGAGTGCCAATTTGTTGCATGACCAAGTTAAGGGAGTGTACAATGCATGGAGTCCAAAAAATATGGTCATACCGACTCTCAACCAAAGCAACCGCACCCCTACATCTTTTGGCATTGTCTGTGAGCACTTGTACCACATTCTCACTACTCACCATCTTGATGGCCTCGATGAGAATTCTAGAAATGAATTGGGAATCCTTAACTTCCCCCTCACAACCAACCGCCTCCAAAAACATTGCACCTTTGGGGGACTCTAGAATCACATTAATCATTGGCTAATTTTTTGTATACTTCCAACCATCTAACACAATAGTTACACTCGAAGTTTTTCAAGATTTTTTGAATGGTTGAAGGTCTTTCTCTATATGTGTCCTCTCTTGTTGCAATAGAGTCATATGCACCTTTTCATTCCCTGAGCTTGTGTAATCAGCCAATGCTTCTTTGATTGCTGCCACCATTTCCTTCCAATATGGTGATCTCACCAAGTTGAAAGGAAGCCCATTCGCATAGAGGTAACATGCAATAGCTTCATCAGCATGGTCTCTTGACTCTATTTTAAATACAATGTGCAATGGGCCTCTTTTGCAGTTTGAAATTCCCATTTCTTCCTCATCCTCTCTTGGCATAGGTGCTTCCAAGAATGGGTGTTGGGAGGATACAATTGGATCAGTGGGTACACACATCTTGCTCTTCGAGGATGGAGGTTGATAGTAGCATTTTTTTAATCTTTTGACCAATGCATCAATAGCTTCTTGTTTTCTTACAAATGAAGCTATTTCTACACTACTCATCCCAGTACCATTTTTGCCTTTGCACATTTCAAATCCTTTGCCAGTAGGTCCCATAAAATGAAGCTTCACCCGAGAATATGAGCTATTGAAAGGTTTTCCTTTGTTATTTTCACAATAATTGCACTTCCAATAGTATGTGCCACCTCTTGACACCTATGATACCTTTGTTGTATGTCTCCACATAGGAGATCCTATATCAATTTTGAAATTGTTAGTCCCTTGCCCTCCTTGTCCCCCCACTAAACTTTGACTACTTATGGCCATTCTTGCACAACAAAATCTAGTTTTTCGTAATCTATATAAAAAAAAAAATTAAAATTAATTAGGAAAACGACTATCAACATCAAGCATACAAATGCAAAAAAAGTGAAAAAAAAAACTACTAAAACAAATAGCAAAACTTGCTTCTTTATTTCTTTAAAAAACAAAAACTTCAAATTTTACTTCAAATACTCAAAAAAAATCATCTAAATAATCAAAAATAGGATCAAACACTTACCTTAACTACTTAAAACTCCTTTGAGGAAGCTATCTCTCGTCCTCCGATTGATCCTCTTCGAAAAGGCTCAACTTGCCTTCACAATGCATAATGGAGACCAAATGAGAAATAGCTACAAACAAAGTTAGAAAATGACTGGTGAATGCTTCAACATTGACCTTTACGGTCGTTTTAGGGTTTCCTTGCAAATAAAAGACCTAAAAAACACTTTACAGCACATGCAAATATAAAACTTTAAGTTGTTTGTCATGTTTTTACTTTTCTGGGCGTTAGGCCCGCAAATGCAACTAGAAGCCTTGTGGATGCTTCCCAGAAGCCATCCACAGGCTCTGGTCACATCCAACACCCATCCATATCCACTTCCGCCACCAACCTCCAAGAGGCTGCATCGGTATTTGAGTTAAATATTAATACATTTCGTAATACATCAAATATTATCATAATATAAATCTGAAATATACTAGATTATATGTATACACACACACCGATAAAATTTATAATATAATATATACCAGATATTAAATTCGAATAACATATCAAACATATCGTGTGAGATCTAACAAAACCAAAACCAAAACCCGTTGGCAAATATACACAATATATTAAGAATGGATGTAGTATTCAAAGGAGATGCCACCCTCCAAACAGATATAAAAAGGATGTTTTCACCAAGGGAGAGGCTTCCAAAATGACATTCCTTTCATCGATAGGGAAAGTACATAAGAAGTATCAACTAATCTACATAACATAGCTTGCAGAAGAATACTTAGCGAATCAAATATTTTGGAACCAGAACATAAACGTGTATATAGCCTGAAAATCTATTAAAAAAAAGCACATAATTTTTAAAAGCCTTGGTTGATTCAGATAAGAGTTAGCACCGAACTCCTAAGGCATCTACAACAGGACATACAACAGATTGAACTAAGAAGATATACATAGAAACTGTTTGAGATATACCGCTAGTGCAATCTGAATTCACTTATCACCAAATTGACTATAGTTTCAAATCTAAGGAAGAGAATTATCCTTAGTGGATTCATTCCTTTTCGAGGAACCATCGAATTGGATACCTCTTCATAAGAGGATAATCACAAAGAGAATAGAGGTAGCAGATCTGACTTAGTTGGAAATCAGGTAAAGTTATTATCATTGTATTTATGTTTATTGATGTTCAAGGGGGGAATGGCACAAATGATAAAAATGCAAACAAGACTAAGCAAGTTGAACACTTTCTCTCTGAGTCATTTGATACAAGAGAAAGAGGGGCTTCCAACATAACTCTTGATAAGCCATAAACTTAAATATCATAACCCCAAAGAAGATAAGGGGATGCCAATACAAAATCTAGAAACTATTAGTGTAAATAATTATTATTTACACTTTACTTAAGTTTACTTAGGATAAATGCATTATTTTATTATTTCTTAGGTTATCTACAACACTGGAGTTTGCATAATCAACTAAGTTGTCATGTTGACAACATAGTTGTTCGCACTCTCAATTTAGCACATGGTGTCTACAACATAATTTTATGTGACACCTTTGTAGGCTTATCCTCACATCATCGCACTAACTCCTGTGCTTAATGGAGGATAATCCACTCCTGGTGGACATGTGCTTAGTTGTGAGGCTTATCATATTGCTAACTCCTAAATATTCTAGATGCATCATAGAGTCCTTTATATACAGGCACCTCTAGTGTACTATAACATCAATCAATTACAATCAATTGAATATCATATTGTTATTCTGATCATACTCTGTTGGTTTATTTTGTGCTAGTTATTGTGCTTCTTGGTCTTGGGTGAATTTTTCAGTAAGGCAAATTCTTACATGGTATCAGAGCTATACCAAATTCTTACATGGTACTGGAGCCATAGAGGCGTCTTTTCATAGCCATTGGAGACTATTCTTGCTTCACCTTTCTGAAGACACCTCGATTCAGATCCAAAGTTTGCAGCTATTGAGAGCATCTAGAGCCAAAAAGGACTTCACCATTGCATTCGGAGAGTCGATTCGGTGAAATTTTACTATAAATTTGCCTATATTGGGCAATAGTCAAAATTGAGGCAAAATTATTTTTGCAAACCAGCACCCAAAGGCTCGATTTGCAGAATTAGTATGATCATTTTAGATCTCTGAATTTAATTTTTAGATCTGCATAATCAATTTCTCTGCATTATTTTTCCAATCTGCATATTTTATCTGGATAATTTTTGGCCATCAGGCCAGTAGGAGAGATTTTTTGTAGGTGAAGATTGGAGCTTGCTAGTGCCAATCAAATATTGACATCATATTTAGAAGGTCAAAAAACCTTCAAATCGACTTTTGTTTCACCAAAATCGAACATCTGAGGTGAAATTTAGAGTCAATTGATTTTTGGAGGCGCGACAGCGACAATTCAGGAAAAATAATTACACAGGTGATTTTCAAACAGCGATATCTCCCTCATACGGAATCCTTTTTTCAAGCAATTTTTTATTTGGGGTAGAATTTCGTGTTCTACACATTGGTGCAGGATATTTGAGATCTTTGTTCCTGAATTTTTCTACAAGTCACAAATCTCGATTTTTGCAACCTCAAATGCTTGGTACGAGCTCATCTGGACATATTTTCAAGTTCTGTGGACAAAAATATCACTTTCAGAAATAGGTCCTTTCTTTGCATTGTATTGCTTCAAAATTGTTGTACATTGTAAAGTTCTAGATTTGAACTATTAGAAGAGGTTGTAAACAACAAAATCAGAAGTCCAGCAATGCCAAAATTGGCAAGTGGCCTATTGTAAATGCACTACATATAAAGTGTCAAATCATACATTAGGGGGGGGGTTGATTGCTTATTTTTGCATTTTGAGGGGTGCATAAATTTATTGATCTCATGGATTCTTGTCACATATGTCAGTCTGGTATAAGACCAAAGTTGACACCAAGGAACTATCAGAGATGGAGTGCCTTAATCATAGATCATCTAAGAAGAGAACATATGGAAGTGTTTCCTTATCTATCTTCGAAGATATTGCCACCTAATCCTACTTTCAGATATCTTTCTTATCTTCTTCGCTTTATGTATAAAAGTATGACTAAGGAATCTTTTGCTCCTCTTAGTATGGCAAGTTTTCCTCATGACATTTGGATGGCTCTTTGGGAAGCATATGGAGATCCACGAGTCCCACCATTTCTAGAAGACATTCTATCTTTAGTCACTTTACTTATGGTTCCTTTAACTCCAAATGAGATCCCACCTCCTGATGCTCCTGTTGATTCTACTGATCTAGTTCCAGCCACAGATGCTCTTGATTCAGTACAGTAGGACATACCATGTCTTCCTACTTCAGCTTCATGGGATGACTTCCTTCCAGACATTGTCGGGCTATTCGTGGAGTCTCACATTGAAGATGTGGGAGACATCATCGATGACATCAATCTTCTCTTCGTTGAGGAGACTTCTTCACTTGTTGCGAAGGCACACTCCGACCCTCAACTACTTGATTGTTCTGACATGCTCATGGCTTCTTTACAGCAGTTGGAGGAGGACTCTTTCACTTATGAGGAGACATCAGTCTGTGGAGATTGTATTCCAGTTTCCTTAGACATCATATTTTTTGAGGATTCTTCCTACCAGTTGCGGAGCGTTCTCTACCACACCTATGGCACCATTTCTTCCTATAAGGAGGAATATTATTCAACTTTCATGATGCAGCTTCTTCAGTCATCAAGAAGCTTCTTTCACAGGTGTTCCTACATCATTGAAGGGAGGCGCAATTGCTTCTCTTCCCACATATTCCTATTTGGATGCTTCATCATTGGAGTTTGATTCAGCTTCATGCATGGACATGTTACCTTGCTTGCCACCGTCTTTTCAACATCCACTAGATTGGTTTGTGGCATCTTCATTCATCAAGGACTTGTCGATATTTGAACATACTTTAGAGGCAGCATCCACCGCATACTACATCTGGATCCCTCTTCCATCTTCCTATCCACAGTGGGATGCATATTTGCACCTATACCTGGTGTATCTTCTTCCCCAAGGGAGAAATGTTGTTTGTCGGCATTGGACTTTCTTTTGTCTTCAGACACTTATCATTCCGAGATCCTTCACTAAGGGGGGGATTTCATCATGGGATTCTCTATTGTATATGCAAGATGTATGTCATAATGGGGGGGTCTTGATTACTCCATCCATACATGCATCTTTATTTATTGTACTTATCTCTCTTTTTGGGAGAGGGTTTTTCCCATGAGGCTTTCCCTCTTTCTCCGTTTGCAGAGAGATTGCATTGCATTGTGTGTTCAGCATTGCATTTGTACATGGGTACCTAACATTGCCTAGTAGC
The DNA here is from genome assembly GCA_028749045.1 of Cupressus sempervirens. Classification (NCBI taxonomy): domain Eukaryota; kingdom Viridiplantae; phylum Streptophyta; class Pinopsida; order Cupressales; family Cupressaceae; genus Cupressus; species Cupressus sempervirens. Next base: position 890,335,308 of record CM053792.1, on the reverse strand, counting down.
CAGGACCCATTATGCATTTCATCATAGCTTTTGTGAGCTTAAGTGCATTCCCCTAAGTTGCACTTAAGGGGGGGTGTTAGTGTAAATAATTATTATTTACACTTACTTAAGTTTACTGAGGATAAATGCATTATTTTATTATTTCTTAGGTTATCTATAACACTAGAGTTTGCATAATCAATTGAGTTGTCACATTGACAACAGAATTGTTTGCACTCTCAATTTAGCACATGGTGTCTAGAACATAATTTTACGTGACACACCTTTGTAGGCTTATCCTCACATCATTGCACTAACTCATGTGCTTAATGGAGGATAATTCACTCCTGGTGGACATGTGCTTAGTTGTGAGGCTTCTCATATTGCTAACTCCTAGACATTCTAGATGCATCATAGAGGCCTTTATATATAGGCACCTCTAGTGTACTATAACATCAATCAATTACAATCAATTGAATATCATATTGTTATTCTGATCATACTTTGTTGGTATAATTTGTGCTAGTTATTGTGCTTCTTAGTCTTGAGTGAATTTTTCCCTAAGACAAATTCTTACATGGTATTAGAGCTATACCAAATTCTTACATGGTATCAAAGTTATACCAAATTCTTACAGAAACTTATCAAAGAAGCATGCTAGCAAGTTCTCTTTCATGCAATATGAACAAAAGATATGACAAATATAGATCTGGAATATTAACAAATAGTCCAATAGAGATCTGAAAGTAGATGTATGCTAAGAGGGAAAATAAATGATAAGGTACTCACCTTGAAATACGAAGAGGAAGATGTGATTTAGCTGCAAAACTAGAAGATTTGAATTGTTTCTGAACTTCTGATTATGGATCTCGGAATAAAACAACGAAAGGGACAAAACCCTGAAATCTCCCCAAAAACGAAGACTAAAGAACCAGATTGACTTGGGAAGATGTCCTACAACCAGGTTGACGTAGTCTGGCAACTTGAAGCTAACTTCTCCAGAAAGCTCTCAAAAAGTAGGTTCTAGACTTGTGAACCTTTTGCCAATATCCTACAAATTTGTAACAAGTTTTGTATGTGTGGGTGGCTATAAAGGGGTTTACCTTAGTTAACCCCCCATTTTGGTGATTTCCACCTCCACGAATAGTCGTTAGGCAAGATGTCATGTGTAAGTGTGTATGTGCATATCCTAGATTTGTACATCTAGAATGCAAGTATGCTTAAATGCTGAGAATCTACTTTGTGAGTGAAACCCTAGCATGTAAGTGTGCATGCATGTCAAATGTATGTAAAATGTATGTAAATGTATGAAGGTGCAAAGAATCAGATCTGAAGCGTGATTTAGAAACATCATACCAAGCCCCCAAGGCTAAAGTACTCTAACCATCTTCGAGATCCCTTCGCAACTCCATGTTTGATATATTTGCCTTTGAATGATTGATGAAAAATAATAACCTCACTTGTAATGAAGAACAAGAAACCAGCTCTTTCTTTCACCTTGCAATTGCTCTAAGTCAGATTGGGTTGTTTACACATGCTTGCTCCTTGTTCCTCTTATGTACAAATGGGGGATTGAATGCCTTTTTATAGAAGATTTTTAGAATATTTGTGAATTAATCTGCAAGGGCCGACTGCACAAGCGGGATTGAGTTAAACATTACCAAGCCCTTAATCATTGAAAGCTCTGGGACTAGGCTCAACCTAGTCTGGACCAAGTTGACTTGGGTCGACCTAGTCCAGAAGGTCAACCTCCAAGGTGTCCATGTTCCAGATTCAAGACTAGTAAGGGTCAATGATTAAATTGGTGTACCGAACTATTACCCGGAGATCCAATCTAGGATTTTGGGGTCCTAAGAAGAGAGGTTACTTGTAGATTAAGTCCTAATGTAGTGAATGTGTGAAGGAGGGAAATCGAGGAGGATTTGTTAGGTACTTACTCAGTTTTGCCTAAGAAAAAGAGAAGAAAAGAAGTGAAGTGTGTACTTAAGGTGTGAATATGAAATGCAAACACACTAAAGAGGAGAGAAGCTAAAAGGTCTTAAATCAAAGTGTGTCCAATTTAAGATGATACAATTGATAATGGCACAATCCAAGATCTTCTTGGTGGAGGGCATTCTTAGTGAATGTCATCATTCCAAGCTTGGAATCTAGAGAGAGATATTGATAATCTCTTAGAAACCATATATATATATATATATATATATATATATATTGGTACTAGGAAAATAAATATGCATGTAATAGAAGGATACACCTTGGTGGGCTAAGTCACAAGGTTCAAAATCGAATTCGAGTCCATCGATCATAATTTTTGATGAAATTTGACAAGGGTAAAAATTCAAAAAAAAAAAAAGACATTAAATTTCTCTTATAAAAATTTATTTATTTTTATATATAAGTAACATATCCACAAAATTGTCAAAGTAGTTTGACATCACTGAATAATTAAACTAAATAACTCAATATTATTTTAAAATAAAATAATATTGTAGTAAATAACAATATTTAAAGATTATAAAATTCGGATGAAGCTTGGAAAGGGTAAAAATTCGCTGAAATTTGAATTTCATGGATGAAATTCAACGTATCATGTGACTTTGTGGGTATCTATAAGCCTTGGGAGGAGATGAAATCTCTTGCCAAGACTTTTAACAATGGATGAACCAATGTTGGTTATCCTAGAGGTCTTAGAGGAGATGGATGTAAATGAGATGGTGAAAAGATGAGGAACCTTCTTGATTTGGCTGTAAGGCAACTCGAACCCCTTGAGGTCCTCACTAAAGAGCTAGGAACCTGATTAGGTGGAAACTAGTTGGGAACTAGAATATAGTTTTCTTTCATTTACATATACGTTTGTGTGTAAATATACATCTTTGTATAAAATCTACTATAGTTGTTGTAGGTTTAGACATCAAGGAATCAAGCTATGTGGGGACAAGATAGTGGTATCGCATTCATGAGAATGCAGTTATAATAATTATGTTCATATGAGAAAGATTAACAGTTACAATTAGTTTAACCAAAATATCATAGCTAACAACTAAGAGCATCATCAATAAATCTAAATAGAGGATTTAAGTTGTCCATACCCTAAATTCAAAAACCAAAATCCGCCTAGGGTAGCATCTACAAAACCCAAGTTAGTCCACATATACCACTTGGGCACAAATTGTTAAACCACTGTAATATAATGACCAATACCATTTAGGACATCAAATACCACTATATCATAATGACCAATACCATTTAGGGCATTGAATACCACTTTATCATCCCTTTTCTTTCCTATTGCCAGCTGTGGCAATGACATATAGTTAAAAGATACATTCAGTTTTGTTATTCACATAAAAGGACAGTTATAACAACCATCAAGTAAGTCTATCTTAAGCATACAGATGCATTTTATGTTCAGTTGGAAAATCAACTAATCTAATTGTTTACCAATTTCATTGAAGAGGAAAAATTAATTCAACGATATTAATCAATTTAACATATCTTCCACTTGAGATTGCAAATATCAAAAAAGTAAAATACCCGTTACAAGAAGATATTAAATGCAGATCATATCTCTGTCTTGTGCGAGCCTTGGCATCTAGTGGAGAAGAGAAGCATTGCTAAAGGCTTAACCTCCCAACCACGGACCCTTAAATATCCCCACATAATCTCAATCGAGAAAGTCTCTCCCTACCCTAGGAATTGGCCTGGGACACCACAATCCAGTCACTGAGCATTCTAGCATTGGAATGTCAACCCACCACCTGGCTTACCAACAAGATTTTATACAAAGGATTCCCATGAGCTATCTTTATATTTGATTTAGATGTTAAAACTGATTATATTCTTTCTTTCATTGTAGGAATTCCTCCCACTCTTTCGTCCCCTTAGCTTGACCATAAAGGTCCTCATACTTAGGAGGTTCATATTATGTTTTTCTGGATTTAGAACACATATTCCTTTGCCATGCTTCATGTCATTTTTGACCAATGGCATAATACGTTATCATGCTTTTCTTTCTGTTTGATATCATATATAAGGAGAAACATTCCATCTCATAAATATATGGATTTATATCCCAGTATAGTACTTATTCAATCAAAACATAAGTATATGCAACACAACATTCATTCCAAATAGAGTATATTGGAGAAATAGTAAGATTTCTATGGAAAATGTTCACATTCGACTTTGAACTTTCATCTAAAAGAGAGGCTGAAGTTGACAAGAATCGGCATGTTCAAGAAAAGAAACTATATACAATGGAAAATACAAAACATAACCTGATTAATTAGTGTAGTCTGATGTAAAATGAGAATTGCAGAAAATTTGACACCCGAGATTCTAAAGGTGTCGATGTATGCCACAGTCTTAACTCACGAGCTTCGACTCAGTAAAAATATAACCACTATCTAGCACTTGTCTCTGAATACAAGCAGAGAACACAATGATGTGATAACAAGAGAAATCTAGAATGCTAAAAACAATGAGCAAAATGTGTGCATGCCCCCATGGCAAGAGCAGAGAGTATAAGTAAGAAACAAGAAACCACCCAAGATGAGCAATGGTCACCTCAGAATGCTTAGTTACGCCAAGGGTAAGGTGGCAAGGAAAGTTTGCAACAACTTTTAAATTCAAATTATCAAAAAGACTAGTCTGATGCCATAAGGTGGCAGATACAATGCAAGTGGTCATTCCAAGCAATTTAAAATAAATGACAATGGACAAGATCAAGAAATACATAAAAACAAAATGTGGCAATGTACGCCTAACCATGTCTTAGTATATTAATGTTGTTCCTTTATATATTCATGCTTGCTTGCTTGACTAATATATATATATATATATATATATATATATATATATATATATATATATATATATACACGTGTGTTATACATACGTACATATTTCATACACACACAAGTATGAGTATAGGTATGATATTACTATACTAAGACATGGTAACTTTGCAAGATACACCGAGATCATCCACATAACGAAGGTAATATTTCTTATTTGAGTTTTATAATGTTTTTAATTTAACATGTTAGCTCATGGTTATCCTTTGTTCTTCTTGCTTGTCTAGTTGTTTCATCCTTGGTCATAGTGGTTTAGGACTCCCCTTCTATTTGCTCAATGGTAGGTGTTGCCCCCCATAATCCTTCCCGCCCTTCGACATCCTCCTGTCGGGAAAATATTCTCCATGATAATATCATATTTCTCAATATAACCATAATTACCATAACAATTATTATTCATAAACCATCATAACGGCTAACCACCATTTCACTTTTCATGAATTCATGATAAATAACCAACTTTCCAAGATAATATTAATCATCATAACAGTTAACTAGCATGCCAACTTCATATGAAATTATAACAATTAACGATCTTACATCATAACTAATTTTACCTACCAACTGACTTCACATGAAACCTCAACAGCTATACGAACATTTCTAAATTTGGCCAAAAATTGGGATGTAAGAATATGAGTGAAAGACATAGTTACACCATCGTTGAGGACGAGAGGAGAGTGGAATAGGGGGACAGGTGATGTGAGGACAACGGGTCTCAATTTGGGGATGGCAAGGGGACAGTGACATGGGGCGGGGGATTTATATACTATATACTATACATATGGTACTTAAAATGCTAGTTATGGAAATATGTGTAAGACTGGTGAGAAATAATATAGCGAAATTGTAAATCCAAAATACTAATTAGAAAATACTTGAAGATTGAAGTTTAGAATGTAGAATTACTAGTTAGAAACTAGAATACTCAATACTAAATGAACTTTTAAATTGTCAAATTGGTAAATAGAAGATTTCTATTATATCAAAAATATCATAGAGATGATTACAATGAGCAACATGATATAAAAACAAATACAAAATCAAAATGTCAAAATGTGGTGAAGGTGACTTCTAATCATCCTCAATAGGTCAGGCCTAAAGGCAAACTCCTCATCGCTAGAAGTCTAGAGCTACTAGACTCCTCAAGTTCAACATCCGCCAAAGGAACACAACCACCCCTACATCTAAAGTTGATGCATCCTCATCCTCATCAATTTGTAATGGCTTCTTTGGCTCTACATCCCATCATGTTGTTGGGAGCTAATTGTGCATATGTATCTTGTGGTCAGTGATACACAATGCACTATGTCCAAGTACAATTACTAGCTTCTCTCCTCTCCTAGAGGAAAGTTTATTCCTCTGAAGAGAGGGGATAAAGCTATTAGTAGACCAATTTGTAATGTCCCCTTTTTAGCATTCATAGCATGATGTTGTCATTAGCCTATTTCCCCACGGTTTCGTAGGCTAACCAGGACATTAAAGGGGTTTAGAGGCCATTTGGCCTAGATAATTTCAGTTGCAGGTCTTTCTGAGGGGTTTTGAGGCAACTTTGGGCATACTTACTATTTATAGTAAGTCATCTTGAATATGGTTGGACATCCTGTAGCAGCGGTATGTCGATGGTAATTGTTCAAAATCGACAAGAAGATTTGTTTATCATTGATAAGATTTGTTATGCATTGATAAAGCGATTTTATAAAGTTAAATTTAAATATTGAACTTTATTAATGCATAGACTATAGTTTGTGGGAAATATTTAAATTAAAAGAGTCCCCTTTATTTTATAACACATTGGAGACATAAGTTACATAAAGGGAGTTATCTTTTATCCCACATTGAGAAAACGAAAGATGGAGCTCTTGTGAGAACACTATAAAAGAAATGGAAGAGATTCTAATTTAGCATGCTTGGAAATATCAAAGAAATTGGGAAATTTTCTGGAGATTATGTCTCAATAGTTTGAAAGACGAAATCCCTTCAAACTGGAAATCTTGACGCCATTGAAAGATATGGTCTTGAGATTCAAAAGGGTAGCAGTCTGAAAAAGCAGATACGAAAAAGCAGTCTGAAAAAGCGGAACCGAAAAAGCAGGCCGAAAAAGCAGTTCGAAAAAGCAAATCGGAAAAGCAAAGCAGAAGGGGCAGCATTAAAGAAAATTACTACAGCCATCTACAACCAGGTTCCTTTATTAGTATTGTTTTTTTAGGGTGTTATAAGTTTCAGCTGTAAGTGTGCATTATACCAGAATTATCATTTTGTAATCCATGTAAATGCCAAAAGTCTTGGCCATATTTCATGAGCATTGTATTAGAAATTTCATTGCAAATTAAGAAGATAATAGTTGCTGGTGTCATTTAAGCAACTCAATATCATTATTTATCAACTAGTTAGTTTGTATACCAACTGTTTGTAAAAATGCCAGTTGGCTGTAGGTGTTCATTTCTCATGCTTAGATCATATATATGCACTGAATATTGTCAAAATTAGTAGCACACTCATGTTAGGCCATTGTGTAGTCCATTTGGAGTCTTCTAGCACAAGATTCTCATTGATGCAAATTGAAAAAAGAGTCATTTAAAGCCAGCTGAAATACTATCTCAGTCATACGTCCCTTGCATGTGAATTGTTTGATGAAATTCCTTGAGCTTTCATCAACAATTTTGAGAGCAGATTTGAGGAGGGCCATTACAGTGGTATCAGAGCTTGCTTGCAAAGTGTTTGACGAAATGTCAAACAACTGAAGTATAAAGATTTTTGGTGTTTGAAGGAGTTATAACCTGTTGGGGTTATTACACAATTCCTCTCAAAAGCTAAAGAACTAGAAACTTGAGATAGAAAATGAATGGCTAGTGTGGTAGACGCTAATTTTGGTCCATGACAAGTTTGCCACAAAATTGGGTTCTCCTATGCCATAGTTGTTACATCTGTCATTGTTGCAACCTTATAACCCCTAAGAGTATCAAGTTTTATCCACTCATTGTGATCTAGCCAACAATTTCAGCATCGTAAATCCTCCCAATTCACTTGAAGATCCATTCTTTCACCTCATCATCCTGAATAGGCATAACTCTACGAGGCCAAGGTATGTACCACTTTGGATTCAATGCATAGGAAACCATGTCCAAGGGAGTGTTTAGGTTTTCTCATATGCGTTAAATAATAGGCCAAATGTGGTCAATATAGAAAGCTAAAATGGGATCCTTCTTGCACAACTGCCCTCATATAGCCAAGCATAGAATTAATGTGCTTATACACCTCTCCAAGGTTAGCTGCATCCCCATCCCTATATCTAATAACCAAGAAAACTAGAGTGGTTATAGAGAATATGAATTTTGCATCACTCCAAAATGCATCACTCTTCGTTGTCTCCTTTACCCTCCTCCCCTCTTTGTCCTAGCCTGGGCCCACCAATTCCAATCTTGCACATAACCATGAGTTACAATGGCTCTTACAACCCAAACATTATCTCCAAAAGAATGAAATAGGATGCATATTTGGTCTTAGCTGGATTTAAGAACTCCTTCCTAGAGCTCTTGAAGAGTGCATGTGAAGTGTGATGGTTGCTAATAAACATCTACACATCTCTCACATTGTTGACCACTCCTCTAATCCACTCAGTCTTTCCCATGTCCTTAAGTACATTATTCATGGCATGCACACAATAGGGAGTCCACCAAATATGTTTATGTGTTGCCTCAATAAGCTTCTCTATAGCTTTGCACAGGTGGGTTGCATCTATCACTACATGGACCACATTTTTGGCCCAATCTCTTGAATAAATGTCTGAAGGATGTCAACCTAAAAATCAGCATCTTTTCAATGCCATGAACAATCAACCACAGTGAGAAAGATTGGGCCTTTTGAGCATGTAACTATGATATTGATGAGTAGACAATACGTAATGTTTGTCCACTTCATCATTTCCATCAATGAAGTGATCTTAGCATAGTTGTTATCCAAGATCGTGGTCCTCAATTTATGCTCACTTGGAAGCACATATGATGCTCCTCCCTTCACCACCATCGACATCATCTCATTGTAATAAGGAGATCGAGCTCCATGCCATGGGATGTTCTTGGCAAAAAAGGGCTTGCCAATGGAACCATCTATCTGATACCTTGGGTGCACACTGACCAAATCAGCTATGGGGTTACTTTGCATCTTGCATTTCCCCTTGCCTTGTTGTGATTCACCCATTGCACTATAAGTGGATGAAGATCTTAAGGCTAAGCCTAAAATTGTTCCTCCTCTTTGATATGATGTATGAGAAGAAATATGTGGCTATCCCTACATTTTTTGCACCTAAATTTGTTGGATAGTCTAAACATGTTGCCTATCTGACAAGGTGGTAGGTCTTGCAGCTCATATATTATCTAGAACACCCCAAAGCTTGTTGAACTCAATTTTGTAATGCAAAGTTTTAGCATTCTTCAAAAATCCACATACATTAACGCCTTTTCTTGTCCAAAAAACAAGTGTACATTAAATCTAGTGATGCTTCCAAAACATTTTGTACCACAAATATTGGATTTTTATTTTATATTGCCACAACATGTTGGACTTGGGATTGTTATACATTTTGCAAACTGTTTGAGAGGAGATTTAGGATCATAAGGACCCCTAGCCCACTCTGCCAAAAGCTGGGAGGTGCAATCAATAACTAGTGGTGCACTAACTATGGGGCTGGTTTGCCCCTCCGGATTTAGCTCATGCTCTCCCCCCTCATTGGGCTCATACTCATGCTTGATTTCATATTCCGATTGGCTTGCACTATGATAGTGAATCTTCATCTCATCCTCACTCATATCATGATTATGGGAGCTCATTTTGACACTACATTTCACAAAATGAAAACAAATCAATTAACACAGTCTTAGCCTAGGTTCTACTTTAAAACAAATAAATAAATAAATAGAACTCTATATTTTAAATTTTCTAACAAATTTCAAATTGTAAAAAAAAATCTAAAATAATTTAGAAAACAAAACAACAAGAAATGAAATAACATTGAAAATTAGAAAATAATGAAAACAGTCAAAAACCCTACCATTTCCTTGAAAAATCTTCATCCTCTTCTTCTTGCTCCTGACTCCTCCAATCACTCTTTCCTCAACTCTTCACTCTTCTTCTTCTTGTAGCAAACAATTAGAAATGACAAAGTGAATTAAAAAGAAGCTTGTGTAATGTCCCCTACTTAATGTGACCATCAGGGTCAATAGATTAGCCTATGACAGGAGCTTCCATAGGCTAATTAAGTGATTAGGGAGCTCATTTGGTAGTATTTTCAGGGATTACTATTTTAGTAAGTCAATGGGAGTCAAGTGATATGAAATTTTGCAGTGTTCAACTTGGTGGATTTGGTTGAGCTCTTTCTGACAAGCTATCATACATGGTATTCTGAGTTCGACTCATATGATTTTATTGCCAAAGTTAATTTACTTTATTATAAAGTGATAATTAAATAAAAGACTTATTAATTAAGTCACTTTATTATAAAGTTTTTTTAGAAAGGTATTTCCCATTTATCCCACATTGCTTATGCAAATGAAGTCAACTTCTTGGAGGGCTTTATATTCTCTTGGTTGTAATGAGTAGGGGCATGCTTGGATGACATTATTATTATGATATTGGATTTCTGGGAAATCTAGTTGTTGAGCTTGGAGGACGAAACCCCTCTTTGCTAGCATTCTCTTCGCTGTTGAAAGACACAGTCAGGAGGATTACTGGGTGTTTTCATTCAGGAAACACAATGCGATTTATTGGTGATTTTACACATGATTTAAGAGCTCTAAAGTTCAGGTTATGCACCCGTGAATAGTGATTTTGCTATAGTGCACGTGAATAGTGTTTTTGCTACAATGGCTATGAATAGTGATTTTGCTACAATGCGCATGAATAATGTTTTTGCTATAGTACGCGTGAACAGTGTTTTGCTACAATGCGTATGAATAGTGAAATTGCTACACTGTCGTGAATAGTGCTGCTATAGTGCATGAACATTGTTGCATTGAGTTTTCTTGCCCACTCTTGCTAGTTAAAAAGTTGGGATGCTATCATTTCATCTGCAGATCACTACTTCCAGGTTCCTTCCATCGTACTGTTCAATTTAGGCATTGTAATTGTTAAATATCAGTCTGAATATTTGCTGCAGCCTATAAGGCAATTGTATGTAAACATTTCTATTGCAAAATCAATATTTTATCAGTAGATAAGGAGGTTCTAGACTTTGCATATTTATCGTTGTATGTTTACTTACTGTTTGTCAAAATGCCATGTTGAAAATAACATTCTAATTGATAATACTTAGTAATCTGCAAGTCTCCTCAAAAAAACAAAAAGGGGGTGGTTATTACAGCTTGGAGGACCTTTTGTAGGCTTGGAAGGGCTTAGATTGACCCCACATCCCCCTAGGGTTCTAATAGAAGCCAAAAAACAATTTTCAAAAATGTTATTTTTTTTAAATCACATACAAAGAAATCATCCCCACAAGGATGCCCAGACATCCTCAAGTTGCTCAAGGCCAAGATTTTTTAGGGAAGTGAGAGGATACATCTCCGTGGAACACTAGTGAAAGCAAAAAAGTTAAATGAGGAAAGCAAGATTAAATAAAAACCATAATTTAAATAAGCTTTGAAAAAAGGAGCATTCCAAACATAAGAAACATACATTAACCATATTGAAAAGCTTCTTAATTATGTTCCTAATACAGAGGTTTTATTTATATTTGGATCTTTGTTCCCAATAGGAGTTTTGGTGGGGCTTACCCCTCACACTCATGTTGTCCCCCTCTAGCCAAGGTTTGGGGGAAGTAACTCTCAATTTTCTATTCTTTTTCTTTGTGAAAAAGAATAATAGCTATGTAAAATTACCAGATAACATAAAGGTTGAAAGAGACGATGACGAAAAATGGGAGATAAAGAAATATAGATGAATATATGAATAATAATAACGTATTTCTATTTTATGATAAACATAAATTGAGCATGTTAGAATATGCTTGTATTATAACATGCTCATGTTATAACACACTCGCCTTAATATTCTTAAGTCATCAAATGCATTTGTTATAATGTGCATGAACTAGAATAAGCTCACATTATAGTTCAATGGTGAAGAAGCATTCTAAACATAGGAGACATAAATTAACCAGTTTGAAAAGCTTCTTTGTCTCAACTATATAGTCCAACCTGGCAGCAGAAGGAATCTAAAACAGATTTATGAGAGTCGTGAACATTATTCAGAAGAGTGTGTGAAACGGGGATTCATTCATTTTCCCAGACTAGACATACTTGACTCCAACTTCAAGTCAAGTCAGCTATGCTTCCTAGCTGGAATTTCCGTTGTTCTGACATTAAAAAACTTGCAATGCAACTAATTAATGTACAGTAGCATTTATCTAATCACATGAAACTCAAAAATACTGTAAAATTCTATTGTGTAGAACTCCACAAGTTGCAAATCACGGCCATTACGCTTGATCATGTATTCATTATGCAGATCAAACAAATGAATCATGTCAAGATGCAAAAACAAAAATTCAACATAAATGCATACTGATAGTATTATCCATAAACTCTTTTTCAACCTTCCAATGGTATAATATAGGATCGCAACCCAAATAAAAGAGAAGCAGAACTTCTTTTGCAAGATCCATATATCAAGCTAACAAGAAGCACTGAAAAGGATTTAGGTATGTACTGCCAATGTGATTAATACAATTATGGTGGATTATATGATCATATATAGTTGCCACAAATACTTGATGAGATTGCACAATGTTAAGGCATATGGACTCAACTATATACTACCAATTCACTGAATAACCTTAACACAGATAATTTCTAGAAATAAAATTAAAAAAGAAAAGATGTCAACTTGACATTTAAGTTAGCAAGATAAATATCAATATATGTAAAGGACATGAAAATAGTGTTAGCTAAGAACTTGATGAACGCATTTTAACCTGAAGCTCTGCTAATTGATCAACATATTCCTGAGCAAGAATATCAACCCGGGTGGAAAACTGCTGCCCAATTTTTATGAATGTCGGTCCTAATCTCAAAATGCTTTCTTTCAACCACTTAGCAAGGACTTTCCGCCTTTCCTTTTTCTTCTCCTCAGTAATCCCACCTGTACATATAATAGAAAAGCATTAAGGCAAAGTTATTTTAGATGTGATATGGTGTGATAAATTTTGTATATTGTTGTTAAAAAAATTTACATGACATCAATGTCATAGTGAGGGATGTTTAAGATTTTGATTATTTCATATAATTTCATGCAAATTTGTATTATCATAGAGAATCATGTCTATCTTAAGGAAGATCTTACCATGCATGTTAAATGTAAATTGCCAAATGGAGAACACAACTAAAATCAACAAGAGAACTTTTCAAGCAAGGCATTTAAATATGTCAAAAATGAGGTACCACATATTAACTCATCTCAAGATTTTCCTGATATAACTCTAGACTCTGATCCTAATAGGTCTTAGGGCTCAAGCTCTGACATATGCTTTTAACGTCTTATAGCGCACATATGGAACAATAATGGAGTGGATTGACAGTGAATGAGAACTTCAAGGATCAGGCAAGGTGACACTACTGCAAGGGTTTATTTTGCTGTTCTACTATAAGAGCAACCAAACCAAAATGTTTACTTCGAAAGTGTACCCTACTTCCTAGGCAAGATGGAGTTGTCAAATATTGAATAGTGGATCTCATCATGCTTGATGATAAATCATACACCTTTGATATTCCAGCATGGATTAGGCTGTTAGACTTACCACTAGATTCTGGAACAACAATTTTTGAACAAGTACGCAATCTGTTAAGGAAATTCATTTGTATATCCAAAAACACCAAGAACAGGAAAAAGGTTAAGTATGGCCAGACTCTTTTTGATATCACACCAGAAAAGGGGGACACTTGTTAGAAGGATACATATTACACTGTTCTTGTAACTAAAGACTCGGATTGTGTAGGCGCCAGAGACATGCAACAACCTACTTCAAGTTATGTGTATCATGGCTGGTTCGTGTCATGTTACTGGTTGTGTAAGAAGCAGAAGATAATTATAAACTAAATTGAGGCAGACTTGAATGAGCAGTAAATGCAGCGTAGCACTCCACATTCGAGAGTTGCACTGAGTGCTTGATCTTTCACAACTGAAACCCAAAATTCCTGAGCGATAGCCAGGAAGCTATTCAAATCAATCATGATCAAATTGAGTGAACTAAGACAAAATATACCAAGGTTCATCGATATTGTATTCATTATTGAATTGAAGAGGGGATACTGGGTCTTTGATTTATGTCAAATTATTATCAGCTAATTGACATTTTCACAAAGCCACTTTCTGCACTTAATTAAGTAGAATATGCTTGTGCTTTTGGGCATAGTCAGTGGTGCAGGGGATGGCAAGTAAATGGTTTTCCTTTCACAAATATTTAATGAAAACTGCTGCATTGTTTTGGACTGTCTAAGTTGTGTTTTAGAATGGATGTCAGAGTTATAAAACCAATCTTATGAGCTCATTGAGCTTCCATTGTTGTTGTAAACGCTTAAATTGATGTCAGGAATGTAAACCATTGAAAGTTACTGTCTCATTTAATTAGAAATGCATCTAAACGTAAGCCTGTCTATATCCAAAGTATCACATATATTCATATTATTCTATCTTTCTTTATTTTTGGGTACCCTGAAAGGAACTATCCATATGAATGTGTACTTCCGTTGATATGGTTTGTTTGGGGTTTTTCTTATCTGTGCGACTTTGCAATTAATTATAACAGTATTAAAGAGAGAATAGTAACTCTTTGGCTTGAGGGTAAATGTAAGCCTGTCTGTATCCCAAGTATCACATATATTCATATTATTCTATCTTTCTTTATTTTTGGGTACCCTGAAAGGAACTATCCCTATGAATGTGTACTTCTGTTGATGTGGTTTGTTTGGGGTTTTTCTTATCTGTGGGTCTTTGCAATTAATTATAACAGTATTAAAGAGAGAATAGTAACCCTTAATGCAGGAGTGTGGCTTGAGGGAAGTGTAATAGAGCACCCAGCGAAAAATGGAAGCTCCTATGTTTGAGTCGTAGCTAAGTAATGGAAATTAACAAACCACATGGTTTAAAAACAAACAATATACGAGAAAGATAGAGGAAAAAGGGAATAGGGAAAGGAAAATGCAATTACTAAAGAATTGATTAACAGAATACAAGAGCTACACTCTTTAAAAAATATTTTTTTTAAAGATTAAAACCAGATATAAAAAGCCAATGTTAGAAGCCCAAGAACCTGAAGAAGAATTTTGAGGAGAATGAGCTTTAAAGGAATAATTTTATGAAGAACAAGACCCATACGTCTCTATGAGGAAGAAAAATGGGAGACCAATATAGAAACAGTTTCAGGAGCATCCTGCAAGGCTCACAATTCTAAAGGAACAAAAACAATGATTTCAAGATCAGCAGAGAGAGCTAACAGCTAGCTGAAATAAATAACTTGATGAGCTCAAAGTTGAGAGAGTATAGAACATTACTTAGCTCAAGATGCATGTTTTCTTGATATTTTGCAGAAGGTAATTGTTTCGTTCTAGTGATATTTTGAATAAGAATTTTGAGGAGAATGATCTTTAAAGGAATAATTTTATGAGGAACAAGACCCATACGTCTCTATGAGGAAGAAAAATGGGAGACCAATATAGAAACAGTTTCAGGAGCATCCTGCAAGGCTTCCAATTCTAAAGGGACAAAAACAATGATTTCAAGATTAGCAGAGAGAGCTAACAGATAAATAAATAACTTGATGACCTCAAAGTTGAGAGAGTATAGAACATTACTTAGCTCAAGATGCATGTTTTCTTGATATTTTGCAGAAGGTAATTGTTTCATTCTAGTGATATATATTGATGTATACAATTTTTATTTAATATTTTTTTTTTTAAATGTCCTGTTTTCTAGCATTTTAATTACAGCCTCTCTTCAAATTTGTTGCGGAAGTTCTCTGAGATGTACAAATAGGCTAAATTGCCCCTAAACTTAAAATTTTAGACAAGATATATATAGATATATAGTATATACACTACACAAGATTCACAAAGGAACTTTGCATAAAGTAACAACACTTTCCTGTGTTTTTCCTTGGATACAAACACCAAACTAAAAACATTTATGCCTTGCAAATAAGATTTCAAATATTAAAAGAAAGAAACTAATATAAACACACAACCAACAC
Organism: Cupressus sempervirens; assembly: GCA_028749045.1. NCBI lineage: Eukaryota > Viridiplantae > Streptophyta > Pinopsida > Cupressales > Cupressaceae > Cupressus > Cupressus sempervirens. Next base: position 890,319,237 of record CM053792.1, on the reverse strand, counting down.
CTTCCAGCTGGCTATAACAAAGACCAGCTATTCTATGAACCAAGATTCTGAAAAGAATAACACGTACGTGACAAATGGTTCCATGAATTATAATTCATAAACAAAGCCACAAACTAAGTAGACTACCTGTACACAAAGCTTGATGGTGAAATTCACTTTCAATTTGATTAATCGACAAACACATGTTCAGCAGCAATAGCATTAACTTAAACAAAGATTTTGAAAGCATAACAGTAGCCTCACTCAGCATTCTAGACTTTATGAGCTCAAAGAACTTATTTGTAGGTTAACAATCTGCAATCTTTGAGAGTTTTCAAGTCTTTATTTTATCCCAATAAGCAAGTTGTAAAGAAAAATGCTTGAAGGTTGTTGAAAATTTTGTTTATTTTTACCAGTAAAAGGCTATTGCGAAAAAAACTTATTTACTTTTTAAAAATATTACATCCATGTTTTATTTTTTGCCCTGTTCAGAAGGTTGTTGAAAAGTTAGAACGAAAGAAATCATAAAGAAAAATCTAATCTAGATGACTAATTAAAATAAAAATGCCTAAAATAGGCTCTCCACCTTCATCAAAAAACATAGATGACTGGAAATACGTATTTCCAAAAATAGTATCATTCTGTAGAATGGTGTCTATCACACCACTAACACTTTGACAGTATATTACTATGGTACCAAAATTGTAATGTAAGTCCACTGCATAAACTAAAAGCAATACCAATACCTCTATTTGAAAACACCAGAAGTCATGCTCCTTTTAATGACTGATAAAACAGCTTGCACATATATGGAAAAGGATTAAGTTTTGCACTTAAATTCCTTTCTTTTTGTTTTGTTAGTTGACTGCTTTAATATTGTGACACCATTTTCCATGAGAAAATTGTCTTCTTCATAGATGATGTTGGTGTACTGTATAATTTTCGTAGGTTTAGTTTTTTTGTTTGCATAATAAAATACCGTTGACAGTTAAGAAACTGTTCGACAGTTCCAAATGGTTGTATATTGTCTATTTAAAGGCATGTCAGGAATCAATTTAGGCATCCCATTTGTGTTCTGATTTTTCTGTTTACATTTGATATCAGAGCAACTCTATGCGCCTGTAACATGTAGATTGAAGGGGGAGAGAAAAGGCTGATCAGTGGAATATAATCATTATGGATACTAAGATGGTTCAAAAGATGAGCAATGTGCAAAACTTCTGAACATGTTTCTTCAGAATAGATTGAACATCTGTCTCTTTTTATATTGCAGAGTATACCTCTTTCCTGTAATGCCTAAGTAGCAACTACTTGGACGTGGCATTGGAGTTGTTGGCTGTTTGAAACAAGTGTGTGTGCATTGAAGTTGAAATGAGTGTGTGTTTGAAGTTGCTGTTTGAAATGAGTGCATGTACATTTAAGCTGCTATTTGAAACGAGAGAGCATCGGGGCATGACAAATGGCCAACTTTTTGTTTATTTTTATTTTAGTGTTTGAGGAGGTGAGGAGCGGTTTGGAAGACTCCTGAGTTCGGAGGGTGTTCTTTGTGTCCCCAAGAAAATGAATACATCCTCCGGAAAAAATCCTTGAAAATTTGTCTTCAAGCATGCCACATGATTGCACCAAGCGCAGAATGCTAAGATCTGCCATCAAGGTATGTGAAATTTATAATTTTCATAGGGGCTAAGGTTTTTTTTTTAATTGCAATCTTTGGAAGTTATTCTCTTGGACTAATAAGGTTATTAAAATGGAGAAAATAACAACTATTGTCATATTTGAAGAGTGAATTTCACATACGGCAAATTAAAGTATAACTGCTTTTGATTGAAAAATATTTTTGGAATATTTTGGGTAGGATAGCCAGAAAAACCACAAGATGCAGATGAAGCAACAAAATGGATGGCTAAAGATCATAAGGTCACAACATTGACTGGACTTGGTTTATCAGATGCATAGTTGCATTACATTTATCTATCCAAGATATTGAAAGAAATATGAGATGGGCTCAACACTTTGATTGGTTCACAAGCTTAAGTGCCAAAATGTCCATAAAGCAAAAATTGTTTGGGTTGGAGATGAAAAAGAGAGACAATATTGTTCAACATATAAGCACATTTTGTTCTCTCCTAAATCAACTTCTAGGTGTAAACTCTGAAGTTGATGATGAAGCAAGGGCAATCTTACTAAGTGGTATGCCCTCAAGTTTTGATCATATTGTTTTTACATTAAATGAAATGGGTCCCAGACTTGAAACTGTAATTTTCTCTCTAATTGATGAAGTAGAGATGATAAGAGTCATTTAATTGTTGAGGAACGTGCTTTGGTTGTTAAGAAAAAGTTTTAACATTCAACAAGAAAAGAACTCAAATGTTATTATTGTCAAAAAATTGGACATCTGCAAATGAATAGCATTCAGCAGGCAAAAGATCTTATCGATGGAAAGTTGAAGAACAATACAACTTTCATTGCAATTGAAGGTGAAACACACTTTTGTGGTTTTCGAGTGCACACCAATGACTCATCAGATAATGATAATTCACCTCACAATGCAAAAATTGATGAAAGATTTGAACTTCAGAGAACAGAAAAAGATTATACAAGAGGTTGGAGGCAACAGATGTTAGAGTACACCTATGACCTCGAGCTAGCTTGTCACTCAGAGATTATGCATTGCATGAGAAGCACTCCATTTGTGTCCTTCAAGAAAAGATGGGGCTAGACATATTTGTCCATGAAAAAAAATGGGGTTTAACATATTTGTGTACCTGAAGAAAGGAGGGGGCTCGGCATCATGGTTGTCACTTCAAGGAGCAATGGGGGCAAGATTTGTTTGGCAATCTGTTGAGCACTTGAGGAGGCATTTGTCACACTTGCCGGAAGTGTTTACTTTCGAAGGAATAGTTGTCTCATGTGCAAGCATATGGTTGGTGATTTGAACAGCAGAGTAGGGATTGTTTCCATAGTGCTTGAGGAGGTGTTAGACACACTTGGACGAGATGTGGACTTCCAAAGGAAAGGCATCTTATGTGTACCACTAGAGGAGACATTAGACGCACATTAAGGATATGTGGAATTTTAAAAGAAATGTCTCATTGTACATGAGAGGTGGGAACACTCATGTTATCAAAATGGCTTCAGATTCTACAGTCAGGAGATCCATTGATGCAGTCAATTCAATGACTCTTGGATAAGTGAAGAAGTCAAGAGATCCACTGATGTAGTCAGTTTGATGTTTCTTGGGCAAGAGAGTAGGTTTGGTGAAGACACTTCATCAAAGTCTCCAAAAGGGCTAGGTTGAAAATCCTTGCAATGTTCCACTATTGTTGGAATCAATGTAATTAGGAGGGGAATGTTGGCATGTCATATAATTTTGACAGCTTTAGTATTTTTGTTTGCATAAGAAAATATTATTGACAGTTATGAAACTGTTTAACAGTCCAAATGGCTGTATATTTCCTATTTAAAGGCACATTGGGAATCAATTTAGGCATTGCATTGAGTTCTGATCCTCTCCATTGTTTACAGATGATCTGCTCCTTAAAGAACACTGTTGCTGCTAAATTGATTGATATGCCAAATCCTTCCACCAAGTTGAAATAGAAAACAAACAAGCTCGAATATATTAGGCCAGCAAAAGTAACAATGGCACAAGCTACAATGATATTTGCCATGCCAAATATGGACTTGGCACACACCTCTTATCAGTCAGCCATTCATTTTATTTGAAAGGAAAACTTTTAAGCTGTTCAACCATGCCAATTAGAATAGAACGATGATTTTAGTGCAGTTGGAAGTGATTTTTCAATAGATCTTGCAAGATTTTCACCTAGTGTGCTTAAATCTGACAGCAATCCTACACCATGTGGTCCTTTTGTAAACCTCAATGTTTATCTTCATCATTGCAGTTAGTCCCATAAAAAAATTATTGCAATGGTTGAAGCCATTGAAACCTAAGCTCAATGTTGTCTTCATGGGCACTATTTCAATGAATTTTGCAAGTGTTGCTTTTTACCAGCATTCCAAATCTTCAAATGATTGATGTGCTAAAGTATTTCATTTTGTTATCTTGGTTTGACTGATCTCAAGATCAAGTTTTTCTACAGCATATATGGACCCAATGACTAATGCACAACAGATCTCTACAGCTCTGGATTAGCAAATTTCCCCCTTCGTGACTCATCACCCAAGGTTTGAAATATTTACCCATGTTGTTCAAAAGAAAGTGCATTTGTCATATTCTAGGGTATCCACAATTGCTAGTTGATTTGCCATTAGAGTTTCACTCGGAACTTTTCATTACAATTTCCCTCAAAACTTGCAAAGAGATAGCAGTATTAGTAAATATAGACTACAATGTATCTTCAAGATTAGTTGTAAACACTTTAAAAGGTTTTAAATAGCCAAATAAGATAGGCTTTTCTGTTTCAATATTTTTCTTCCCCATATTTGATGATGTATATCTAACAGGGATTTGATAAACGGCGTATTATTTTAAATCAATGTTGTTGGCCATTTCTATGTTCTATAAGAGTGTATGAAAGCTGACTCATGAAATTTAAGAAGACATTCTTGCATATTATCATATTTATCCTACATTTTCTTATGGGTTGTTCTAATGACTGCACTTTAAGTTTGACCGTTACTCAAAAAGGCACCGGTCTTCAGAACTGGGACCTTCCCTATTATTTTTAAGTACATAAAGTCATTTACAGGTCATTTTAAAATAAAAAATCAGTGCTATGTACTCATTATCCTGCATCTTAGTCAAGGGAAGTTCTTATCAGAACCTTGAAAGAAATTATTTCATGAGGATTACATTTAAACCTTTTTCTAAACAGCCATATATTGGTTACTACAACTACTCTTATTTGACCTAGTGAGAAAAAGATTCAAATGAGTGATTGAGTTTAGTTATAATTGTTTTGATTGTTAAATCTAAATTGCGCTCAAAGTGTAGGAGAGATAACACACTCTCAAAGTAGATCCCTAATTCTCTTAAATATTTAAAAGTCTTGTCAAAACTGTCTTAGCAATATTATGCTTCTGGATTCAATTGTGTGATTATTTTTGCATCAACGTTTCGGAACACACTCTGTGATCCATCGTCAAGATAAGAGAAAGAGAGGATCACTTTCCCATGATGTTCTCTTTCTCTTATCCTAATGATGGATCACAGAATGTGATCCAAAATGGTGATGCAAAAATTATCACACAAATGTGATCCAAAACATTGATGCAAAAATAGTCACACAATCGAATCCAGAAGCATAATATTGATAATTTCATATGGATCGTGGAAATCTTCTTGATCTTAAAGCTGTCTTAGCTAAGGCAGACTTGACGCCATCATTTGCAAGCTACAGGGAAATAAAAGTCTTGCCAAAACTGTCTTAGCTAAGGCAGACTCCTGGGCTGAGATAGCCATTTTCAAGATGGCCGAGATTTGTGTTATGTTTATCAACCAGACTTTTTGTCAAATCTTGCGACTTTTCAAATACCAGGAAGAATTTTGATGTGGTTGAGCACTCTTAAATGTGCACCAGGCTCTGAAGGGAAGAACTTTCACAAATCTCTGCCATTTTTGAAACTCTGCTCTGCCTAGTTGCCTGATGTTCCAATTTCTGCTCTTTTAGAAATATGTTCTTTAAGAAAAAATCTGTCCTCCACCTGCTCCTGCTGATATGAAAATCTGTTGCAGACTAAATGAGAAAAAAAAAAGAGAAAAGAATTTATGAAATAAATACATAATGATTTCTGCCAAAAAGCCAAAATAGGTCGACCAGGAATTAAGGCAAAATCCAGGTTGACCCTAGTAGAAAAATAACTTTCTTTTTCTCAATTTTTTGTGGGTGAACATAACACTACTAGGAAGTTTATACAAGCTGTGTTTAACGAATGATTTCAAATTACATCTCTAAGTTTAATTCACTATTGCTACTCATAGCATCTTACCTTTGTATGTGAACTTTTGATTATCAAACCAAGCCTTGAACAAGAAGGTGACAAGAGAACCCCATATCTCCACGGTTCTTTGTATTGTTGAGTATCTCTTAAACTTATTCCATCGACCACCTGGAGCTACAGAAACCTGTAGTGATGACAAATAGGATCTTTCATAAGAGATCTAATAAGTATAAGAAATTAAGTGTAAGCAAGTGGAAATGGTAATTATAAAGGTTAAAATTTTAAAAAAGAAGTTTTATCCGTCCTCTCTTAACATCATATTTCTTAATGATAAAAGTGATTGGAGAACCTGCAAAAAATGAAATGAGATTGATATAAAAAGATATTCCTTGTAAGTAAAACTCTTATCTAATTCCTACCATCCTCCTTTGATTTCAAAATTTGTAAAACAAAAGAAAAGGTAACAGAAGAGGCATCAAGGAATACAAAGCAAATCTCAATCATTACAAAAAAGAAAATGAGATTGATATAAAAAGATGTTCATTGTAAGTAAAACACTCATCTAATTCCTACCATCCTCCTTTGATTTCAAAATTTGTAAAACAAAAGAAAAAGACCTCTCTATTAGGATTTGAATATGAATCATCAAACTTGAAATGGGGTTAAAGAAATACCCTGCTGCATGAATGGGTTGCTAAAGCTGATTGTTCCAGCTCCTATAAATAATTTCCCAAATGGGATCAAATTTGAGTCTATCCCCCTTGTAGCAAATTTTTATAGACTCTTAGGCCTGATCCATGGCCTCATTAAGATACCTCACTAGGGTTTGATCCCCATCTACAAAGCGCAGAACTCTAGAAAGGGGCTCAGACACCTACAATTGAAAAATCAAAATTACAAAAAGATTAATTAATGAAGTTAGCAAGTTACAAATTACTAATGAGAGAGTTGAGTCGAGAATAATTAGAAATTCAAGTTTTGAAGTTCCTTCACAATCTATGTAGCCTTTTGTAGAAATTGGTTGTTGAAGACTATGGTCGTGATAGCCTCTACTTAAGCCTTCTTTAAATAAAGGTGAATCTAGCCAAGGTTGACTCGCAAATGTTTGTTTCAAAGAAGTCAATGAACCAAGAATGCTTTGTAATGTCAAGAAAATCATTGCAAGCATTGTAACATCGGATCTCACCAAATCTCTGCCATGAGGGTGCTCTCTCATCAAATGTAGAATGCAATGGTGATTGTAGATATATTTTGTGATCCGTCTTGCATCTTTCACAACTAGAGTCACAAAATAAAGTTTTCCTATGTCCTCTAAAAGCAGGTCAAGAAAAAGTGATCCACAAGGTGTTAAAAAAGAGTAGGGGGCCTTTCTTGGAGGATTCTACTTACTACCAAATATGTTGATGCATTATTTATGATGATTTGCACCACATTCTCTATTCCCACCTCCAAGACAACATTCTCCGACATTCATGCTAATGTCTATGCATTTTTCACCTTATTGGAGGCATCCACTGACTACAAGAATGCCACATTGTCCTTGCAAGCAACCAAAAACAAAAATGATCCAATTTCTGACATTTATCCACCCATTAGAATGAGTGCAGCAGACAAATTTATTCCACTTCCTTTTTTATCCTTCACCACTTTGTTTGCCCTATCAACTGCATTTGCGAGCAACCTATAAGAAGAAAAAGAAATTAAGTATTAGTACAAAATTTTGATTTAGTAAACAAGAAAAACAATTAAAATTTAAAAATGAAATCAAGTGGGCTATTTACTAAACTCCCACCCAAATCCTTGCGAGAAGGGACCTTGTACCCTTTCCTTGCACCTATCATTGTGATCACCAAATTGAGCCAATAGGACTCTCTGCCACATTCAATGGAATGTAGTTGAAACACCAAAAATCAGCCGCAAAAATGTTTGCCCTCTTGTGCACCTCTTTATTCCATCCAAAGTTTGACTAAGTCTATCCTTTCCTAGATTCCACTAACCTTGGAACCTAAACAATGTGTTATGATGTAAGGACCTTACAGTAAGGATGAAAACTTTCCACGACCTAACATATCATGGGCTTAATGTTGGAAATATAGATAGAGTAACTGAGAGGGGGGGTGAATCGGTTACCACAAAAACAAATCCACAGATCCCTTCGATGTCTGATAAACTAGTTACTGCTATCACTCGGTAAACATACAGAAAAATGTTGTAACTCGATAGATGCAGTGTATGTTAACTTATTACTAATCTTTTAAACATTCACAGTGATTAACATGCAAATATAAAAGAAATAACATGAGACACCAGAATTAACGTGGAAACCCAATATGGGAAAAACCACCAAGTAACTAGCTACTGATTTTCACTCTTCTAAAGTGAGCCTTGTTAGGAGCCAACCTGGTTAAAGGTTACATAACACACTGTTAGGTGTGACCTTGTTTAAGGATTTAATCACCCTGTTAGGAATGGTCTTGCTAGAGGTCTTTAGAACAATTCAAAGGAATTGTCACCTTGTTAGAGGATTTACAAATGGCTACTAAACCAACTTTGTTAAGAGATTTCGGAATCACTGCTACAATGATGAGAAAGTAATAATGAAATGACCTGAATGAGATGCAACTAAATAGCTGATACAGATCTCTGTTCCGCTTCACTAGATCCTTCCTGATCAAATACAACTTTGCTGCTCCTCAAGGATATCTGATCATCCTTCAAAGTTCGCTCACACTTTCTTCTTCAAATAATCAACACATTTGCATGCTTGCGCATTCATACTTTAGAATTCTCAACTTGAACTTTCATATATACCTTACAAATTGTCAAGTTAGCCCAATTACAACTTACAATTACCAATAACCATTACATCAATCAGCTATAATCATTACATGAAACATTTAAGCTTTATTTCCCAAAACAACAAAATCCTTCATTGACCGACCTTGCTTGGTAAACACTGTTCCTGAACTGATTTCCTGAGTTAACCAACAAAGGCTCGGTTAAGACTGCAAACTCTGCAAAATCCTTTGGAGACCGAGTGAACTCGATAAACACTAACTTGCCTTCATTAACCATGTGGGCTCGGTTAACACTGACTTCTGCCACAAAATCCTTTGACACCCGAGTTAGCTCGGTAGAGACTGTTTCCACAGAGTAATTTCCAAGAATGCTCGGTAGACTCTAAAATTTGCTTTGTTGACCGAGCTCAATAAGCACTAAGAATTGCTTTGCTAATCAACTGAGCTCAGTAAACACTGATTGATAATTGATATGACATTTGTGTAACATCAAAGACAACACAATTGGACAATTGTATCCAACAATCTCCCTCTTTGGCATTGATGGCAACACATGTCATAGCACAATGAAATTTGCAAACAAGTCTTTTCTCTGATGGAAAATTTTCTCCGTCTTAGATTTTATGCCAAAATTCTCTAATGTAGTAATCTCCCTCTGTGAAGGAATTACATAGCTTTTTTTGCAAACTCTCCCTCAAACAAATTCAAATTTCAAAAAGATATGACAATAAACTCTCCCTCTTTGATAACACATGCCAAAGACAACACATACCAAATGAGTATCAATGTACCTTAAGTACTTATTTATATGCAATGTTCCCATGACTATGTTGCATCAACTAATAGATCTTCAACTTGGTTCCTGTTGATGCCTCACTAAAACTTTATTTTAGTGAGTTTCAAATAGGGGAATGACCCCTAACTTACTTCTTAGATACAAAAATGCATCCTTAGGTAATGGCTTGGTGAATATGTCAGCAATCTGTTCTTTTGTATGGACATATTCCAATCTGATCTTCTTATCCTGCACCAATTCTTTGACAAAGTGATACTTTATTGCAATGTGCTTGGTTTTGGAGTGCATCACTGGATTCTTGGATATGTTAATTGCACTTGTATTATCACAAAACATAACAATTGGTTCTTTGATCTCAACCTTCATGCCTTCCAATAACTGCTTAAACCAAACAATATTAGAACAATTCATTGCTGCTGCAACATACTCTACCTCTACTGTAGATTGGGATGTGCAATTTTGCTTTTTGCTTGTCCAAGATACCAATCTTTTGTCAAGAAAGAATGCTCCTCCACTTGTACTCTTTTTATCATCCAAATTAGCAGCCCAATCAGCATCAGTGAACACTTTTAGGTCCAGATTTCCTCCAAGTTTATACCACAGGCCATAATCTTCAGTTCCTTTCAAGTATCTCAAGATTCTTTTGATTGCCATCATATGATTTTCTCTGGGTTTTGCTGAAAATCTTGCTACTATACCAACTGCATGAGCAATATCAGGTCTTATATGAACCACATACTGTAACTTTCCAATCATTGATCTATACAAGGTCTAATCTACCTCTTTTGATTCATCATCTTTGGTAAGCTTTAATCCAATACACATGGCTTTTCCAACTGGTTTACAATCTTCCATACCAAACTTCTTGAGTATCTACTTGATGTATTTAGATTGAGTGATGTAGATACCATTCTTGCTCTACTAAATCTGAAGACCAATAAAGAATTTAATCTCACCAAACATAGACATTTCAAATTCTCTGTTTATTTGCTCTGAAAAATCTTTGCATAAATCATCATTTCCTGTAAACAAAGTATCATCCACAAATATTTCTGCTAAAACAATCTTATTATCTAATCCTTCCTTAATGTACAAGCTACTATTATCATTAGTTCTCTGAAAACCAATCTGAATAAGGTAGTTATGCAATCTTTCATACCATGCTCTAGGAGCTTGTTTCAGACCATACAATGCTTTGTGTAATTTGCAGATGTCCTTTTTGTCTAGATCAACAAAACCTTCAGGTTGCTCAATGTAGACTTCTTCATTAAGAATACCATTGAGAAATGTTGATTTGACATCCATCTCATATACCTTAAATCCTTTATATGGAGCATATGCAAGTAAGGTCTTGACACCTTCCAATCTTGCAACAGGAGCAAAAGTCTCTCCATAATCAATTCCTTCTTCTTGAGAGTAGCTTTTACATACCAATCTAGCTTTGTTTCTTTATACCTTACCATCTTCATTCAACTTATTCCTACATACCCATTTTGTTCCAATCACATTTTTATCTTTAGGCCTAGGTACAAGTGTCCATGTTTTGTTCTTCTCTATTTGCTCTATCTTTTCATTCATAGCCTCAATCCAACTTTCATTTTCTAATGCATCTTTGACATTTCTAGGTTCAAAATCAACAAATAAACAAATACCTTTTAGTTTACTTCTTGTCATAGTACCTTCTAATTTGTTTCCAATAATCTGATTTGGTGCATGATGTCTCCTGACATACTTGGCCAATACAGGTTCCTTGCCTCTTGACTGAGTTCCACTATCTTCATTTTGAGTTTCAACTTCTAGCTCTGGTTGTTTTGACTGCAGCTCGGGTCCTTCAAACTCGGTAGGTATTGGCTCGGTAGCTTCAGAATGTGACTCGGATTCTTATGACTTGGTTGGAACTTCTTGCAACTCGATGACTGAAGACTCGGGAGTAGAAGTTTCTTGATTGATAGATGTGTCTGGCAATGTATCAGGTTCAATGAAAACAAATCTCCTGTAATCTTCTGGTTCCTTTTTCCTTTCTTCTTCAGTCCTTTTTGCAAACTCGTCAACTTTCACATGTGCACTTTCTATGATTTTGTGAGTAGACAAATTCAAACATCTATATGCCTTACTCTTGCAAAAATATCCCAAAAATATACCTTCATCACCCTTTACATCAAATTTGCCTTTTCTAGATTCTTTCAAAATATAACATTTACTTCTAAATACTTTCAAGTAACTTACATTGGGTTTATAGCCATACCATAACTCATAGGGGGTTTTGAATGAGTCCTTCTTCAACTGTATTTGGTTCAAAGTATGAACCTGTAGTGCTGATAGCTTCCTTCCAGTATTTGATAGCAATGTTCTTTTCAATCATTAGAGTCCTTGCACAATCCATGATAGATCTGTTCCTCCTTTCAACTATTCCATTCTGCTCGAGAGTTCCAGGAGCCGATACCTATCTTTTGATTCCTCTTTCAATGCAAAAGTTATTGAATTCATGGGAAATGAATTCACCACCTCTATCTGATCTCAAACATTTCAATCTTTTCCCTGTTTCCTTTTCTACTCTGGCCAAATACCATTTGAATTTCTCAAATGCTACTGACTTCTGTCTCAGATACATAACAGTCATCATTCTAGAGTAGTCATCAACAAAGAGAATAAAGAACTTTTCTCCAGTATAGCTCTCAATTCTAATAGGTCCACACAAATTAGTATGCACAATTTCCAAAATATCTTCAGACTGATTTTTTTACTTTTAAAGCTAGTCTTTCCCATCTTACCAATCTGACAATTCTTGCATAGACCAACATCAGGTTTCTTTATACTAGGAATGCCTCTTACTTTCTTGGATTTGCTTATCTTTACCATGTTATCAAAATTTACATGACATAGCCTTCTGTGCCATAACCAACTTTTTTCAGCTTGAGCAATAAAACATGAGCACTCACCAAGATCAAGATAAAACAAGTTACCTTTTTTTTGTATGCCTGATCCAATCAGCTTTCCTTTGTCATCTAGCAGTCTTGCCTTTCCATGCATGAATTCCACCTTGAATCCAATATTGATTAGTTGTGCCACACTCAACAAATTATGTTTTAGTCCTTCAACCCAATAGGCATTATCACATACAAGTTTTTTGATCAATAAGATTCGGCCTCTTCCTTTTATGCAACAAGGTTCATTATTTCCAAACCTTACACTACCACCATCATAGTCTTCAAAATGTTCAAACTTAGTTTTGTCACCAGTCATATGATGTGAGCAACCATTGTCTATGATCCATCTATCATTTTTGCTCACATGAGAGATAAGTGCCATCTTATCTTCCTCATCATTATCAAATTCATCTTTCATAGCAATATAAACAATTTTATCTTCACTATCATCAGAATCCTTAGAGTCCTTAGCCATAAAACATGTTTTCTTACCTTTGTCCTTGAATGATTTGAAATATTTCTTGTCATTGCACTTCTGACCTTTCTTCTCATCCTTGTTTTGCTTGTTTGGGCACCTAGCAGCAATATGACCAATTTCCTCATATGAAAAACAGATTAAGGGAACCTTACCTTTGTATTTTCCTTTGCCTCTAGAATATTTCCTTGCAAGTAGAGCTTCAACTACTTCAAGATCATTGTCAGAACTTTCTTCTGATTCTTCTTCACTTTCTGACTGAGATTTCTTTATTTTCTTCCTTTTTTCTTTGAGTGAAAGCTTGGCTTCAAATGCTGATTCAATGTTCTTGCAAGCTGGAACATAATTGTTATAGTTATCTAGCTCAAATGCAGTCAATCTTCCTACAATGGCATCCAAATTTATCTTATGATTTGTTTCACATCTTCTTTCTTGAATTGTAGATACTCTAATTGCATAAATGGGAAGTAATGTTCTAAGAACTTTACTTACAACTGTTTCTTCTTTGATGTCTCCTCCAAAAGCTTTGATTGCACTAACACTTGCTTTGACTCTTTCCACATATTTGGCAATGTTTTCATCCTCTTTCATTCTCATTTGATCAAATTGTCCTCTTAGACTTTCTACTTTGGCTCTCCTCACATTGTCATCACCTCCATAGATATCCTTCAGCTTGTTCCACATAGCAAAGGCAGTTTTGCAGTCCTTGATATCATCAAATTCTTCATAGCTTAGAGCAGATGCAATATCTATCATCATGGTGTTATGAGTCTTCTTCTCAGCAATGTCATTAACAGATAATGTACCAGAAGGAGTTGTGTATTCTTCATCAAGGTATTTCAATCCTATATCTCCAATGGAAGCCAGATGAAGTCTCATCAGTCCTTGTCATGCTGAAAAGTTATCCCTGTTAAGCCTTGGAATTTCCCTCTTGTAAGACCTCCTGATCTTTAGCTTAGGTCCTTGAAACCTTTCCTGTAAGCACCAAAAGCTCTGATACTAATTGTTGGAAATATGGATGGAGTAACTGAGAGGGGGGGGTGAATCAATTACCACAAAAATAAATCCATAGATCCCTTAGATGTTTGATAAACTAGTTATTGCTGTCACTCGGTAAACATACAGAAAAATGTTGTAACCCGGTAGATGCAGTGTATGTTAACTTATTACTGATCTTTTAAACATTCACAATGATTAACATGCAAACATAAAAGAAATAACATGAGACACCAAATTTAACGTGGAAACCCAATATGAGAAAAACCACCAAGTAACTAGCTACTGATTTTCACTCTTCTGAAGTGAGCCCTGTTAGGAGCCAACCTAGTTAAAGGTTACAAAACACATTGTTAGGTGTGACTTTGTTAAAGGATTTAATCACCCTGTTAGGAGTGGTCTTGCTAGAGGTCTTTAGAACAATTCAAAGGAACTATCACCTTGTTAGAGGATTTACAAATGGCTGCCAAACCAACTCTGTTAAGAGATTTAGGAATCACTGCTACAATGATGAGAAAGTAACAATGAAATGACCTGAATGAGATGCAACTAAATTACTGATACAGATCTCTGTTCTGCTTCACTAGATCCTTCCTGATCAAATACAACTTTGCTGCTCCTCAAGTATATCTGATCATCCTTCGAAGTTCGCTCACACTTTCTTCTTCAAATAATCAACACATTTGCATGCTCGCTTATTCATACTTTAGAATTCTCAACTTGACCTTTCATATATACCTTACAAATTGTCAAGTCAGCCCAATTACAACTTACAATTACCAATAATCATTACATCAGTCGGCTACAATCATTACATTAAACATTTAAGCTTTATTTTCCAAAACAACAAAATCCTTCATTGGCCGACCCTGCTCGGTAAACACTGTTCCTAAACTGATTTCTTGAGTTAACCAACAGAGGCTCGGTTAACACTGCAAACTCTGCAAAATCCTTTGGAGACCGAGTGAACTCAGTAAACACTGACTTGCCTACGTTAACAATGTGGGCTTGATTAACATTGACTTCTACCACAAAATCCTTTGACGCCCGAGTTAGCTCAGTAGACACTATTTCCACAAAGTAATTTCCAGGAATGCTCGGTAGACTCTGAAATTTGCTTTGCTAACCAACTGAGCTCAGTAAACATTGAGAATTGCTTTGCTGACCAACTGAGCTCGGTAGACACTGAGTGATAATTGATATGACATTTGTGCAACATCAAAGACAACACACAATTGGACAATTGTATCCAACACTTAATCATATACAAGGACTAGGTCGCCTTAGCAAAATGAATGAGGGCAAACCTAACCTGATAGTCATACTGGGCTTTAGAATGTATTTCACAGCCTCCTTATTTTGTAAAGCAATACGGCGATCCTTGACCACATGTTCCAATGCAACTAGCATTTGCTCGAGAGTAATGGTATTAGGAAGAAATGGCATGCTTTATCTATATTATTATTAAAATGTAATATGTATATATGCAAATTTGGGTATAGATTTTAAATTTTTCCTATATTTATATAGTTGTCCCTTTGTCATCCCCTTGTTGTCCCCAAACTTGGCCAAAAATTTGTCATTCTAGAAACTCATACCCCCATTCCCTATTGTCCCCGTCTTGGAAACTAGGATTAACACGATTCATGACACATCTTGGAGCTTCTTCTTGGGTGCCCATAGCACTACCACTTTGCTTTTGGTTCTCTATTTCATGATCATTTCCATAAAATGCACCTTGTGCAATCTCTATATTTCGATAATCTCTTCAAAACCCACGATAAAATAAATCTTTGCACATCTCTTGTTCACCCCAAAGAAAGATCAATTGACTTGCCTTCATGGTGCTAGTCATGTCTAATGCCTTATCTTTCATAATCCTCCCTCCCAACTTGCCTTCATGGTGCTAGGAATGTGTAATGCCTTATCTTCATAGGCCTCAATACTTGCATGTAGATCAATGTAACTATCTCTATTTGGTCCTCAAGTGTGGTGAGTTGACAATTTGGCGAATGTGTCCATTGCCCTTCAATGTCCAATATGGGTGACTCTCTATCATATTGCAAATCTTCATCAAGCATCCTATAAACCTATGGAGCTGCAAGACTCTCATCAAGAAAATGTATCAACATGTTTGCCCCAAAATATAAATCACCGCATAACTCATCCTTTCTCATGATCAAGCTCAAACATTGTTTTATACACGCATAAAGGATGGAGTCTCTGCAGCCAACAATGGAAATATCTCCATCAAAAATAGTCTCCTCGATCCCGCACCATTGCATGTAAATGTCCTTAAACTTTAATAAGGGAATTATATGCCCCAAACTATAGAGTATGATTTTCATCTTTGCAAATTTGTTAGGGTCTTCTCAATAAACTTGCAATTCATCCACATAGGGGGGGCAATCTTGTCTGAAAAATTATTCACAATAGCACAACTAATATCTTGGAAGTCATCATCACATAGTATCCAATCACTTCCATACATTGCAAATCATCATTACATGTTTCTATTACTTCCATACTTGAAAACTAGGTAGATGCTTCTTGGAGATCACTTGCAGTAGTGGACACATCTCCCTTCAAAACTGCACTAATTCAACAAATGGAATATGTCCCAGCTTCACTCCAATAGTCTTTTGCTCCTAAACACAAACATTAGAAATCAACATGAAATCTTCACCTTCAAGTTACTTATATGGTTCTTGTTTTAGCTCTGCAATGTCTTGGAGCATCAATTTTCTTCCCACTCTACTATCTTGACTTCTTCCTTCACCTCCTCTTGTGAATCTAGCTCTAATGTAACCTTTTAGGTCCTACCATCTTGAGCTCTTCTTCTCTCAAGAATGACTCTCTTGGCTCCTGCTCCTTGATCTGCTACAAAAATTCTAAATCTCTCTTTCTTTTCCCTTTCATCTTATGTATTCATACAGTCCTCTTTTATCTGGAATTCTCCATTCAAGACAACTCAAACAATCATCAAAACAAAGTACAGACATTCCTTTATATTAGATAAAGATTTTGGTGGCTTCAAACAGGTACCTTTCTTGATCCTTTTGTATTTTTAATAATAGCTTTTCAATTAGATCTATCTTCTTTCTTGGATAAGAAGTTTGCTCACCACTAGGTGTTATCTCTCCTCAATTCTGAAATCTCTTTAGCACAATCTTTGTACAGAATAAAACCCACAGGCAGGCAGGACATGCTTCTTCGATAACGCTGTAATAGTGTACCAGCTATGGTGTATTATAATTCCTTGATTGGGTTTGCTAAACAAAGTTGTCTCTTATCCAGTTTATCTCACCAACTAAACATGTCCACAAAACAATTAACCAACAAAACAACTCAAACAGTTCTGATTCACAACGGAGATTTAGAAATCACAAGGACAATGCAGCTGCAAATTGAATAAAAAAAGTAAGCCTTGTGTATAAATCAAGGCTAAGATTAAAAAGAGATTTGTTTGCACTAATAAATTATTGATGTAATGTTTGATGCTTAGACTCTAGAATCATCTCTTATATGAATGGACGCCCTGGGTGCTTCTAGAGACCTTATTTGCTGACTATTTAACTTATTTGAGCATAGAATTTTGCCTCATATTTAAACAGTGCGTATTAGTGGAGGTTATCACCTTGCTGGATGATAGGACTTCAGTTGATGTATCTTGCACCTAGAAATTATCCACAAAGACATTCAAATTAGTTCCGGTACAATAGAGTTCTCATGCTTGGCAGATGACTAGTTCGTGGAAATCCCTCAGGGAGTTGTCTGCTGCTGTATCCAGATTCTGTTCTAGCCCTGGGAATTGGTTGCAGTTTAAAGTTGTCCAAAGTTGCCACTAGTGTACCCCAATGGCTTCTGCCTCACCATTGACTATTGTCTGTTATTCGCTAGGGTGTGGCTGGTGTGGTCAAAAGACTTGTAGACACTTCCACTAGCCTGCCCTTCGTACCGGATCTCCTAATGCTCGTTGCTCAGCCAGGGTTCACGATGGATGTCAACTTGGAACACCATTTGGTCAAGTGGCCGGTATGATAGTCATCTGCCTAAATGGTTGTCCATACAACTGGGCCAATTTAAAGATTTTCTGCTCCCTACAATTCCCTACATGTCTGCGGATGCAAGTTAGATAAATATGCAGGCTAAATGGTAATAGTAGAGACAGGCTAGGGTTTTCATCCCAACTTGAATACAACAGCTGGGATTATCCTGGAACTGTTAAAAGCCAGAACCATAGTTTTGCAGAATAGTCTTGCCAAAAAAATTCGATGATCGGCTCCAGCAAATTTTTCATTTGTATGTTTATGAAAGCTGGAAAAGAAATATGTTAGCCTAAGAAAAACAAGATTAGGTTGGCCCGCAATCGCAAAGATTAGGTTGGCCGTAGGTGCAAATTAGTATTATAATTAAAAACCATATATAACTTTACTGTTATAGTAGTGTAAATAAACACTTCTATTATTAAAAATAGTATTAAGTTGGGGTTAAGCTGGAGGGCCATGACATCTTAGCATGCCTGTCAAGTGCACAACCTTTAGACACATGTCTGTTGGAAATGAAGAGAGTAACTTAAGAGGGGTGGGGTGAATCAATTACCACAAAACAATTCCCTGTTTCTAGATGTCAAATCAAACTTTTCATAAATAATGAAATACTTTATTCAGCTTCGTTAAAACTGAGTACTTGTAACTCGGTTAACAAAGCAGTCTTATGAATATTAATCTGTTTTAACCTTCAGTAACTTAGTTGCAGAAACATAAAGCATAAAGCAAATAACATGAACACAGATGACACCAAGATTTAATGTGGAAACCCAATTTGGGAAAACCACCATGCAACTAGTTACAATATTTTTTTCCCTTCTGAAGTGAGCCATGTAAGGAGCCAACTTTGTTAAAGGTTACAATACATACTCGGTTAATACTGGAAGTTGCATATCCTTCACTACCCGACTGCTCAGTTAACATTGAATACCCTCCATTGCCTGACTGTGTTGTGAGGTTTTCACACCATCGCCCCAAAATTTTGGGGACCCCACTTTTTTTTTATCGCCTCGGCAAATTTTTGGATTGTCCAACAATTTTGATTTTTCGAGAATTTTGAGCCATGGACACTTTCGGACAAATGTGGGGAGGCTTAGCTTATTTTCACCCGGTTTCAACTTGATTTTCCAGAGCAACCAATTTCATCCTTAGGCCGAACAAAATTTTAAAGAGCAATATTTGGCAGGATAAAATTGTAAATTTGTACTTAGACGTTTTCTTTTGAAAATCCGGATATAATTGTGTAAATTTGAATAATCTTTCAAAAAAAAAAAAAATTGTTAGACTTAAGTTTTGGAAAATCTCAAATTTTTCCTTGGTGAAAATTTTAATTTTGTTGAAATGAGGCTAAATTGCAAAAATCGATTTTTGGCTCTAGAAGAAACTTTATTTTATTTTTGTCAAAAAAAAATTATTGGCATAGCAAAATCGATTTGGGTAAAAATTGCAAAAAATTGGCTTTAATAGATTAAAATTGCCTTGAAAACTTTTTGTTTTTAATGAAATTGGTAATTTAATATTGAAAAATGGCTTTTGGTTAGCCAAAATCCAATTTTAATGACGTATTAATTACTAAATCCTCATTAAATGGAAATATTTAACATCTCCAAGGCACCATTTAATTTCCTTTTGCAATCTAGAACTAATTGGCAATTTTAAAAGGCAACTTTCATTTTAGCAAAATTAATATTTAGCTAAGTATTTAATTGTGGGCCATTTTTTTGCATTAATTATTGTTTTTTCTTGCTCCCAGGGTCCAACTCGGCTAGCTTGGGGGAAGTAAGAAAGTTGGGTATAAGAGGAGGCCTCTCTCCCATTTCTTCCTCACTTCTCACTTCTCCTTCTCAAGGCGTTGGTGATTTTGCAAGAGCAGATCTGCACTCTTCTTGCTTGCCGAAATTTGTGGGAGCCGAATTTTGCGGGAGCCGAAATTTGTGGAAGGCGAATTTTGTGGAAGGCCGAATTTTGTGGGAGCCAAATTTTGTGGAGGGCGAAATTTGTGGGAGCCGAAATTTGTGGGAGATAAAATTCTGATTTTTGCAAGAGGCTGCAATTTTTGCCCTAGGTTGGGTAATTTTATTTGGAGGTGAATTGCATGATAAATTTCTAATTTGCAAGGGATTCGAAGTTCTTAAGGTCAAGTCCTAATTCCGAAAAGTCTGTTGATGCGAGTTTTGTGTCACTACATAACATATTAGTAATTGGATGCTTGATACAGAATATCAAATACACAATTCCTCTCTTGAAAAGTTATCTCTCATGGGACATGAGTATAACTCCAATGTTCCTTACACCGTTGGATACTCGCTCAGTTTTATCAATGTGATTTGCTGGTAATCACATAGGTGGCCTTACGTTTTCTTGTTTGAGAAAAATTTGGATCTTGGTGAGAAAATGGAGATGGTGGTTCGGTGTGAATGCTAGATGATGTTGATGGCGCGATGATGGCAATGTAGGGTGAATGGCGATGGAAGGTGAGAATGCCGATGTTTTGGTTTACTTCTCTAACTAACCTCTTCTAAGCATGAAATTTGGCTACTCAACTACTCCTACTCCTAAGAATGGAAGGTTAGCAGATGGACGGGGATCGAATCTAATGAAGGCTAACCAGCAGCCCTACCTCCATAGATGCAACGCTTCAAAGGAAAGTAAACTAGATCACCACACAAAGCCTCCCAACCAGCCGCTAGGATGCTAGTGGCCTAGTGTTGACCCCTATCAAACATCTACCAAAGCTACCATGCAACAATCCATTTTATTTTACTCTTACTCTAACAACTTGAAATGAAATTGCTTCAACTTGAAAAGAAAATTTAACTATGTGGAAGTAGAAAACATGCAATAACACCCAATGTTCTTAGTCAACATGCAATGAAAAAGAGAGCACTTTGGTATTATTTTCGCAACAATTTCTCCAACCCCCCCCCTTTTACAAATGAGAGCCAATGGCCTTATATAGAGGTCCAAAATACAATGGACGGTAGAGATCAAAACAAGATCGACAATCCAGATTGGATCCAAAACCCTAATTAGGGTTGCCACCCCATCGGCCAATGAGAAGATGCCACCTCATCAATGGACCAATGAAAAAAGTGCAAAAGTGGCAACCAATGAGAAGGCACCAAAATGGTGGCCAATCAGAAACAAACGCTTGTCCTATTCTAGAAGAAAGAGAAAGTTGCCACTCGGGCTTACATAAGATGATCTTCTAATATAATTCTTCCTTTTTCTTTTGTTCTTTTAGCTAAGGCAATGAACTTAGCTAGCCTTTCGTTAACTTCTTCCATAGGAGGACAAGGTGTGTGCTTCGCTCGGAGTTCTGCTGACTTTGCCACGCTGTTTGCTGCTTGTAGTATCCTTTCGTGATCCTTCTCATATTCCTTTGCAAACCCAATAAAAGCATTGAGTGAGGAAAGGGTGTTCAGATGTTTCCTTTTGACGGCAGCCTTTCCTAACTCATCCAATCTCGATCCAAATCCTGTCTCACTGACATCCTCCTCTCTAATACCCTCAAAATCAAGCGCCACCCCAACGTCGCTCATCATGGTCGAAATGGAAGTGTCGACGCTTGGGCCGTGTTGTGCAATCTCATCATGAATTTCTTCAAGTGTTCTGAATCTGGTAGTCAATGCGACATACCAAGATTCAACTATGCTCAATCCTCTCTCATCAACCAACCGGGCTCTTTCCAAATATGCCTCCGGTAGCCTAATGAACGCCTGCAGCCTAGGAATAACCAAATCCTTGATGGGAAGAAAATTCTTCCATTCCTCTTCAAATAATCTGAATTTGTTTCTAACAGTCACCAATGACTGGAATGTTGAGATGAAGGAGGGTAAGAAATTTCGCCCATCTTGGATTGTATCATAGATCCAACCCCTTACTTCATGTAACTGAGTTGATACCTCTTCTGAATTGCTCCCACTGTCTTGAGGAAGGGCTGCCTGATGCAGCTGTTGGATTGGCTGGCAATCTCTCCAATATTTGTTTTCGGCCTCCAACTTTACTATCCTTTCGTTTGCCTTCCTCAATCTTTCTCTGATTGATGCTATGCCTTCCTGAACCTCCTCACATTCCATATCATCTGTATTTCTTCCCAAATTATGTTCTACTATTTCGTACTCCTGGGCTGCAATCTCATCCGCTGCCTTATTGACTGTTGGTATAGCAATCTAAACCCTTCGGTGACCATCACTGTGGCTTCTGATTACCCTTGCCACCGTATTTGCCATCTGTTTTTGGTTCTCGCTATCATCCTTTTCTATTAGTCCTTGTATATCATCAACTGCGTGAGCCATTACCACCTCGCCTCTCGGCATAAGCATTTGCCTTAACCATAGTGGTGCAGTGCATCTCCCCAAATCCGGATTCGGTTCGACCAACAAAGCATCACCAACGGCCTTAGACGCCTGACTTATCTCTTCAATATCAATCGGCCCATCTTCTTCTCTACTAGTTTCTGCCATATTTCCTTGCTGGTTCTCCGAGAGAGGGGAGTACTCCGTACTTTCACTGTAGCCACTTGATTCCGAATCAGAGCTTACCTCCACTGCGGCCCCTTTATCACTCAAAATGACCTCTTGGCTTCTAGCCTTAGTTATACTCTCCCTTGACGGCGCTGCCCGCTGTCTCTTGGCTGGAGGTTCCGAACGTTCTTGGCTTTTCTCTACCTCCAAAGCCCTCTTCTTGCTATTTCTAACTGCCTCCGATTGCCGGCCACTTCCTTCACCCTTCTGTCCGATTGATTCTACTAGACCTTCCTTCGGTTTCATCATCTCATAAGTAAGGAGAACCTTTTGTCTTTGTAGCTTTCTCAACTTGGCATTATACCACGACTCGGTATGCAAATCTACTGTCCTTGTGACTGCCTCCAAGGAAGGATCCTGATGATCGTCCCAATCCACTAGATTCAACTCTGTTCCAACTACTGTCTCATAGTCTTCTCTCAACACACTACGATCATCCTCCAATTGATCGGGAATATCAAGGCCTCTCCATCTGATATCTCTCATCATGTTCACCGACAATCTCGAGAAAGCTAGCTTTCTCACGTGAAAATCATCCTTTGCATTGGCCCAAAAGTCCTCTATAGTGGGAACATGCTTAAATTCGCTTTCATGAGATGCCTTGATAAGACCAACAGGGTCGAATCCTTGCCTTGCTCTGTACCATCCTAGATGATACCACTCCAATTCCTTTTCTGCAGCCTCAAAGGCGGCCCGATTTGGGCAACTATCATTGCCAATTATAATTGAGAAGGAAACGCCTGTTTTCCCCTCATTCCTCATTACTCTATCATAGTGCTCAAGCTGCCTAGCCAATTCCATCAAAACTACCTTGTCGGGCGGGTATCTTGGAAGCCTCTTGGGACAAACTGTACTTCCTGCCACTCTAATGTATGTGAATTGCGGGAATTGGATGAACCAACTCCCAAACTTCTTAATTCTTGCTTCTGCTTCTGATGAAAGTCTCTTAGCAGGCGCCCCTTGTAATACCCTTACTGTCTTCATGGCGAATGCATCGCAAAACATCTTGTAATCCTTGTTATTGTGCAAATGAAGCTGCGGATAGCATTCATGCACCAAATATTGCCCCGGCCCATTACCAATCTCTCCTAAGGCCCTAAGTCCCGGACTCTCATACAATCTAGCAATTAAGTAAAACAGATAGGATCCCATGTAGAATTGCCTTTGGTTTTGAACTGTTCTAAGTTGCAACTCTAAATTTTCACTTATGATCCTAGCCCAATCAAATTTTCCTTTTCCCTTTTCAATTTCATCAATGAAGAAGTACATCCAGTTTTCGAATTGCATAGCTTGAGCTAGGCCCATGATCCGGCTGAGAAGAACAATGAGATCACCATATTCCGGCTTGAAATCTGCCACTGTAAGCCTTGTTGATTTGTTAACTCCTTTCCTTCCTTTGTGTATCCAATTCTGCTTTAGATGTGAGAAGTAGGCCTCTTGGTTACCTTGAAATGATTTGGCCGCCTGATCCACCATTACAACTGTCATGCCCTTGCTCTGAGGAATATTAAATGTCTCTTCAATTGCTTGTTCGCCAATGTTGGCCAACACTCTCTTCCCTTCGCCAAAAATGATGGATTTACTGTCTAGATCAAATCTGGATGCACACTCCATAATCAATTCCGGACAAGGCAAAGTAGGAGGAAAAGCTGTTGCATGTACAATTCCGCTCTTGTATATCCTCTTTGCCAAGGGGGATTGTCCTTCCTTTAGTCTGTCCCTCATCCGTATCATGTCCACTGTAGCGATATTAGTATCGGTTATTTTCTTCATTTTCGAGAAGAAGGAAGTTTTGGGCGTCATATCCTCTTTGTCTTTCTTAGCGTTTGCCCGCTTGGGATTCTTACTTGCACTATCATCCTCCATACTCGTCGCCCTATTACGGGATGGTAGAGTGGTGGACCAAAAGGCAAGAAGAACCAAGTAGTGCAATTCTTAGAAAAGAGCGAAAGAATGGATGTCAACTTAAGCACTCCTTGCAACTCTAGATGATGACTTTCACCTTAACTAATAATCTTACAGCAACTTTTCGGAACCTGGGATATGACATCAAAGAATTACAAATCCCTTTGCAAATTAGAAAACAAAGCCTCTAAGCTTATCCAACACTTGCCTTCTATGCAAAAATCAAACTTTCATATGTATCTCTTCTCCCAACAAAATTGCCCAAATCTGATATAAAAAATTGCAGCCCCTCTAGAAAATCAGAATTTTGTCTTCCACAAATTTCGGCCCCCACAAAATTCGGCTCCCACAAAATTCGGCTAAGCATGAAAAAAAATCTGCCCTTCCACAAAATTCGCCCAAGCAAAGAAGGAGCAAAATCTGTAAAATCTACCACCTAGGGCACAAATCGCAGCCCACAAAGTGGAGCAAAAATCCCCAAAAACGCAAAAAATCTGGCCCTTAGACAAATCGCCCAACAATGGCAATGGAGAAATTGCCCAAAAATCGCCAAAAAACTGCCTTCCACCAATTTCGCCCAAGTCTGGAAATCTGCCCTTGCTTCAAATTCGCCCAAGCATGAGGAGCAAATGAATTGATGAAAATGAAATGGGAGGGGACTCCCTTTATAGCAGCTTTCACCTTCCTCCCAAGCTGGCCGACTTGGTCCTATAAAGGAAAAAAAACCAAAATTAAAGCTAAGTTAGTGGCCCACTTTAAATACTTTGCCAAAATTTTAATTTTCTAAAATGAAAACTGCACTTTTAATTTACTAATTAACCACAAATTGCAAAACGAAATTGAATGGTGCCTTGGGGATGCTAAAAATTTCTATTTAATGAAGGTTTGCTAATTAATACATCCTTGAAGTTGAATTTTGGCTAACCAAAAGCCATTTCTTAATATTAATTTACCAATTTCATTAAATACCAAAAGCTTTCAAGGCAAATTTAATCTATTAAAGCCAATTTTTGCAATTTTCCTCTAAATCGATTTTGCTAAATAATTAAAATTTTATGACAAAAAATAAAATTGCCTCTAGAGTAAAAATTGATTTTGCAATTTAACTTCATCTTACAAAATTAAATTCTATTTCACCAAAAAAAATAAGATTTTCCAAGAACCTAAGTCTAACGAAAAATTTCCTTATTTGAAAATCATTCAAATTTACAATTAAATCCAAATTTTCAAAAGAAATCGTCTAAGTACAAAATTCACAATCTTATCCTGCCAAGTTGAAATCAATTTTGAACTTATTCGGCCTAAGGATAGAACTGATAGCTCTGGAAAATCAAGTTGAAACCGGGTGAAAAATACATCTAACCTTCTCCACTGGCCCTAAAGGCGATTAAAAAGGGGGTCCCCAAGATTTTGGGGCGATGTGTGAAAACCTCACAACAAAGTCGCTGTAAGATTATTGGTTAAGGTGAATTTTCATCATCTAGAGTTGCAAGGGGTCCTTAAGCTGACATCCTTCTTTCGTTCTAGTCTTAGGATTGCTTCCCTTGGTTCTACTTGCCTTCTAGTCCACAACTCTACCATCTCGTAATAGGGCAACGAGTATGGAGGATGTTAGTGCAAGTAAGAATCCCAAGCGGACAAGACTGAGAAAGACAAAGAGGATATGATGCCCAAAATGCCCTTCTTCTCGAAAATGAAGAGAATAATCGACACCAATATCGATATAGTGGACATGATACAGATGAGGGAAAGACTGAAGGAAGGACAATCCCCCTTGGCAAAGAGGATGTCAACGAGATAGATTTTGGATCAAAGTTGGATGAGTTAGAAAAGGTTGCTATCAAGAAAAAGCATTTGGGCACCTTTTCCTCTCTCAATGCTTTTATTGGATTTGTGAAGGAATATGACAAAGATCACAAAAAGATACTACAAGCAACAAGCGGCGTGGTGAAGTCAATGGAACTCAGGGCGAAGCACACACCTTGTCCTCCTATGGAAGAAGTTAATGAAAGGCTAGCTGAGTTCATTGCCTTAGCTAAGAAAATGAAAGAAAAGGGAAGATTTATATTAGAAGATCATTTGATGTAAGCCCGAGTGGCAATTTCTCTTTCTTCTAGAATAAGACAAGTGTCTATTTCTGATTCGCCACCATTTTGGTGCCTTCTCATTGGTTGCCACTTTTTGCACTTTTTTCATTGGTCCATTGATGAGGTGGCATCTTCTCATTAGTCGATGGGGTGGCAACCCTAATTAGGGTTTTGAGGATCCAATCTGGATTGTTGATCTTGTCTTGATCTCCACTGTCCATTGTATTTTTGGCCCCCTATAAAAGGCCATTTGTTCTCATTTGTAAAGTGTTGGAGAAATTGTTGCGAAGATAATACCAAAATTGCTCTCTTTTTCATTGTTGCAGTTTGCATGTTGATTAAGAACATTGGGTATTATTGCATGTTTTCTACTTCCACTTACTTAGATTTCCTTTCAAGTTGTTGAAGCAAATTTCATTTCAAGTTGTTTAAGTGAGAGTAAAGTAGATGGATAGTGGTATGGTAGCACTGGTAAATGTTTGATAGGGATCAATACTAGACCACTAGCATCCTAGCGGCTGGTTGGGAAGCTTTGTGTGGTAAACTAATTTATTATTCCTTTGAATCATTGCATCTGTGGAAGTGAGGCCGCTAGTCAGCTCTCATTAGGTTCAATCCCCGTCCATTTGCTAACCTTCCATTCATAGGAGTAGGAGTAGAATAGTGAGTAGCTGAGTAGTCGAAGTTTAGAGAGAGGGAAGTTAGAGGAGTAAGTTAAGTATCAGAGCACATCCATCCACCTTCCACAACCATCGCTTTCCCATCAACATCATCATCGACAGACACACCCTCCATCATCACTACCATCAACATTATCTGCCACCCACACATTTCACAAACCGAGCCACCATCACCTTCATCCCACCAAAGTCCAAGTCATCCTCGAAAGAATAGCGTAAGGCCGCCTACGTGATTACTAGCAAATCACATTGATAAAACTGAGCGAGTATCCACAAGAGTAAGGAACATTGGAGTTATTCTCATATCCCATGAGCAATAACTTTTCAAGAGAAGAATTGTATGTTTGATACTCTATATCAAATGTTCAATTGCTAATATGTTATGTAAGTGATACAAAACTTGCATCAACATTATCTGGCACTATAAGGAGGGCTGAATGATTTTCATTTTCCGATCAACTTGGAAATTCGGAGCAGAGATTGAGGAATGAGCTTTCAAGGTTAGATTTGAGATGAGAGATCTCTTTTAAAATCAAAAAATTCAAAAAATTCAAAAAAAAAAAGAGAGAGAGAGAGAGAGAACGGTTTCTCAATGGATAGGCAAGTGGATGTTCATCCCATTTGGTCTGAATTGAACAAAAGGTTATCTCCATTGAATTTGTCTCAACTTGCAGCACCAAGGAAATGTAGGATACATGGTACTACGGATCATGGGGAGATGGATTGTTTGGTGTTTCTCTTAAGAGTGAGTGGACATGGCGTTAAGAGGAAAATTTTCTTTTTCACAAATACATGAGCCTGCGGTCTTTGTCAATTCGGAGGAAGATTTTCTTGTTTTCAAAGAAGATATCAATAGGAAACCAAAAAACATATGTGGAAAACGTTATTGGTGCCTTGCACATAGTCTCATATATTCAGACTCTACTTGCCCATCTTGCCTAGACACCATTGACTTGGTCAAGTTTCAATTGGGTTGGTTTGAGGAAATATCAGTAGGCGGTGGTAAGAATTTCTTTCAGCTTTCAAGTTGGACACCAAAAAATGAAGAAGATGAGATATATCAAGAGGATATGGTTGATTTTGATATTCAAGATAACTGAGTGGATGAACCTTCCCACATTATATCACGAGGTGGAGAGGTTGACAAGAAAATCGAGGGAACAATTGAATTTATCCAAGAGAGAGAGGAAACGGTAAGCAAAGGAAAGGATTCCACCGAGATCCTGATTGAGTCAGATCCAGATGCTGCATCTGATGAGGGTGAAGGCATGTTTGAGAGCTTCAAGAACTTTGTGACTAGAACTGTACAGCAAGGAATGGAGTCAGGGAACCAAATATCAGTAGAGAACTTATTATTACCCAATTGGTGCAGAATTCACAATGCATTCCACTCGGAGTTATCTTGCTCCTTGTGTACAGTGGCCTTAGAACAAGTAGAAAAGAGAATCCCAAGGGCTCCAAAACGAGAAGATCAACATGGCAGACAAAAGTTGATGAAGCAAAAAAACAACAAGTAAAGACACACGAAGAACTACAAATGGAACATCAAAAGGTGGACAAAAAGGAAATATTTGGTGAGCATTCATGTATAATTCAAGAGGTGACTCTTGAGGATGGGTTGCAAGATGTTTCAAATATCCTTAAAGAGGAAGATAATCAAGTGGGCAAGTTGAACAAGGAATTACAAGATATCACAAGAGAGTTCAAGTATGAGGAAAATATTGATAAACCAATGCAAGGCGCTATCTCCACTACATTCTTTGGGGGGATGCTTGAAAATCCTATAGAAGAAATACAAAAGGAGTCATTGCCCAAAGCCTTTCAAGGTGATCAAGTTGTTGCAGGTGGCATGATTCACCATCAACTCCAATCTCTAGAAATTTTGCCACTTGAAATGGAAGTTGATGGGCAACTCACAAAGACGTATGATGGTTCTCCTATCAGTCTTGAAGGTGCTATGTTTGATGAGAGTCTACATGAAGAATGGCAAGATGTTCTTGAGGAGAGTTCAAGGGGAAATTACATGCTAGATGATGGAGCTTCTATTGACGAGGATATGCAAGGATTGTTGAATGGTGATCAAGTTGCTTCCATGGAAAAGGAAAATAGAGAACAATTTGGGTTGATGCTACAGTTGGATATTATGTTCGAGCAACTTGGAGAGGTGTTTGATGGGGAGAATATCAAGGATTCCTTGATTTTTGAGGATACACTTGAGGAGATTCACAAGGATTCATGATTCACTATTCACAAGGACAAGCCCCCAAAGACAATATTTCATGAGCTTGATTCCAAGATTGATCCTGATTGGACTTCCAATGAGTTTGATGCAGATGTTAGAGGGAAGATTCATCACCAATTGCGACCCCTTGAAGCTATGGATGATCAATTGAGGTTTAAACAAGAGCTACCACCTGAAGCACACCAGCTTGTTTCTTTCCCTGCTCTTAATGATGAAAGGTTTGAAAGTTTTTATTTTGATTATGGAAATTCTAAAGAAACAACTTGTATTTGGATTAATCATGGACCCTATGAGTTGCCTCAATTGTTGGTCTTGCATATTAATTTTCAAGAGTTTGAGTTTGAGGTGACCAAATTTTTTTCAGAGTACAAGGATGAGTTTGTGAGATTGAGAACTATCACCCAAACCTTGTTACTTTTGAACATCTTGAGAAACCATGTTAGATCCAGTATATATATTAGATCAATTAGTGTTGTCCCTTTAGAGTCTTGTACATAGTTAGGGTAGGTTTGTCTTAGACCATTTGGTTCAGGAGAGTAGTTTAGTTTCCTTTCAGTTGGGTAGATTAAAGTTTCCTTTTTAGTTGTTTAGAGTAGTTTCCCTTTTAGTTCTTTAGAGTAGTTTTCTTTTTAGTTGTTTAGAGTAGTTTTCGTTCAATTGTTTAGTTTAGGTGTTGCGAGGGAGCTCGAGTTTGATTTGCATCAAGTCATTTTACTTGAAATCTTTTAGCTTCCCTCAGCTAGAGAGCGTTTTGGTTTTGGGCCTTTGCAAGTGCAAAAGGGGGTCCATGTTATCACTCATGGGCGAGGTGTGTAGATTTTACATTTTTGGTAACAAAACAGAGTTTGCCTTGTTCATTTCTCGAATACATTTAACAAGGTTCAGAGATTAAAGGATGTGTTTAGCCGTTGGTCTATGATAGGACTTGTACTAGATTTGGGTTAGACCCGATAGAGGTTCCTAAGTTATCTTTGACATGGTTACAACATCCTACTCACACTTAATTGCTCTGAGTTCTTGGTATTTTGAAGTGAAATTGACTTAGTAAAAATCATACACCTGCTTCAATGCCACTGTGGTCTTCCAAACCCTCTGCAAGCTTCATTGCCTGCAAACCAAACAAAAGATTGAAAAGAAAAAGAAAAAAGAGAAAATATCATGAGAAAAGAGAAAAAGCATTATGAAAGTGAAAATAAAGATGAAATTTGGTTCAAGGGTGTGCAATCATCTCTACCGGTGCTATAAAGATAATCACTAAAGGTAGAACCATGATTGTGGTGCCACAGCAATAACTCCGTCGGGGCTATAGACGCCTAACCGGCAGTGGGGCACTATCCAGGTTGCTTTTGAAGTAAGGATATTATAATAGCTAAGTTTAATGGATCTAAGAGATTATCGAGTTCTTGTCAAGCAGGGAATAAGTCATTTGCACACACGTGAGTAACTTATGGTCAAAGTGCTTAGGTTCAACTTGAGAGTTCTTTCCCTTGTTGAGTGCTCACCCTTAAGTAGATTTTCGGATAGGCCATCCTGAGATTTTTGTTCTAAGTTACTTATTTCTTGAAATATTCAGGAACATTTCTTTGGGTTGATGCTAAATGTTGTGAGATTTTCACACCATCACCCCAAAATTTTGGGGACCCCCCTTTTTTTTGATCGCCTCAACAAATTTTTGGATTGTCCAACAATTTTGATTTTTCGAGAATTTTGAGCCTTGGACACTTTCGGACAAATGTGGGGAGGCTTAACTTATTTTCACCCGGTTTCAACTTGATTTTCCAAAGCAACCAATTTTATCCTTAGGCCGAACAAAATTTTAAAGAGCAATATTTGGCAAGATAAAATTGTAAATTTCTACTTAGACGTTTTCTTTTGAAAATCTAAATATAATTGTGTAAATTTGAATAATCTTCAAAAAAAAAAAAAAAAATTGTTAGACTTAAGTTTTGGAAAATTTCAAATTTTTCTTTGGTGAAAATTTTAATTTTGTTGAAATGAGGCTAAATTGCAAAAATCGATTTTTGGCTCTAGAAGAAACTCTAGTTTGTTTTTGTCAAAAAAAATTCATTGGCATAGCAAAATCAATTTGGGTAAAAATTGCAAAAAATTGGCTTTAATAGATTAAAATTGCCTTGAAAACTTTTTGTCTTTAATGAAATTGGTAATTTAATATTGAAAAATGGATTTTGGTTAGCCAAAATCCAATTTTAATGACGTATTAATTACTAAATCCTCATTAAATGGAAATATTTAACATCTCCAAGGCACCATTTAATTTCCTTTTGCAATTTAGAACTAATTGGCAATTTTAAAAGGCAATTTTCATTTTAGCAAAATTAATATTTAGCTAAGTATTTAATTGTGGGCCATTTTTTTGCATTAATTATTGTTTTTTCTTGCTCCCAGGGTCCAACTCGGCTAGCTTGGGGGAAGTAAGAAAGTTGGGTATAAGAGGAGGCCTCTCTCCCATTTCTTCCTCACTTCTCACTTCTCCTTCTCAAGGCGTTGGTGATTTTGCAAGAGCAAATCTGCACTCTTCTTGCTTGCCGAAATTTGTGAGAGCCGAATTTTGTGGGAGCCAAAATTTGTGGAAGGCGAATTTTGTGGAAGGCCGAATTTTGTCGGAGCCAAATTTTGTGGAGGGCGAAATTTGTGGGAGCCGAAATTTGTGGGAGATAAAATTCTAATTTTTGCAAGAGGCTGCAATTTTTGCCCTAGGTTGGGTAATTTTATTTGGAGATGAATTGCATGATAAATTTCTGATTTGCAAGGGATTTGAAGTTCTTAAGGTCGAGTCCTAATTCTGAAAAGTCGTTGTAAGATTATTGGTTAAGGTGAATTTTCATCATCTAGAGTTGCAAGGGGTCCTTAAGCTAACATCCTTCTTTCGTTCTAGTCTTAGGATTGCTTCCCTTGGTTCTACTTGCCTTCTGGTCCACCACTCTACCATCCCGTAATAGGGCAACAAGTATGGAGGATGTTAGTGCAAGTAAGAATCCCAAGCGGACAAGACTAAGAAAGACAAAGTGGATATGATACACGCCCTTCTCGAAAATGAAGAGAATAACTGACACCAATATCGATACAGTGGACATGATACGGATGAGGGAAAGACTGAAGGAAGGACAATCCCCCTTGGCAAAGAGGATGTCAACGAGATAGATTTTGGATCGAATTTGGATGGAAAGGTTGCTATCAAGAAAAAGCATTTGGGCACCCTTTCCTCTCTCAGTGTTTTTATTGGATTTGCGAAGGAATATGACAAGGATCACGAAAAGATACTACAAGCAGCAAGTGGCGTGGCGAAGTCAGTGGAACTCAGGGCAAAGCACACACCTTGTCCTCCTATGGAAGAAGTTAATGAAAGGCTAGCTGAGTTCATTGCCTTAGGTAAGAAAATGAAAGAAAAGGGAAGATTTATATTAGAAGGTCATTTGATGTAAGCCCGAGTGGCAATTTCTCTTTCTTCTAGAATAGGACAGTGTCTATTTCTGATTGGCCACCATTTTGGTGCCTTCTCATTGGTTGCCATTTTCTGCACTTTTTTCATTGGTCCATTGATGAGGTGGCATCTTCTCATTGGTCGATGGGGTGGCAACCTTAATTAGGGTTTTGAGGATCCAATCTAGATCGTTGATCTTGTTTTGATCTTCACCATCCATTGTATTTTTTGCCCCTATAAAAGGCCATTTGCTCTCATTTGTAAAGTGTTGGAGAAATTGTTGCGAAGATAATACCAAAATTGCTCTCTTTTTCATTGTTGCGATTTGCATGTTGATTAAGAATATTAGGTATTATTGCATGTTTTCTACTTCCACTTAGTTAGATTTCCTTTCAAGTTGTTGAAGCAAATTTCATTTCAAGTTGTTTAAGTGAGAGTAAAGTAGATGGATAGTGGTATGGTAGCATTGGTAAATGTTTGATAGTGATCAATACGAGACCACTAGCATCCTAGCGGCTGGTTGGGAAGCTTTGTGTGGTAAACTAGTTTATTATTCCTTTGAATCATTGCACCTGTGGAAGTGAGGCCACTGGTCAGCACTCATTAGGTTCGATCCCCATCCATTTGCTAACCTTCCATTCATAGGAGTAGGAGTAGAATAGTGAGTAGCTAGGTAGTCGAAGTTTAGAGAGAGGGAAGTTAGAGGAGTAAGTTAAGTATCAGAGCACATCCATCCACCTTCCACAACCATTGCTTTCCCA
This sequence comes from Cupressus sempervirens, assembly GCA_028749045.1. Classification (NCBI taxonomy): domain Eukaryota; kingdom Viridiplantae; phylum Streptophyta; class Pinopsida; order Cupressales; family Cupressaceae; genus Cupressus; species Cupressus sempervirens. Next base: position 890,285,670 of record CM053792.1, on the reverse strand, counting down.
TCAACATCATCATCGACAGACACACCCTCCATCATCACTACCATCAACATTCTCTGCCACCCGCACATTTCACAAACCGAGCCACCATCACCTTCATCCCACCAAAGTCCAAGTCATCCTCGAAAGAATAGCGTAAGGCCGCCTACATGATTACCAACAAATCACATCGATAAAACTAAGCGAGTATCCACAAGAGTAAGGAACATTGGAGTTATTCTCATATCCCATGAGCAATAACTTTTCAAGAGAGGAATTGTATGTTTGATACTCTGTATCAAATGTTCAATTGCTAATATGTTATGTAAGTGATACAAAACTCGCATCAACAAACTGCTCGGTTGATACTGAACACTGCAAGTTCTTCATTGCCTAACTACTCGGTTGATACTGAGTACTGCAAGTTCTTCATTGCCAGATTGCTCAATTTATACTAACATTTGTGTAACATCAATGGCAACATACAATTGAAGAATTGTTTCCAACAATGTCTACTATATCTTGAATTATACGAACCCTACACCATATGATTTAAGAGTGCTAATCCTCCTTGATGTAGATGACCAAGTCTCTTGTGCCAAATCTCTCACAATTTGTCAATGGTGTGTACCAAGGTTCCATGTTCAGTCATATAGACAATCAACCTATAAAGACCACAAAATTTTGGCCAATATTCTACCAAGATCATGTTGCAATAGTTTAGTGACCTGTTGATCATCGAACTCAACCACATGCTTTAGATCGATCATGTCTAACACTATATGTTACATCCCATTTTTTGACCTAGCTTGAAATATAGCCATTGAGGTTCGCATGAAGTCAATTGGCAGTTTAATTTGATATAATCTGGCGAAATGGTAAGATAGTTGGTCGTTATGATTTCAAGTGCAGATGACATGTTAGTTGATCGTTAATCGCGAATTCATGGAATTAAAATGAAAGGTTAACTGTTATGATTATTTATGATTTTATAATTTATAATTTAATTACAGAGAAATTCCTTGCAGGGAGCATGTCGAAGGGGTGGAAGCATTGTTAGAAAAGAACTAGGCAGGGCATCACCATCACTGGGCAGACAGGTAGAGGACCTAGCGATTTGGAACAGGACACATCTCTAGAACCGCATGAGTTGTTAATAATTAATTTAATTAAAATAATTGAGTTAAAATATAAAACATATCTCAAAGGATTTTAATATATCTTTCATCATATTATTTTAATTAATATTTATAAACGTGCATATTATCTAAAATGATTTGGCACCATTATAATTTAATAATTAATAAAGTAATGTTGCTTGTTCATATAAGATTTTATTAATGTTCAAATAATAATAACATTTCAATTATTATAATTCTCAAATTATAACTTTCCAACTCTATTTTTTCCGATTTAATATTCCTTGCTTTTTAACGATAATACTTGGCATGGAGATCGATTTAATTGTTTGACAATTTGAATTGTATAATTATTTTTCAAACTTTATTTTTCCTTTTTAAAAAATTTGATTTGAATGGCATTCGAATGGCTTCTTGTAACTAATGGTAGCCGAAGAGCCAAGCATCTCTTTTTAATAAGTCTCTTCGATTGTATTTTGGGGGATATATAATTTTTACCTTTGTGCAACCTGTAGCTTTTCTTTATCATCCGTCTACATGTATTTGCTTTCGAAGTCATGAATTCTTCATTTATCAGGGATCCCTTGTCATGTTTCAAATGGGTGGAACGAAAGAGAACTTGAAAAATGTTTGCGTTCCTGCTCAAACTTTGCGTCCTCTAAGCATTGGGTATTATCGTTTTGCAAATAAATAATTGGCTAGGGAATCTTGAAGATTGAGTGGTTGGGAGTGAAGGATGAATATACAGAGGAGAAGAGTGCGGCTGATCCTGTTCGTTGCAAGCCTTGTCATTCTTAGTATGATTGGATTCAACGTCTGATCTCTTCATCTCCACAACAACAAGCAACCACGGAACCTTAGCTATGAGGGTCGGATCAAGTCACGAGTAGACTAGCATAAGTCACCCACAGGAGTTGGAGCAACTGTGAAGATCACACAAGAAACTGCAGGCCTTATTTCTTTCTTTTAATTCCTTCATTTTGCTTTGCCTAATGTTAGACGGTTTATCACAAGAATCAAGCACAGATACTCTTAACATTTTGTTCCATTGTTATAAGATCCAGGTTTGATTCCCACAGTTTGTTTTGTTTGGAAGCTAATGACCCAACATTGCTTTGTATTTTTCCAATATTTGTTTTTGCATATTTTTTTGCTTTTACTCAGATTGGATCTTTATGCCTGATTGTATAATCGTCTATTCAATTACTGAAACCAATATAATGCAGACTGAATCGGGGTGGTCAGTAATAGATTTCTAACTCTTGGAAACTACCTTAAATCATAGATGTTTCTTTATTCATAAGGCTGTATCAATCATGTATAAAAGATATGGAAATGCAATTGATAATTGTGAACAACTAATTTAGTTCAGAATGTAATACATTCATTCATACCTTGCAAGAAAGAAATTATTATCATGAATCTAGCACTGAGGAATTCACCGGCTGAGAAGCCATGAAATGGTGAAGAGGTGGAGTTAATCTACAAGAATGTGGAAGAGAAATCATTTATGATTAAATTAATTAAATAAACAATCAATTTTGAAACCTTTAAGGAACTTAATTATGTAATCACAAAGTATGAAATAATGGATGTATGAAATCTTCTTGAATAATTGACAAAGTTGATTGCTCTGAGAATTCCTAACTCCTAGCACTCACCTGGCTGTGTAGCCAAGAAGAAGGGTGACGAGGTGAAAGAGAGGAATCTGTAATAATATGAATCAGTATCAGTTATGTCATTTCAATATTTATCATTTAATAAGAATTAATTAATAGCTCATGCACTTCCCTATTATTGTGATCTCCTGCTGCCAAGTCATGTGGTGAGTTAATTATCAGGAAGCCCAGTGGATGGCAAGACGACCCCTGTCTATTCCGAGTAGGGAGGGCCTTTCTCATTAGAGATCGTGTGGAGATATGTTGTGGTCCGAGGTTGGGTGGTTAAGCCCCTGACAATGTTTCACCTCTCTCAAGATGTCGAACATGCATCAGACAGAGATAAGCTATGCATTCAATTGTTTATCGGAAACAGGTAATATCACTTTTATTTATGAGGAGGTAAGATTAAATTGAGTTATTTCATTGTTACTGTTAATTTACATCTAGATATAAGAGATAGAATTATGGATTGCTTTTCATTTATATGAATATCGAATATAAGCATATTTCTAATCTTGAGATACTGTCGCAGTTAAGGTGATTGAAGGAAAAGAAATCTGAAGCCCTAATTGATTTAGAGATGACTGGAACCCTAAATGATACAATGGTATCGAAAACCCTAATTGAATCCGTGGTATTGGAAGACCTATTTGAATCAGTGGTATCGAAAGCCCTAATTGAATCCGTAGTATTGGAAGCCCTATTTGAATCAGTGGTATCGAAAGCCTTCATTGAATCTATGGTATCGAAAGCCCTAGTTGAATCCGTGGTAGCGAAAGCCCTAAGTGAGATAACAGTATCAAAAGCCCTAAATGAACTGAAGGTAAATGTGCCCTAATTGATACAGTGGTATGTGATGCCCTAATTTAAAATATAGTGGTATTTAATTTTAATTATCATTTGATTTTAAGATAGCAGTTTGTAGATGATAGCCATCATATGAAATTTTTATAGTGTATTTGTGGACTAACCCGGGTGGTGCAGAAGCATCTCTAGTTTGATTCGAACCCAGTTTTTCCTAGGTATGTGGTTTTCAATTTCTGTACTAATTTTATTTGATGGTAATGCAAGTTTTTAGTTAAGAAATTTTGTTTAACTGTTTTTAACAGTAAATCTTATTCACATGAACATGAATGATATAACTGTCTTCCTATGAAACGAAGTAGTAACTGTATTCCTTGAGTATGTTGAATGATAAATTAGATCCGGGAAAATGGGTTGTTACACTATAAGTAAGCACTTAGGTAAACCAAGGACATATAGGTCATCATGGAGTTCAAGAGCATCACTTAAAGGCTTGCAGAAGAAAAATGCTACATCCCTGGAATGATATGGAACATCATTATCAAACTCCACCTACATACTTTCTTTTGGTCCTTAGGTCTATTGAAAGCCTTCTTAATCAAGATCATGTCCCTACACCAAAATGGTGTTACTCAATATACATTATGCCATGGATAAGGTTGACTCAAGTCTAGAGGAACGTTCGTCCACTGTTGAAGCTTAGAACTCCATAAAAACTGCTCCAGCATTCTCAAAAGTGAATGCTTCTCACAAGCTCAAAAACCCATTCATCATCCTCATCCACCTATTCCAGCAAGTTGATCTCAATAATCGATGATTGTAAAATAAGGCAATGTCTCTGCTTTCTGACAATTAAGATGTCATTAGGTCCAGAAAAATCCGAAGTATCATGCGATGAGGGGGCGAAATTAGTTGCATTGGTCTTCTGTAATGAGGATGTTTTGTGTTCTGTCTATGTGATGGAGAAATGTGCAAAGCAGGTAGCAGATATCTTCAGAAAATCCCTTTCTAAGTAATATAAAGTACATTACAAATAAAATGACACAAGTTCAATCCTTTGGAATGCAATGATCTATATTAAATGCTAGTTTAAATGCAATGTTCAATTAAGACTTACAGAACAACTTAATTGGGCTATAAGTTCAACTCCTTCCGAATATGATGTTCCATGTCAATGCTAGTTAATAATAGTCCAGGTCTCCACTTAAGACTTACAAAATCAAATCATTAAGAGCCTCAACGACTGGTCTACACATTCAGACAAAGTTATCATTCTAATAAAAGATGGATTTTTCTAAAAATAAACTAGAGTGTATTACTGTGTTCTCCTAATTTCAGTTGAAAAAAACATACTATCAGGTCCTTCAAGATTTGGCAGTCCACGATGTAAAAGAGCAATCTTCCCCAGAATCTAGGGTAGCAATTTAGAAAACTGAACTTCCAGGCCACACTTTAACCTTAAGTCAATTTTCTAAATTTCTATTGCAATTTCTTCAGAAGATTATTCTTTTTTATTCTTACAAGTTAATTCTCTAAACTCCACAATTTCTCTCGAAGTTAGTTCTTCGTTTTTTTAAAGATTATCTAATCTCCACAACTCAAGAAAATAGTTATTTAAGTCAGACACTATTAATCAAATCAGCCTCATCTCTCTCCCATATGTATTAATTTTATTATTTTAATGAACTCCTATCCAAACTGTAGAGCCTACTTTATCCTTTGAGTGAATTTTCAAAACTCCTATTGCAATCTCTCAGAAATATAGTTCTTTAAACCAGTATTATCAGTCAACCTTATTTCCCTCCCATGCTTATTTAAACTTACAAACTCATATCGACCATACTTTGTTCTATTAGTCGATCATCTAAACTTCTGATGCAATTTCTCCAGATTATTATTCTATTGATCGATCCTCGAACTCCACTACCAATTTCTCCAGAAGATAATTCTCTGTTCCTTAAGTCAATCACCTAAACTCTTATTGCAAATTCTCCCGAAAATTATTCTTGTTCTTTTAGGCAAAACATTATCAATCCGTCACATTTTTTGTCCTGCATCAGTTGCACTAAATTCTAACAATAAAGGGAAAAAAAGAAAACAAAATACAAAAAATTGCTCTAACAGACCTCAGCATTATCTCGTCCGTCCCGCTTAAACCATGCATCCTCCTGCCCGATTTCTTCTACCTTGCTTCTCTTACCTTCCTCCACCCTCGCATAAGCACCATTTCCACCAAAATAGCTGTCAAACTCCACGGCCCCCGTCGCCACTCCGTTGCTACTTTTCTTCTCGGCTAACGCTAACCTTTTCTCGCTCCCATTAACAGAAATTCTAGCCGCTCCGTTGCCTTTTGAATTCGAGTTAGGAATAAAAGAAGCAGAACTTCCCACCTCAAAGGCAGCTCCGTTGCCGTTACTGCGACTCGAACCGTTGACCCCGAGAACCACGAGGTCCTTATCATCCGACGATGCTGTTCTATCATCTTCGGCAAGCGATGCCGACACTTTAATTGCCAGTTTCCGCAGCTTAACTCTGGAAGGAAGAGATTTGAAACTTGGGTTAAGGCGCGACTGTGACACATGCCCTGGAGGCTGGCGGGCAATCGTAGTGGCTACAGAGGCAGCCATGGCTGCTCTCTGCCCTACTGCTAAAATGTTTACTTCCTTACAGGTTCGAATCCCCCGTAGAAAGAGAAATCAAATTGGGTATGATGCTTTGTTCTAATGGTGTTTTAATGGCTGTAAGCTAAGACGTGGCTTCTGCGGTTTTTTTTTAAGTTTTTTTCTCGGAGTCCCTGGATTTGGGCTATGCCAAATGTGTGACAACGCCTTTGCCACGATGGTTTTATGTGGATAAAGATCCGCCATTGGTCCAGTTATTTGGCTGTGAAATCTTGTCGTACGCAGAGGATTCCATCGCTTCGTTCGCAAATTCGATAAGAGGTGTGTTACTGATTTGAAAGTTGATTCTCAAGTCGATTATCGTTCTAGTTGGATTTCAGTTTGTTCAGGACTTTTTATCATTGTGTGATAGGTTATATGATTTAGTATTAGAACTAATGTTTTCGGTGGACCTGTTCAATTTATTGTTTTTTACTAATCCAATGTCATAGTCTAAAGTTAGATGGGTTGTATTTTAAAAAGTAATTATTGGGTACTAATTCTTGATATTTCATTGGTTGAATCCTAATTTCTTGGGTTTAAGTGCTCTTTTTGAAAATTAAAAATAAAGGAATTGTGTGAAAGCGCAAGCATTAATTTCCATAAGAGAGATAGGCATTTAATTGTGTCTGGAAAGTTGCTTGTTTTTCCCCAAAAAATGGTAAATGCCACTCTTTTTTTCTCATTGTGATTGACGGAAATTATTAGCTGCAAGAAGAGTTTAGTGAGGGGACAGTAGATGAATGATTATAGTGGTTGATGTTCTCCCATGTCAAAGTAGAGTGGAGAATTTTATGTTTATGCATTAACAAAGTTTTCCACCAACCAAATTTATCACTTATGAAATCTGGCCTCTATAGGTCTCGCGATACGTTAGTCCAAATTTTTGTGTATAAAAAGTACATTTTTGAAGAGGTCGTTTAAATTACAGACTTGTTAATTTATGTTTTAGAATTTTGTATTGAATGTTTTGTGTTGATTAAATATTAAAATTAAGCAAAAGCCTACAATGCAATGGTAACTTGCAAACCTCTCATGTGGGAGGTTTTGGGTCTGAATCTACCTTCGCTTAACATATAATAACAATTAATTCCAACAAATAATAATAACTAATCTAAGCTTCGGTCGTTTATCGATAAAAAACAAAAAAAAAATTAAATAAAATATTAAAATTAAATTAATTAATGATTTTACTTAATGGATTATTGGAAACAATTAGTAGATGAATATGATTAAGATTAATGAAAAATCTAATATTTGAATTGAAAAATATATATAATTAACAATTTGTATCTAAGTTATATAGGAAATGATATAAGTTTCTATAAAATAGTAATTTCTAAGTTGTAGTTCAAACATAAAAATATATAGAAAATTTTAATTCAGATATTATGAATTTTTGGACAAATTTTTAAATAAATCAAAGTAGCCAAAAGACATAGTTTAAGAAAAATGTTTCATTCAGTAAATTTGAAACAAAAAATATGAAATTTATTTATAATAGTATTTTAAATATTTTAATTAGAACATATATTTTAAAAATATGAAATTATTATAAAAAGAAAAATTGTTTTAAACAATTTGATTATTGAAGATATAAATTTACTTATATGCATAATACACTTCTTAAAAATTATTTAATTAATTATATTTGAATTTCTTCTTTAATCTTACTCATTTTTAGTTTTCTTATTAGGATGTCGATTTCAAAGCAGATCTTGTCAAAATAGGTTGCAAACAGTTTTCTCATATATAAAAAAATAAATGTAAAAATAACAAATAAACAATATAGATAAGTAAGAATTAATTTAAGGTTAGATTGATAAGACCAATTCTGACTAAAAAAAATCTGACAATTATCATTTAATATAAGTATTTTTAAATATAAAACTAATTTTTTTTCACTATTTCATATAAAAAAATTTAAATAATAATTTAATAGTGCGATTCTATTTGAATAAGATTTTAAACTTATAAAAATATTTTAATAAATTTAATTGATTTAAATATATTATTTATATTCTTATTTTGTATTGCTATATTTTATACATAAAATTAGTTATTTCTATTGCTTTGTATTAAAAATATATATTTTTAAAAATATTGTTTTAATTTTTAGCTTAAAGGAAATTAACAAAATAGTTATGCTTCAATTCTAATATATTTAATTTATTTTTACTATGGCATGTTATTATAGTTAATAGTTGATTTATAAATCATTATATTTACATAGCTTGTATAACTATATAGTCTATCATGCAAAAATATTCAAAATGTCATGTCATTTTTATTATATTTATATTATATTATCACTAATAAAAATGATTTTAAGTTTTGGGATAGTTAAATGAAAATGTGCTTCAAGGTTAAATTACTCATTACTTCTTCTTTGTTTAGTCTAATGAATTTTGTGTAGGCCCACATAATGTTAAGAAGGTGAAATCCACCAATCATATGACTTTTTATCTGCTCAAATATTTCCATTTGATAGTAGTGTATGTTTGTATAAATGGATTTATATAAAATATTTACTATATAGTATTGGTTAGTCATTATAATTTATGTAGTTTTGAGGATGGATGCCCTTAGTTTTGGTTTAGTAGACAAAAGTTAAGTGTCTTTAAGTATCATCTCCATATCTACAAATATTTACCACTTGACGGTGAAGTTCAAGTAGTGAATAAAAGATTTTTTGGGCTTCACATATTTACTATTTCTGTTGTTGAATATTATCTAAAAGTTGTTATGATGATTACCATTGCTTCATTTTACAAAGTGAATAATTAGAGTTGTGATTGACAATGAACCTTCAAAAATTTTGGAATTGTGGTTCACCAACATTTTGTTACATCAAAGTGACAACCAATTCTTCTAAATAGTCAGTGTGACATGCATTTTGCAAAATTAGAAATGGTAACTCAAATAATCTGAGTATAACTCTAGCACCTATAATTGTTCAACCACGTTGAAATATGTGCTCCAAACAAAATATCGCACCTTCGTCAGTGATTTTTCATCCCTTGTATAAGGCAGGGACTCCTGCTCAACCAGAGCTCTTGTTTTATATAATTTTACGATTGTGTTGTGATTGTTGTACTTGTTCTTGACCTTGTGTAAGTGTTGAATTTTTTTTTTTTAATGCAAATTATTTATTTTTGATGAGTAGTCTCTTTTTTATTTATTTTAGTTTTTTTAAATGATTATTTTTTCATATTTGATAAATTTAATTTAAATAAATAATATTTATTAATCTATTTAAAAGGTTTTAGTAAATATTATGTTCTTTAAATTACAAGGTATTAATTTTGTTCACATAAGATTACATTTTAAATATCTACTTTTAACTATTATTTTTCTTTTCTTATTTATTTAAAAAATAATTACTTGTGATTTCCACATTAGCTTATGTTGTCATCTCTATTTATTTAATTTTTTATTTTTAGTTCAAACTATAGTATTGAATGTACTTTTACTTTTTAATCTGTTTGTCTAAGTAGAATATTTTATTATTCAATTACTTTTTGAGCTATAAAGTTTTCATATTTATTATATTTAGAATAATTTAAAGCAATATATAGGCAAGAGCCTACAACACAACCGTAACTTGTGAGTCTCTCATGTGGGAGATCTTGGGTTCAAATTCACTTAACACATATAAATAATTAATTACAATAAATAATAATTAATCTAGGCTTTGGCTATTTACCAATCCAAAAATAAAAAATAAAAAAATTTAAAGAATATATTTATTGACAACTTGAGTGGTTATTTTGTGGTACACTAGGGAGTGCAACTTTTTCTTTTATTTGTTTGTCCAATCAAAACAATTTATTATTCAAATACTTTTTGTAACTATAAAGTTGTCATTTATATTATATTTGAAACAACTAATAATTTGTAAAAATACATTTACCTTTATTTGTTTGTCCAATCAAAACAATTTATTATTCAATTATTTTTTACAAATATAAAGTTTTCATCTATGTTATATTTGAAATAATTCATAAAAATATATTTATTGACAAATTGACATGTTGCTTTGTAGGGTTTTTAATTATTTATACACAAAATGCAACATATTATTTTTGAAATTTTATACATTTTATTATTACATAAAATTCATATTATTTTCTTCTATCAAGAGGAACTAACCTTGTTTAAATTGATTTAGGTTTTAGTTTTTAAATTATTTTAAATTGTTTTTTTATATTAGTTTCATTTTTTCTTTAAATATTGTTTTTTCTGTTTCTATAATTTATTTAGTCAATAGAATATTTGTTAGAGATGTCGTTATTTTTTTTTAAAAAAATTATTTCTCTTATTAATTTTTTATAATAGATTTTTTGATGTAATTTTTTTTAATGATTTTTTTTCATATTTGATAAATTAAATTTAATTGTAAAAACTTGAAATTATTGAACACGTTTATTAAGCAATATTCAAATTTCCTAAATATTATAAATTTTATATCTATGTTTTAATCTTCAACTTTTTATTTTTGTATTTTCATTTTTTAAAAACTTATATTTACATTATTTAATGTTCATTCTACATTTTTCTCTTAAATCTCTTCTCCTAGAGCCCGTTTGTTTGCTGACATAAGAATTGAAAATTAGAATAGAAAAATAGAATGGGAATGGAAATGGGGAATGGGAATAGAAAAGAGCAATTCCACTCTTGTTTGGTTCACTTGAAATTTGATTGGGAATATGTTAATCCGTTGTTTGGTTGTACAAAAATGGAGTGAGAATAAGGTTAAGTTTTGTATTTCTTAAAATATTTTCCTTAATTTTTTTTTTTTAATTTATTATTTTTTGGTTAATTTTTTCAATAATGGTAAAACGGTTAATTTTTTTTTCTTTTTTAATTCATTGAAGTTAATGATAAATATAATTAATTTCTTCTTCTTTTTTAATCCGTAAGAGACCAATTCCAAGATTGATTGTTATTATTATGTGTTGTGATTAATTATTATTATTATTATTATTATGCATTAATCTTGAGTAGATTTGAACCTAGGACCTCCCGCATATGAGGCTCACAATTTACCGTTGTGTTATAGGCTCTTACCTAATTTATTTCATTTTTAAAACAAATAGATATAATAAAAAAATGTTTCAAAAAAAATTGTTAAAAAAATTTTAAAAACAAAAATTTAACAAAAAAAAAAATTAAAAAATTAGATTGGGAATAAGAATGGCCTATTCTAATAACAACTATTTTTTGGAATGGACATATGCTCAATTCAGGGGCGAAATTGGAATATGTTTGCCTATTCCCTATTCCGATTTGGGGTACCAAACAAAGAATATATTTCCTATTCCTATTCCAGCAAACAAACAAACCCCTATCAACACACTCATTGCATGTACAAAAGCATGTAATTGCTAGTTTAATGCTTAGCAATGATTTGGTATTATAAGAGTTCTCATTGAAAGACTTCTTCTATATTGTACTTGTTATTAATCTATTTATATAGTCAAATTTAAAAATAGCAATCATAATTTTCATTATGAGATGGATTGTTATCTATTTATACAATCAAATTTTAAAATAGCAATTGTAAGTATTACAAATTGTAGAAATCTAATATTATTGAGAATTTAAAAATAGCAATAACTATGCATTCACTTTCTTCTAAAACTAAATTTGTTTCTACTAATTATTTTTTTTATATTGACACATTTATATAGTTCTTATATTTATTTATGAAATTTATATATTATAAAAATATTAATCTCTAACATGATTCGTTAAATTTGTTTGGTGCTATAGACCCTTTTTTCTTGGGTTGGCCAAGAGTTTTGAGATACCTAATTTTATTTTTTACTATTGATTTATTAAATTTACCTATCTTAATTTTTTTTTAAATTAATATATCTTTTCACTTTATGCTATACACTAATGTAAGATACATTTGACTCTTAAATCAAGAAAATATTAAGTTGAACTTCAAAACAAATAAAATCTTTAGTTATCTTATTTCAACATTATAAAAAATATTATTATATATTAAAATTTAATATATATTCTATTATCTGTGTCTATTAAATATGATTCTATAAATCAATATACCAATTTTATCATATGTATAAAATTATGACAAGACATGCTACATTGTTGTTGTTTAATATATGAACCTCTTTTGTCTTAATGAATTAATTAGATTCAATTTACTATATAAATATTTTTAATAATGGCATAATATGCAAAACAAAAATGTTTGATAAACTAATATAATTATAATTAATTAGCATAGTATAATAATAAAAATATGCCTACTTTTTAAAATAAGCTATTAGTGTAGATATTAAAATTACAAATTATTATTTTATTTGAATGTGGTTGATATGTAAACTAAATTATCTTGATGCAAAAATATGAAAATCTTTCTTTAAGTAATATTTTGTAACTTCATTATTAGTTGATTAAGCTTTTTATTTTTGTATGAGTATTAAAATTTAAATTGTTAAGGTAAAACACAATTTTAAAAAAAAAACTAGAAGAAGAGAAAATAGAATATTGATGTTCTCATCTCATTGATTTTATAAAATTAAATTTTGATTGTTCTTATGAAAACTATTTCCTTATAAATATATTTTTTTTAGAAGTATATGTTTGAACAAGCATTTTAATATTAAGAGTGGAAAACACAAAAGAATTTTACTAATTTATTTTTCAAACATCATTTAAAAATGACTAATAGATACTCCCTTTGTTAAAACATAAAATTGATCAACTACATGATGTTAGGATTAAACACAAACATAAATGACAATTACATGCAAATATAACCAATATCAAAAAATAAAAAAATCACAAAGAAGAGAATACAAGACACCAAGATTTAACGTAGTTCACCTAATCCCTCGGCTATGTCCACCAAACAATAAGTCCAATATTATTACAATCCAATGATTACAACCTAATTACAATATGTAATCCCTTACCGCTCAATACTACTATAAGAAGCAATTTTGCATCACACCTTATGAAAAATCCCTAACTCTAAGCTCTTTTATACAAGTATTTTGTTGCTTTAGTGTTAAAATTAGTTACTATATGTCAGTCATAAAATGCTGATAAAATAGTCCTCAAAAAAAATTTGGGCCAACCTCGAACCCTGTCAAGGGATTATGGAGTATGTACAATACTTCCCTGATCAGTCACCATAAACTAACAATCTCCTACTTGGGGACTGATCAAGCTCCACACTAGACAACACATGATGGTTATCATCTCCTTAATCATAGTAAGGTGATCATGTGTAACTCTCACACATATGTTTATTTATGTATGTAGGGAGTATTTCTCATTAATTGCATCAAATAGTTGAAAATCAATGATGAATGCCTATTTATGAGCAATGTAAACTGCCCTAATGTTGTTCAATAGTAGGATGAGTTAGAGATGGTTTACATCAAATATGTGAGTTTTATTATAATTTTTACTATTATAATATATCATTTTTCAAATCAATTCAAATATATATACTATATTTGTCTCTTAATAAAATTCAACTATTATTATCAAGCTATTAATATCAACTATATGATAAAAATTATTATTTTTAATTAGTGTAGTACTCTTAATTTTTCTTTAACAATACCTTAACAGGCTTAATTTTGGAAGCTTTTGCTCCTAAAAATTACTATTTCAAGACCTCTTTCTGAATGATTTTCTAACAGATATTGATAAAAAATTATTTTTATAATTTTCAAAAATAAAATTTTATTTTTCTCAATCTTAGTTTGGCAAGTTTCTATTTTGATTTCTTGTAGATCTAGTAATTCATAGATTCACATCTACTTTCTATTATATATATTTTTTCATTCAATTTCACTTATATTTTGAACATGTAAACAACATTGTAAATTACTATTAATTACTTCAATTTGATATTCATGTAATGAAGAATAGGCACCATAAAATATCAACAAAATATAATTTTTCTTACAAAAGACAATAGTACACTAATATAAATATTTTTTAAATTTCAATTAATTTAATTGAAAAAATAATAATTATTGCTTTTATATTTGATAGGAAATTAATATAAATATAAAATTATTTACATATTTTTAAAGGAAAAAAAAAATTTAAAATTGTGTAACAAATGCTTTTTATTTATTTATTTATTTTAATTAGATGGTGTTTTTAATATCTATTCCAAGTAATTATGTATAAATCTTAGTATTTATAGTGCTATTATTTGTGACAATTAAAATTCTCCTATTTTTCTAGGTAAAATGCTAAATTTTATATATAAACATTTATAATTATAATTTCAATTTTATAGAAAAAGATCAATTCTATCAACCATACCCACAAAAAAATATTTCTATCATATCAGACTCTTTAAAAATAAATAAAAATCAACTTTGATTTTATTATCTACAATTTAAAAAAATTATATGTATTCAAAAAAAAAAATTCTAATTTTGAAAATTGAAATTATTTTCTTTGCCTTCTTCTTTTACAAGAGCTTCATTTATGTATGGATTGTCATTATCAATAGTTAAACTATATATATATATATAAGTTATGAGTATGTGGCAATTTGTTTTTTATTTATTAGGGTTGATAAGTAATTTACATTATGTTTCCAATGTAGGATTTGATCATATATTTCTTATTAATAGAATTTGTAAACTATTATATGACTTTTTCAAGATTTAACAATTAAAAATATTTAAATGTATTAATTATTGCTATATAAAATCTAAAAGGTCTTAGTAGAAATCTTCTTCTTTCACATTCATATGAACAAATTACTCCTATTGGCTAATCGTTGAGCGTACATAAATGCACAACTACTAGTTTCTAATCTCTAACAAAACCAAAATTATATAAAAAATAATTTATAAAATATAACTTATCATTTTGTAACATATTATTGATTTAATCATATACTTTTATCATTGTGCTATGATTACTAATCTATTTAAATGTTTTCATCCTCATGATATGGGTTGTTATCTATTTATACTAAATCTAAAAATAGAAATCATAAGTATTATAAATTGTAGAAATCTAATATCATTGAATGTTAAAGTTGTTTTTTAAGTTGATAATTGTTGTTTTTGAAATTCATTTTTTTGCATGTAATGTAGAGCACAACAATCAACAAGGGTTTCATCACTTTGTTAGCAAATAATATAAGACATAAGTTATTGAAACAAAAGTTTAGTTGATTATTATTATTGTTGTTGGATTTCAGTTTTATCTTGGAATGTGTATCATTCTGTGATGTGGTTATATGATCTATTTTATAATTATATTATGACTATTCTTATTTTACAATTATGTTGTGATTAATCTTAATCTATTTATACATTCAAGTTTAAAAATAGCAATCGTAATTTTCATTATGAGGTCGACTATTATCCACTTATACAATTATTATTTTTAATAGTGATCATAAGTATTATAAGTTGTGGAAAGCTAATATAGTTAAAAAGTTAAGAGGTGATAAGTAGGAGATATTTTCTAGAAGAAGTAAAACTGGAATATTGCTATCAAGATTCAACTATGTAGTTTTTTAAGTTAAACTCATTGACCCATGTTTCATTACTAGTTGTTCACTTGAACCCATCTCCCATGAGAATGAACGAACGACTTAATAGTGGGTGCAATAAAAAATGAGTTGATCATTGTTACTTTTAGATTTTATTTTGCTTAGAGATGAATTTTTAATCTATTCGTCTATTTTTATCATTGTGTAATTGATTGTTGATCTAATCATCCATTTTTGTCATTGTATTATGATTGCTAATCTTTATCATTGTGTAATTGATTCTTGATCTAATCATCCATTTTTGTCGTTGTATTATGATTGCTAATCTTTTTTTTATTTTATATGTTTTCATCATTGTAAGATGGGTCATTATCTATTTATACTATTAGATAAAAATAACATAAGTATCATAAATTGTGGAAATATAATATCATTAAATGCTAAAGTATTTTCTGAGTTGATAATTATTAGTTCCTGCTGTAGGACACTATAGCATTCATGCAATGTCAATTTATTTTTTCTTTTAACCAATTGAATCGTAGAATTTTTAAAATGTTTGTACCTTTATAATGTTTCTAATTTGTATTTCTTTTATAAAATTTATTATTAATTTATTATTTCATTTCTTATTGGTTAGTACAATGAATAGTCATGAGTCCAACATTTTCTAATAATTACTTTGAAATAAAAGTCAAATATTTATCCTCAACTTTTGTCTTTTCCTATTAAGCTTTGGAAAAAATCCAACAATGATAGGTGGTTATAGTTAAATGCATAACTCTCGAAACATCTAATTTTTATAACGTTTGTGGAATGTTAATTTATTTTTTCCTTTTGTCTTTTCTTATTAAGCTTAGGAAAAAATAGAGCAATGGTAAGTGGTTGCAATTAAATGCATAATTGAAACATCTATTTTTAAGTAAAAAATATGTCCTTGTCTATTTAGAGATAAATTCAATACAATTTTCTCATTACTATTTCCCAAGGTTATGTCTTAAAATATTCATTATTCTAATTTCATTTTAATTAATAATAGTCATTTTGAGAGGACATTTATTTTTATTATAAATTAATAATTCATATTAATATTACTTTTTCCTACTATATTTTTTATAAATTTTTTACTAATGGCAGGAAATAGATGGAAGCATCCTTGTTATTTTTGGATTTCATTTTGTGTGGGATTTTTATAATTGTGTGGTGAGTTATGATCTATTCATACAATGGTTAATGATCTATTTACGTATTTTATCATTGTGAGATGGCTCACGTGAATCAAAAAAAATACAATCATCAATATCATAGATTTTGGATATCTAATATTATTTAAAATTAAAATTACTTTTAAAATTTTGTATTTGGATGGAATATTTTTTTTCTTTAAATCATAATTATTTTGTATACAATGTTTTATTATTAGCACTAGTTGATAAACAATATTAATTTTGTGAATGTTACTATTTCAAAATGAAAATGCATGAATTATTGATAGCTAATGGGAAGAAGTTTCTAATGAATAGATTGTGATTTCTAAGGAAGGTTATATATATGGAGATAGGGATCAGATGGTTGGAGGAGTACTAGAAAAACAACAGTGTAGTGATGAAATAAAAGGATTTTTTAAGGTCGATTTTGGATTTTGTGATGAGAGGTATAGTTTTAGTTGAAATCAAGTCACAATTTACAACATTCAAGGTTGGGAAATGCTAACGTACGAGGTAATGAATCTATAATTTTGGATAGATTGTTATGTGGCTTTCAAGAATGTAACAATTTTCATATTATAACATTTTTTGCCTTATATTATTGGATGCAAAATCTAACATTCCCCTATTTTAATTAAATATTTGGAGTTCATTTGTCTTTATGAGGGTTCAAAAGTAAATGGTGTGTCATTTATAAGGAGTAATGCCAAAGATCTAGAGAAGGAAATGATGAATGTGATTTTTTTGGGTCTATAACTAGTCCCCATTTTTAAGGTGAGGTGTGACTTGGAGACACCTTTACATTATTGGTTGTGGACATGGATTGATTTTGCCTCTCTTGTGTCCAAGTCCTCTTTGGTTTGGCCACTAAATTTCTTGGTATAAACTTTACACCTCACACAATTGGTCAACATTTTTTTTTCCCAAATGGATATTGGTATCTTACTGTTATTTTATCTTCCCTCAATTTTGGCCATCTTTAATGATTTTTTTCTTCTCTAATTCTAATCAACTACAATTGTAGATTTGTTTTTACAACTAATGATCATGGTTCCTTTGTGTTTATTAGTAGATTGGGATTGTTTATTTATCATGGAATTTGACCTTAGAAAATTTTTTGTCCATTTCAAGATCCCTTTTTGGGTTTGGTTCTATCATCACCCTTTCGTAAATGATCCAAATAAGTTTATCTAGTTGATATAATAGAATAATGAGACATTTTTTAGGTCAAACTTCTTCATGATGGCTCTTATAGTTGCCTTGCAAGGGTATGTTTGTTTGTGGTTCTATCTTGCCTTATCTCCCATTCGATATATATTGGATCATCTCTTGGTGTATTATTGTACTATATGGTCCATGAGGATTTCTCTTAAGATGTTTTCTTTGCAACCAACCTAGTTAGCATCACTTGATGTTCTCTTTAGCCATTGATAAAGTTATAGAGGATGACACCAAAGAAAGGTACTTTTTAATAATCTCTTATTGTTAAGCCCAATATTTCCTCAATTGATTTGGAAAAGGAGTTTCAAAGGAAGATGTATTTGTTACATAATTTTCATAGTGATTGTTCTTAGCATCAAGGTCCCTATCAAGTGGAGGATGCTCTTTGGCTTGGAGAAGAGAATGTTTTCTCCATGTTCACAAGTTATTATGAGAAGAGATAAACATTGTGTGAGTGTTATTTTAGTTCATTGGAGCTATGGGTGAAAGAAATCACCAAGAAGTATGATGGAGTCGAAAGCTAGTGGATAAGCAGAGATGGATAGATAAGGACTATGAAGTGAGTGAAAGAAATCATCAAGGAGTGGCTCCTCAAGAGTACCAAGGCTAGGGAAAAAGGTAAAATGTGGACACACTTCTATAAATCATTATACTTGAGAATACCCATGATGAAGAGCATCTCAAGAGGTGCTTTATATCTTCCTATCTATGACATGCAAGAGCTATGATATGGTGGATCTCAAATGAACCTAGCTTATGAAAACCCTTGCAAGGTTCACCATAGAATGGAAGATTCAAATGGAGATGCAAGCTAGTCTATAATGAGATATGCAATGCAAGGAAATAAAATTATAATCTACTATCAAGAAAGTAAAGATCTAAGCTAACAATGTAAGAGCTATGCTATGATGAGATTAGGGTAAACTTTAAGAAACCCCCCTTTAGAAGAAGATATAAATTATTTGCAAATTTTAGAAAAAAGATAGAAATTCAATGCTATATATTGCAAGAGATGTTTGTGAATAACTTTTTGGTGCACAAAAAAATCACTGGCACTCATAGATATGCTTTAAAATATGAACATTGTTGTTTATCTTTATGAGTTCTTTACAAGATTGATCATATGCATATGAATTTGGCAAATAGAAATGTGAATCTAATTATGATTCATAGATGTAATCTTTATGAATTCCTTGAAGTTTGAATTTAAGTATTTCATGAATTTCTCTATCTATTTCCACACATAATTTGGTTTTGTGATAATGAGTTTGCATGTGATGTGGTTTGATTGTCCTATTTGAAATCATGTAAGGAAGTTAAATTGAAAACTTTTAAAATGATTAAAGGCAATAAGAAAATGTGTCACAAATGCTATAGATGATTATGTAAAATAAAATTGGTAAGTTTCTCTAGATAAAATGTTGATAAAAGTAGCTTGAATTTTCTTATTGATTCTTTTCTAGCTATGATTACATGTCATCCTTAAAATGTACTATAGTTAACAATTTAAGTATAAATTTAAGTCATAAATTTAAAAAATCACACATCTCTTTAACAAATATTGGTGAAATCCTAAACTTGAATTTTAGTTCAATTTTTGGTGGGTCATTTCCATAATTATGTATTTATTATAGTTTATCTACACAACTATGAACCTAGGCCAAGGTAGGAAATGTTGAATCTAGGAATAAAGATTAGTTTGGATGAAAATAAGTCTACAAAGATAAAGAGAACTCAAGCTATGTGCCAAATAGGAATAAAATCATGTCTTCAACTACTTTTCATTACATCTATGATCAAGGTAAAATGGGCCCAAAAAAGGGACAAAACATTATATACATGTATTATATTTTTCATCATGTTGTACCCTTGCTTTGACTTGCATGAAAATTTTATAAGTTCCCAAATTATATTGAGGACAATATATAACATACCAACTAAAATTATAGTAATATGATGTATGGTCACAAATACATGTAATAATCATGCTTGGCTATGTTTAATCTTAAAAACTCATTATAAATAAAATATATGTGTTGGTATGCCCAATAAGATAGATGTTACCTCAATGCAACATTGCCATATACACAAGCCAAAGAATAACTCAAGAAAATGACTCAACCCATGAATCATAAAGGGGAAACCATGTTTAGATATACAACAATCAAAATAAAATAAGGGACGTGAAACCTCATCATTAATTATATAAGAACATTCTCCATTGGAAGTACATATGATAACACTAAGATAATATCATGACTTATAATAATTATGAACAAATACTTATTTTATTTTTTGTATGGTAGATCAACTACTAGATGCTTGTAACAATATGAGGATATTTCGCTAATCTCTCACAAGTGTTATCCATGATCCAATAGTGGTGCAGGAGCACCTAGGCTAACTCCTTGGACTTTTTTTTTTTTGGCTTGTGTTGACCCTAGCCAAGTCAATTGAGTGTGGTTTGGACCTTAGAAGGTCAAGTGAGTTGTTACTAGGTGGATTTGACTAAGTTCAATTCACTCTAGGTGTTTTTGCTTAGTTTTGGTGTTTGTGTTGAGTGGTTTAGGTGGCAAGGTAGGGTAATGAGTCTTACACCCTAGAAAGGATAGTGAATTTGGATTTCAGTTTACTATGTCCTCTAGGATGTTTTTCTATTATTTTGCATAGGTTGCAGGTCATGGTTCATCATTTGGCTAAATAGTGCAAAAGTTGTCAATTTCTTGAAAAAGTTGTCAACTTGAGTCTATATGATAAAAAGTTGTCAACTTGAGTCTATATGATAAAAAGTTGCAACTTGATGGTATAGAGGCTAGATCATTCCTAAACATCATAATTAGGCCACACTGGACCTACTTGGAGAGTTCTAAATTATCAAGGTTCAAAAATTGCAAAAATGGAAAAGTTGTCAACAACTTTTAAAAGTTGCATGACAACATTTGTGCAAGATTTGAACATGTCATGGATTCAAGGTGGGTGGTTACTCTAACTACCTGAAACCTCTTTGAAAACACATTAAACCATGAAATAAACCCATTCCAAAGGATGGGAGTTATAAGAAGTTAAAGTTTTGCAAGTAAAACCATGGAATATAGTTACCAGTTACAGTTGTGTGCTTCCTGATTACTAGAATTAGATAATGGATTAAAAGATTGAGTTTTTATTTGGATTCTTATAATTTATGTGATTATAGTACTTTTTTTTAGATTTCAAGTTGTTTAGAGTGCATTTGTTCATAGTTTTAATTTTTTTGTAGTTTGCCAGTTCACTGGTTTAGTTTTGACAAGTTTTGGAGAATGACTCCCCCATAAAACCTCACTATGGGATCATCACGATTCTAAGGAATATGGAAGTGAAGCCTTTGTATAGTGTACATGGCCAAAAAGAGGCCCAATAAAGCAAGGAATCTATTTTGTGATGCCCTAGGCGAGCCTTTGATGCATGGCTAGGTGGTCATAGAGTTAACAAGTGGATGTGAGTAGATTGAATGCATCAAGTGATTCAATTTGTGAGTTGTAGAAGGAGGATAGATGTGTAAGGAAGCCCCATGTGAAAGGGTTAGCTTCAATGATCAATTTTTCTAAGGTTTTCAATAGACCCAAGTGAATGTTGACAAGAAGGCCCAAAACCCTTATTTTTAGGCACCTAAATAGGAAGAAGGTGTACAAATAAGTTGGGAACTTGAAACCAACAAAATATTTAAGCTCTCCCAAAAGGGTACCCAAATCATGAATCTAATTACCAACTTTTTAAGGCAAATTTGATAGTATAACCAAAAAACCTAGTTTAGATACCTAATTGGGCTAGTTTGGTCTAAATTGGTGATATCATGAAGGAAAATAATGGATTTTGAGGCCAAGAGTATAGGTGAGGTCCAAAACCCTTAGGATTAATCCCTCACTCCTTGTAGAAGGTGGAAGGATCAAGTTTGGTGAAAATGGGAGTTTGGAAGGCTTGTTGAAGTGACTTATTGGAGAATGCAAGTAGGAAACTCATTGGTGTAATTGGATGGGGTGGTGTAGGGGATAAATTAGCAATCCTTAGATATTAGGGTGACAAAGGGAAAACCTAATAGGCTAGGAGTGAATCCTAGGAGGTCCTTAGTGAAGGTAAGGGCTAGTGGAAGCAATCCTATTGTATCAAATAGATTCATAGAGCACTTTATATAAAGATAAATAGTTTTATAGAAAAAATGCCTCTAGTGCAGGGGCACCCATACACTTTATAGAACCAAATTAATGCACTAGGATAGGGATAATGTATCAAATTATAATAGTGATGCACTCAATAAGACCACTACTATGTTTGGTAGTTTATAAACCAAATGGTTTAGTTGGGTTAGCAAGGCCAATATGTGTCTAGGAGGATCAAATAGCTATTTGGGGAGGTTTTGGATTCATTTATCTCTATTTGGATTTTATAGGACCATGTCATCCCCATTTAGCAACTAGTTTATTAGGCAAGGTGGAAAACAACACAATTTTGCAATTTCACAAGTAGGACTTTGAGTAAGTTGTGAAATAGCACAACTTTGTAACCATCAGCTAGGAATTTTAAAGTTGGTTGAGAAAATTTGGGAAATTTGGCATGGACACATAGATGAATGAGTTAAAAGTGCTTTGGTTTTGGTTTGAGCTTCTAAAGTGCAATATTTTTTAAGCTAGAGGCATCTATCTAAAGACAAACAAGAAACCCTCCATAACCCAGGGTTTGACTAAATTAACATGATTTGGGGAACTTTCCACCATAGGAAAATTACAACCATGGGTGGAAAGTGAGGCCTACTAAAGTACTATAAAATTTATGGGGTTATAAGCCAATATAATAAAGGATTGAGGAGGAATTTAAAGCCCTAGCCAGGCATCTGAATGTGACTAGCTTAAGGAGTTGAGAAAATAATGATTACAATTAGGGAAATGGGCATGTTGGTCACAATTTGAGGGCGGATTTGATGATTTGGCATAGGTGTAGAAGTTTTTCTAAGTTTTTTTATTTGTAGGGAGAATCCAACAAAACATATTTTCTTTAGAAGGGAAACCTAATAAGCATTATGAAGCATACCGAGGTAACTAATTTTTGGAGGATAAGATATAACTTTAAGAGCTAATTATTTGACATGTTGTGAAGGTCCCAAAAAGGTATCTAAAATTGGAATTTTTTTCATGATGTTTAGGAAAATATAAATTTATTGGGAAGGGGAGGGAAACAAGTAAGGTAGACCTAATTGAGCCTATTATACCAGTTTGCATAAACACAAGGTTCAAAGAATTGCAAACTATTGGAGCAAGTCCTTTATGGCTCAAAAATGACAAATATGTGTCTAACACATGCTTAGGAAGGTTTGGATGATTTTAATCCACTTTTATGGGGAATAGTCATTAAGTGGATGAAAGGAAACCTTAATGGGAAAGATGAAAATGCATGCTTGATAGTTGGATACTTGTCAAGGTGACTTAGGAGGATCTTAAGATTTCAAGAAATTGTAAAGCCTTCGAGTAGGAAGGATTATATAAAGGAAGGGATTTTGTTGAAACCCTAAATCATTACAAAGAGGGAAGAGACTTTATTGGTTGTCCTTATAGTCTATCTACATCATATTGTTATCAAAGTTGGATCTGATTGATTGGGAATTAGAAAATTGGTGTATGTCAACATAGGAGCTAGTGGAAGAGGGAGAGGCTAATACCATGCTTCCTAAAGGTATGTCTCAACATGCAATTAAAAATATGTTTGAATAAATATTTGAAGAAGATTTTGGGGAATTTAATAAGAAGAGTAAGGGTAAGGAAAATGATGAAGAATATAATTCTAATGAGGAACAAGAGGAAAGGGAAGACAAATCCCCTAAATGGTAGTAGAGATGTCTACACATCATAATGCATTGATATAAACCCTAAAGTATATTACAAGGGATGCAATATATAATATTCATACTTTTAGACATAACATGAATCTAAGAGAAGTCATAGACATTAATTTCAGGTAGGAAAAGTTAAGTACTGAGAGGGGGGGAGGGGAGGGGGTGAATTGGTACTTCAACAACTTTTTATTTTTCATTACTTAATCGATAGTTTGTTTCAGCATTATTCTAATAACCCATATCTAGCCGATATAATAAATACTTAAACATCAATAAACAATATGCATGAAATTAAATAATAATTCATGCAACAAAATCACACACATAACACATATCTTAAATTGGTATTGCAGAAAACCCTTGGTTAGAGGGCAAAACTACAGTGGAGATGGAACCTAAAACTTTTTCACTACAGTCCAAAAGGTTTGTTGATTAGGCATACAATAATGTTTCCTTTCGAGAAATTCACTTTGTCAGGAGTGACTGATATAGTGTTAATTGTATCTCAAGCCTATTAAGACTAATTTGCTAAGAGATTTAATCTTGCCTACCTAGACATTCACCTTGTTAGAGATTATAACAAAATTTCATAGACGAACTTAATTGTCCTGCAAAAGACTTTTCAAATATTGTAAAAACTAATTAGGTATTATAGAAGATAACTTAACATGTTCAATACTTCTCCTTAAGCTAGTTAGATCAACTTGTTCCTCTATCCTTTCACTATAATTCTCACTTTTATTGTTCTCTATGTTCACTAATCTCTTCTATTACTCTCTCTTTTTCATTCCTTCCTTACTTCCTTATATAATTGTGTGTTTGATAACCCTAAACATAATCTTAACCATAGATCTTAGGGTTATTTGAACTCCAAACTTCTTCCTCAAGTTTCTAATAATATCACTTTTCCAATAATATCTTCTACACTCTAATAGTAGTCCTTTGTCTTCTTTGATAGTAACTTGTGTTAGTGATGTTGATAGTAACATTTTCCTTAGTCATTTTGACATTAATAAAAAAACTTGAACTTAGTCCAACAATCTCCCCCTTTGGCATTGATGACAAAACAAAAACAATTTTTTTTACTACTCCATATCCATAACCTATACCTGTACTCTATATTATGTACTTTGTACTCCCTCATTCATGTAGCCTACTATGTATTGATCTCCTCTGTATCTTGTATCTCATGTTATCTTCTCATTACTCATTAAATTTTTCTCCTTATCATTAACTCATCATTATCATTATATATCCCCCTTTTTGTTTATGGCAGTCAATGCCAATAAACATGATCAAATAGAAAAATATGCAGTGAAAATTCCATATTCATCTTACAATTTACTTACAACAGTTATATATTTGGAACCAAAAAGTTGCAATAATGGTTTCCATGTTTTCTTCAGTGCAATTGGATAGTAATAATATGCTTGATGAAATTATGCTTCCATATTCTCCATTCCACTCATTGTAGTTTCCTTTATTACCTGTATATTATGTTGTGCTTTCGATAAAGGTTGCTTCATCACAGTAATATGTAAACTTATCATTCCTCGCACCTCCAAAACTTTAGCAATCAATTTATCTCTTTTGGCTAAAATTTATCCTTCTCTTGCAATGAACTCCTTTAGTTTCAATTAATATTGTACAACATTGACTAATGAGTCTAGTCTCCTAATATGACTTAGCCTTTCATTCTAAACTCTAATAAGTCGATTATCTATCTCAAAAGTGAATGTGTCAAAACTACATAAAGGAGTATGTTTTTTTATTGCAATGCTGACAATCTCTTGTAGTGCAACTATATCCTCTTGCAATATCCCTTTTTTATTTGTAAGATTTGTCAACAAGATTTCTTTGATATGCTCTTCCAACTGACATGTGGCTTCCTTTTCTATTTGTCCTTCCAAGTTACTTCCTATTACTTTCAGTTTTTCCAAATAAAATTTCAACTATCTTTGAATTGGTTTCTCTTTTTATATTATAACTTCTAGCATAAGATTCTCAAACATCATAATTTTTTCCTAATACTTCAATTTTGATTCTTTTGGATCTTCCTCCATCAGTAGCAATTTTCAGATCAAATGCTTTACTAAATAATAATCTATCTTTCTTATTCAAACTTAGTGTTGGTTGCTTTAATATGTCACAATGGGGATCATCACGTGGTGGATCATCATCTTCCTCATCCTCTTATTCTTCTTCATGTTTTCTCTTACCTTTGACTCCAACAAATTGTATGTTTTTATCATGATCCTTCTTCTTACTTTTGTCTTTATCTTCATCATCATCACCTTCTTTTCCTTTGCTAATTGATCTCTTTTCTCTGGTAGTTACCCACTGGGATGTGCAAGGTCCTTAAGTTTTGGTGCTCTCATTCTTTCCTTGTTACTCTTGAGTGTTGGAGTCCTTAGATTGACTCCATGTTTCACCACTATCCTTTTGTCCACTTGTGTTACCTTTAGATATTGTTGATACTCCTGGTGTTGGTGTTGATGTCAATGTCAATTATTGTTGTTAAGAAGCTAAGGGAATTTTCTCCTCCTATATACTCATAGCATTTAGTACCTCCTTTGTCAATGCCACTGATTGAGTAGTTAGATTAAGTGGTGGTTGATCTGCACTAGTTATTGATATAATTTCATATTGGCTTATTGTAGCCTTATTGGTTGTGTTCACTCCACTTTGGTCAACACTAATATTAACTATTATACATGTTCTTAGTGTGTATTTGTGCACTCCTGTTAACTTTTCTTGATTATATCCTTTAGAATCTGATTCTCCTTGCTTGTTTGTGATATATTCAATAGTTACTTGCTCATTTGTAGACTTCTCAGTTTATGTGCTAGTGGTTCCAAGTAGTTCACTTACAGTAAATACATCATTCACATTTGAAGTCCCTTCTTCTTCATAAGCTTGATTTTGTTCTTTTTGCAACTCCTCAATCCAAACTTCTTTGATATTTCAAATTAAAATAGGTTCTTCATCTACTAATACCATGGTTGTCAATATATTTTTTCCAAAGTCTTTGTTGTCTTATCCATCCCATCATTGACTGATAGGTCGGGTCGTAGCTCCTTAAGTACTTATTACCTTTTTCTCTTGAATGATAACTTTTATTTTTTCTCCACTTCCTTCTTCCTTTTCTTCTAAAATAGTAAAAATAACTTCTCATATAGACTTCATATATGTGTCTTTTCCTTTCCTTACCGGTGTTGATAGTTGAAGTCTAAATGTAGCTTGTGTGACATCATGCACTGATAAGGTGCTAATCAATGCTTCCTATGCAGTTCTAGATGTATTCTTTATCTTTTTCTCTTTATTGGCTAATGGGGTCTCCAAAGCTTTGCTTTTGAAAACTTCCTCATAAGTTCCAAACTGTGCAGCTGAGGTGTTCTTCGGTAGGCTCAATATATGGTCAACATAGCTAACCAAATATTTTTCTAAAATTTCATAGTCCAAATAAGGAACCAAATAAGTTCTTGGCTTCACTGGTAGAATCCTACAATTATTAGTATCAACAACAAAACATAAAGTGTCTTTATACCTGTCAACTACTTCGCCTAGGATCCGATAACATGGTTGCATTTTTACTCAAAATTCCTTGAAGTAGAACCACACAATTTTCTTGAAATCATCACCTAATTTCTCAACATACTCTTTAATTTTGTATATAATATGTTTATTTTCATTCCATTATACATTTCTTATATAGGGGAAAAAGTTCTTAACATAGAAATGTATAAATACAAGTAGTGTACCAATTTTAATACGTTGTCAATCATTTTTTAGTATTTACATATTTGTTAGAATATTAGAAAAACTGAGGGTGGGGGGGGTTGAATCAATTATCCAAGGTCTAGATGTACCAATTGAACAATCAAACACTTAAACAATTTCAGATCTTTTCATTCCATTGCTTGACCTCTATTGTAAACTATTTGCAACATTAACTGGTTGTCCATTGTTCTATAAATAACAAACTTGTAGAATGTAAACTTAAATCAATAAAGCATCACAATAACATTCACACAAGTTTGACACTGCGATTTTATGTGGAAACCCAATTTGGCAAAAACCACCATCAACATGTCACCAATTTTCACTCTTCTGAAGTGAGCCCTATCAAGAGCCAACCCAGTTAAAGATTACAACACATACTGTTAAATGTGGCCTTATTAAAGGATTTAATCACCCTGTTACAAGTGACTTTATTAGATTACTTTAGAGCATATCATTAGAATGTCACCCGGTTAAAAGATTTATGCATACTATTGTTAGGATTAAACCACAAACACAAATAACAATTACACACAAATATAACCAATAACAGAAAATAATAGATCACGTAGAAAAAGAACACAAGACACCAAGATTTAATGTGGTTCACCCAATCCCTAGGCTATGTCCACCAAATAGCAAGTTTGATATTATTACAATCTAGTGATTACAATCTGTAATCCCTTACAGCTCAATACCGCTACAAGAACCTATTTCACATCACCACTATAAAACAACCCTAACCCTAAGCCCTTTTTATAGAAGTATTAAACCTCTTTAAGGGTACTACATGTTGGCCATAAATTGGTGAATATTAGCCATTAATTTAGTGGCGAATCTACGAATAGTACCCAAAAAAAAATATTTGGGGCGATGCCCTGATCCCCAAAGAATTTATAAAGTATGTACAATACTTTCTTGATCATTCACCACAAACTAACAATCTCCCACTTGGGGACTGATCAGGCTCCACACTAAACAACAATCTCCCACTTGGAGACTAATCTTGTAGCAATGTCACTACTCCATGAGGCTCCCACTAGATCAAACCACCCTGGACTCTACTATTCTTTTATTCATGTTTAGTCTAGAAGACCAACCAAAGCTGAAGAAGGAGTTCAACTTCTCCCTTGTTACTACTTTTGTCAACATATCCGTTGGATTTTCATTTGTATGTATCTTCTCTAGCTTTAACTTTCCATCCTCCAAAATTGACCAAATGAAATGGTACCACAACTGTATGTGTTTGGTCTTTGAATGCAGAGTTGAACTATTTGCAAGATGAATGACACTCTAACTATCTGTGAACAAATAATTATCCTTCTGAGGATGTCCCAATTCTTCCAAGAAGAACTGAAGCCATATCATCTCCTTGGCTACCTTTGTAGCAGCAACATACTCTGCCTCTGTAGTGGAAAGAGCATTAACCTTCTGTAACCTAGAAACCTAGCTCATGGTTGCCCCACCAACAATAAAGACATAACCTGTAGTACTCTGCCTAGTATCAATATCCCCTACCAAATCTAAGTCAACAAAGCCTTGTAAATCAGTAGTAGAGCCCCCAAAGTGTAAACACTTATTGGATGTTCCCCTCAAATATTTGAGAATCCATTTGACGACATTCCAATGATCAATTCGTGGATGACTCATATAGTGTAAACACTTATTGGATGTTCCTCTCAAATATCTGAGAATCCATTTGACGACATTCCAATGATCAATTCCTGGATGACTCATATACCTATTAATGACTCCCATTGCATGTGCAATATCTAGCCTAGTACATACCATAGCATACATCAAACTTCCTATAGCTAAAGCATAGGGTACCTTGGACATCTTATCCTCCTCTTCTTATGTATTGGGACACATCTCCTTAGTCAACTTCAAATGACCAGGTAAAGGTGTGCTGATAGCTTTAGCATTCTCCATAGAGAAACATTGCAACACCTTCTCAACATAAGCAACCCGAGATAGCGCCAATGTTCTGTTCTTCCTATCTCTACAAATCTTAATACCAAGGATTTTTTTTTCTACCCCCAAATCCTTCATAGAAAATGCATGTGCTAATTGGCATTTCAGCCTGTTAATGTGATCCATGTTAGACCCAACTACAAGCATATCATCAACATATAAACATAAAATAATGTAGCTATCATCATCCAACCTCTTAAAATAGACACAATGATCTGAATGACACCTACTATAACCATGCTCATGCATAAAATTGTCAAATTTTAGATAGCATTGTCGAGGTTCTTGCTTCAAGCCATATAAACTTTTCTTCAATTTGCACACTAAGTTCTCCTTACCTTTGACCAAAAATCCCTATGGTTGAGCCATATATATATCTTCATCCAAATCACCATGAAGGAAGGTTGTTTTAACATCAAGCTACTCTAAATGAAAATCTTTAGTAGCCACAAGACTTAAAATAGTATGGATAGAAGTCATCTTAACAACATGAGAAAATATCTCATCACAATCAATTCCCTTTTGCTATGCAAATCCTTTTACAACTAACCTAACTTTAAATCTTTTCTTACCTCCTTCCTCTTCTTTCAACCTATAAACCCACTTATTCTATAAAACCTTTTTACCTGCAAGCAACTTACACAAGTCTCATGTCTTATTCTTCAGCAAAGAGTCCATTTCATCTTTCATTGCAGACTCCCATTGAATCTTAGTATCCACCTGCACAGCTTCATCATAACTTTCAGGTTCACTAGCATCAGTAACTAAAATAGAATATATAGAGTGAGAAAATCTTTATGGAGGTCTAATTTTCCTTATTGACCGTCTAGCATTCACCGATGTGTGTGGTATTTGTTGTTGCAGTTGTTGCACATAATGAGGAATGGCTAGAACATCAGCTTTTGGAGTATCATCTAACACTACATAATCATCTTCTTTCTTCTCATGTTGCTGCAATAAATCTTTGTACAACACATTCTCATTGAATATGACATCCCTGCCTCTTACAATTTTTTGATTTTCAAAATTCCAAAGCCTATAACCACATTCATTAATGTCATATCCAAAAAATACACATTTCTTTGACTTAGCTTCTAGATTGGTTCTATTTTCAGAATCTATGTGAGCAAATGCTTCACAACCAAAGGTTTTGAGAAAAGAATAACTCACCTTCTTAGTAGTCCATGCTTCCTCTAGAATAACATAGCTCAAAGGAGTAGAGGGACCTGTATTAATCAAATTTATAGTAGTATTGACAACCTCCATCCACATGTGTAAGGGAAACCCAACATGCAACCTCATGCTCCTTGCACGCTCCATTATAGTCCTATTCATACGTTCAACCACTCTATTTTCTTGTGGAGTCCTTGGAACAATTTTATGTCTATGAATACCATTGGTGGAGCAATAATCTTCAAATTCATGACTGCAATACTTACCACCATTATCAGATCTAAGACATTTTAATTTCTTACCAGTCTCATTTTCAACCAAGCATTTCCATTTCTTAAAAGTTTGAAATACATCAGATTTCTATACAAGAAAATAAACCCATACTTTTCTAGTTGCATCATCAATAAATGTAACATAATAATTAGAACCACCAAGGGAAGATACCTAAGCTGATCTGCATACATCGGTATGCACAAGCTCTAATTTCTCCTTTTTGTTTTCCTTCCCAATCTTCACAAAACTCACTCTCTTTTATTTGTCATACACACAACTTTCACAAAAATCCATATTAAAAAATTTCAGACCTGGTAATACTTTCTTTGAATGAAGTACTTTCATACCTTTCTCACTCATGTGCCCAAGTCTATTGTGCAATAGTGTTGTATCAGAATCTACAACAACTATTTGTTCTCTTTGCTCACTGCAGCAATTGTTCCTGAACCTTCATTTTTCTCTGAAACAATTAAAGTAGAAGGAACAATATGACCTGTACAAAGATATAAGGTGCCTACTTTCACACTTTTTGCTACTACAAGGGAACCTTTTGAAACCTTCCAATTTTTATCATTAAAAGTAACTACACAACCCTCATCACTGAGTTGCCCTGCCGAGATTAAACTCCTACTCAGCCTTGGAACATGTCTTACGTCATGTAGTAGCCAATGATTCCCATTCTGCAACTTAATCTTAACTTTTCCCTTTCCAACAATCTGATAGGGTTCATTATCCCCCAAATAAACAAGTCCAAAATCCCCTTGGAGATAATCAATGAAATAACCTCTATGAGGTGTAGCATGAAAAGAAGCACCAGAATCTAAAACCCATGAATCATCAACACTTTCTAAAGATAGAAGCAAAGCATCCTCTTCAGATTTGTTACTTACCACATTTGCTTCCTTGTCTCCATCTAATTTATCTTCTTAATTTTTCTTTCGATTCTAGCAATCTTTCTTTTTATGACCCAGTTTCCCATAGTACCAGTAGTCATTGGGTCCTCTCAATTGAGACCTCCACCCCTTTGACTTTCCTCTTGATTTCTCATGATTTCTAGAGTTACTTCCTCTCTCAGTCATTATGCCTCTGCTTTGTGCATTCAAAGCACTTCCTAATGTAGATCCACCTAAGGTTTTCCTACAAGTTTCCTCACTCAAAATAACATCGATCACATCATCATATTTTAGATTACTAGATCTAGGAACAGAATTAGTCACAACCATTACCAAGCCATTGCATCTTTTAGGCAAAGAACACAAAATCAAGAGAGCCCTAATTTCTTCATCAAAATTGACACCCATAGAAGATAACTGACCAGTAATAGTATTAAACTCATTTAAATGATCTGTAACAAATCTACCTTCTACTATTTTCATATTAAATAAATGCTTCATGAGAAATACCTTGTTTGAAGTGGAGGAATTTTCATATAGTTTCACTAGGTTTGCATCAATTCTTCTATCATCTTCGCTTTTGTAATATTAAATGCCATCAATCGTGCCAAGCATAATCAGATGCTTTCAAGTGCCTTTCTCTCCAAAAGATCCCATTCATCATTTGACATAGATTTTTGATTTATGGCTTTTCTTGCTTCCATAAATCCTTCTGATAAAGATAGTCTTCCATTTGCATCTTCCATAACTGGAAGTTCTGCCCATTAAACCTGTCAAATCTCAACTCATCCTTGTTTTCCATTGCTTGCATCAACCATGAGACTTTCCTGCAGAGGATAACTAAAAAAACAATCTCACTTTGATACCACTTGTTAGGATTAAACCACAGATAGAAATAACAATTACATGCAAATATAACCAATAATAGAAAATAATAGATCACATAGAAAAATAACACAAGACACCAAGATTTAATGT
Organism: Cupressus sempervirens; assembly: GCA_028749045.1. Lineage (NCBI taxonomy): Eukaryota > Viridiplantae > Streptophyta > Pinopsida > Cupressales > Cupressaceae > Cupressus > Cupressus sempervirens. The sequence continues at coordinate 890,252,556 of CM053792.1, read as the reverse complement.
GGTTCACCCAATCTCTAGGCTACATCCACCAAACAACATGTCTGATATTATTACAATCCAATGATTACAACTTGATTACAATCCATAATCCCTTATAGCTCAATATCATCGCAAAAACTTATTTCGGATCACCACTATAAAACAACCCTAACCCTAAGCCCTTTTATACAAGTATTAAACTGCTTTAGGGTTACTACATGTCGGTCATAAATTGGTGAATATTAGCCATTACTTTAATGGTGAATCTACGAAAGGCAAATCTACGAATAGGAGCCCCAAAGAATTTATGAAGTATGTACAATACTTTCCTAATTAGTCACCAAAAACTAACAACTATTTAGTCCTTATGACTATTAGGTCAACCTTGATTAAAGGATTTCAAATACTATTCACAATGGTTAGAAAGTAACAAGTTTGATTTGTTACGTACAACTCACTTTAAATGTTTAGATCTTTGTTTAGCTCATATTGATTTACAGCCTAGCCTCCATTGTCATCTTAATCTCATATTTTCTTGAAAACTCTTCAAGCAATCATCCTTCACTTCTTCTCAATTAAGCCTTCTGCTTAGATTTTCTAGTCAACAACATCAATAACAAATCCAACTTTCTGGAACTCCTTCACATGGGCACAAATGCACTGCACTATATTCTCTCTTCCCTGCATGTTGAAAGTTTACCTTCATACCTCCTTAAATAGGCAATTATGATCTTTTGTCACTTAATCAACACTGTAGATCTTAGGGTTCACGATTTGATCCATTAGATACAATGTATCTAATCACCATTATGTTTTTCTCTTCTTTTCTAGAAACTTCTCCTTGAATTCATCTCTTAGATTTTTTACCTAATCCTCTCCTAAAATTAAATGATCCAACTCATCAATTCTTATCTTCAACACATTTTCCATATCCCAAGAAATCAACTTAGTTAGCTAGAAATTATGATTCCTCCTAAATAGTTAAAATTTTGTTCGTTGGCCAACACTAAGTTCTAACACTTGGACATCACTGAGTTTCTTAGTCACTATAAGACTTCTTGGTCAGCATCAACATTGTCACTTGGTCAATATTGATGCTTTCTCAACACTAAATTTTCTCGACATTTACTATGGTTCGACTGACACTAGCATCACTTAGCATGTTCATCAAAATTCCTTAGTCTTTTACTCTATTACTCAGTCAAGCCTATAGAAGTGATCTATCTTTGTTCACACTTTCAAAACTAAACAGTATTGTCTTCTCCTCTATCAACATGATTTAAATAATCACTTTATCTTGTCAAAGTCTAACTAGTCAAATGTCCATTTTTATTTTCCTCTTCATAACTCAACCTTTCCTCTAGATGCTTTTTTTATGAATAACTTCTAAAATCCTCTTCGTCAATCAATTAGATATGACATTAAGATCAGATAGAAAACAATCTCGCTAATAGATTTGACATCAATGACAACATAATAATTGTTTCAATTGTAGTTTCTAACAATCTCCCTCTTAGGAATTGATCACAACACCTCAACAAAAAAATTATTGCATAAATACTTCAGGTTATCATACAATCCAAACTTTTATACACTTTGAGTAACACTCTTAATGTATCAAATCTTTTATTTATATCCTTAGTTTCATTCTAGTGCATATATTTGATCTGGTAACACCTCCTTAAAAGCTTATGAACTCCCTCTAAGTAATTACTCCCTCTTACCTAGCATGTCTCTACCAGCATCCAATTTCTCTTTTCTGAATGATCTCCCTCTTTGAAGATAATCTCTCCCTCTTTATAATTTGTATTATTTCAATCTCCTCCTCTAATATTTTATGCAATATTATGCAATCTCTCCCTCTTTGACAACAATTCCAAAGACACCATCTCTTGCTCATACATATCGATTATGTAGATAATTACATGTTAGGTTAGAATTCTTCATCTGTCATCTTCATATGACTAATCTATTATTCTGTTCTTTTTCTTCACTACTACCTTAGGCAACTCCTAAATTAGAATTCTCTGCATCAATGCATAAGATAGTCTGATCAACACATTTGATACAATGCTTCTCAATGGCTTAAGTAGATTTGTCTAAGGGAATCACTCCTATATATACTAATATGTTAGCAAGAAATACTAATCTATTAAGAGAATAAAACATTAACTAACAAAGATTAATATAACATATAAGAGAGACTAAAGAGGAACCCTTAATTAGGAATGTGAGCCAAATGAATGGACTCTCCCAATAGGAATTAGCTCTTTGCTTGGTAGATGAGTCTAAGCAGAGGATTGGTATGTATGCTCAAGGCTTCTCAAATTAGCTTCAATGGTGTTCTTGATGAATTTTGGCTTGGGTGAATGGATTTGATGTAAAACTTGCTCTTAAAATGGCATTATAACTTTAGCTCAAGGATTGTGATGAAATGGCTTGGGAGGGGATTCAATTTATAGGCTAAGGGCTTGAGGGTTTGAGGGCTAAGACGCAAGGATGGAAAAAAGCTCATGGAGGGCTTAGATTGCATGAGAGGAGAGCACATGGATTGTGCTTCCTTACAGCCAATCAGGGAGTGACACATGTCACAGGGTGAGAGGATGGAGGAAAGGGCAAGGATGAGTCAACAAAAGGAGGCTCAAGGGATAATATCTTCATAAAGACCCTTCATAATGGCTTGTAAGAGCAATGAATGGGCTTGTAAGAGTCTTTATGGCCTTTGTAAGAGCATTCATGGTTGGGTGGTTGGGATATTTTGGAGAGAGTTGACTTTTCTTGGCTTAGGAAAGTCTTAAGCTTGCTTAGGGAATGTGACAAGGTTGGGGGGGGGGGGGGGGAGGATTAGAGGTGATTTAGGATTAGACTAAGCTTGTTAGAGATATGCAAGTGGATGGCATGTAATGAGGGTGGGTGAGTTAGTGGCTAAGCTTGGTTAGTATGGGTGGATGGGGTGGATTAAGCTAAAAATGGGGTTTAGAGATAGGCTTAGGAAGAGGATAAAGTCCTTCTAGAAGAGTCTAGAACTTCATAAGGTTTTGAGGATAAATAAAGTTTATTTATCTCAAGGGTTTGGGTTGAGGAAATATTTATTAAAACATTTTTAATAAACATGAGGATTGATATTTAACCTTAGTTAAATATTTTGAGTTGGGATTAGGGGTAGAAAATGATGGGATTAGCCTTTAATCGAAATTAAAGAAGGGTTAGAAGATTTTGGAAGAGGTTAGTGATCTTAAGGAAATTGGCTAAGTTTTGGTCAATTTATTTTGAGATTTTTGGTCAATTTATTAATTAAATAATTAATAAATAAGGAAATAATGTTTAAACAAGATTTAAACATTTTTGGGAGGGATTCCTTAATTAAATATTTTTAATTAAGACAAGGGGATTTAATGGCATAAAAATTAATTAATTAATTAATTAATAAATAAATAATGATGTCATTAGGGACTTTTTCATAAAATAAAAATACTTTATTTTCTAAAGGATTTTAGGTGTCTACATTTTGCCCCTCTTTGATGTGATGCCACAAGTGGCATGGCATCAAAGATAAGAAAATAAGATGCCCAAGGTTAGAGCAGAAGAGGAGAGAATGGACTACAAGATGCCCCCTCAAGAAGGCAACGGGGAGAGAAAGTGAGGCACGACAACTTTTTGAAAAAATACAAGAATTCGGGATGAGCAAGGAGACTCAGATTAGCAAAGAGAAGGGGCTGAATTAGCTCAAACTCTCACTACAAGAGAATGATAAAGGGAGGTCAGAGGCACAAGAGGAAGCAAGCTTAAGACTTCAGGGAAGGTGGAGGGATGAAGGAGCAGAGTGCTATAAAAAGGAATCCAGGATAGGGAGATGGATGATGGGATTATAAAGCTAATGCAATAGGATTTCAAAGAGTCAAATTGGTGGAAGATGGGTTTCGGAGATCCCTAGGACTAGGATTATGGATCTCGCTTGGGGGATTGATTGGATTGGTGGATCCCTAGGACTATGATTGTGGATCCCTAAAGCTAAAAGTGAAGATTTATTCAAAGAGATACTGATGCATAAGCTGGGGTAGGAGAGACAGATGCTAGATATGGATGGGGGATAATGGAGATGAAAGAAATCCATTGAAGCTTATTGAGTGGGGGGATACTTCAAAGAGAAGTACCACCATGTAGTTGAGCACTAGATTTTCTATAGGACTGTTGGTTAATTGCCAAGGTTACCAAGAACATCAAGGCCTTTTCACCAACCGTTCTGAGGACTGATGAACTGACTCAAAACAAACACGCAAGGATTGCCCCAGTATCACACATGATTCCCAAAGGAAGCAATGTAGAACCGACACTGGGTAACCCACAAGTAGAAAAGAAAAACAAACAAAAGACTTGATCAAGACCTTACGCCCAGATTGCCCCATTCACAGTATACCATGATATGGAAGATCGTGGCAACCTTGAGGAGGGAACAAAAAGATTGCTTGGAAAAGATATTTCAAGACCCAAAAGGGAAGATTCCAAATCAAAAGAAAGAAAAAATCTAAAAGAGAACTGTTTACCAATGAGATGGGTGGGACAAGGTACTAACAGACCCAGATTAGACATGAAGAAAGCTATATCTTACAAGGATCTATCAAAGAGCACCTAAGTTGATGGATCTGGATGAGTGATGCGTCTGGCAAGCTGAACTAAGAAGGATAACACTTTGGTGATAGGAGATCTAGCTGAAGGATGCATTGGAATAGCTAACCAAGGGTTGTGCAATGTGTGCAAGATGCTGATCAAGGAGGAACTGACACGAAAGCTGGATAAATACAATGGTACTAAGCTAAAGAGGATGTACAAGATGATAGACCAAGATATGTTACAAATGTACAAGGTTGTTCATGTTTTGATTTTTGTGAGATGGAAATGTTTGTGAAGGGCGAGATGTCTACAATAGTTGATAGGCAGATAGGTAGATGGTTTGCGAAAAGCTTAAGGAAAATGGGATTCTTTGTGTGCATGTGATAGGATACAAGCTAGGATACAAGATTTGGCATATAATAAAAGCTGGAATATGGTACAAGCTTTGGACAAGATTTGGATATTAAAGCTATGATACAAGGGGGGATACAAATGATACAAATTTTACAAGCTGGGGTACAAGATTTACAAGCTAAGGTACAAGATTTACAAGCTGTACAGGAGGTATTTACGAGCTTCATTAGATTTTGGATATTTGGTTGGAACACCAAGGGAACAAGCAAGTGTTTTATGGGATGGTGGGTGAATGGACGAGGGATAGGATAGTGATAGATAATGGATTAATCTTAGTACACAGGGCGCCCGAATTACCAGGTTTTCACCAAGGTACCTATCCAAGGCGCTTGAATTGCCAAGTTTTCACCATTGGATGCTTATTTCTCTTTACCTAGACTTGTCATTGGAATGTGATTGATTTTGGTTGGCTTCCTTGTAAATCTTGACCACACCATCTTAGTAAGTCCTTGCTCAAGGATCATTCCTTTCTCTTTGATATCTTTGTACGTCTGCAAACAGTTCATGGTCATTTGGTGAGCCAAGCTAGGATGGGCATTATCAATAAATATTTTTACCAAATGGCACTCTGGCAAGGTGCAAGATATGCGGGTGGTAAGGGTTTGCCATCTTTGCAGATATTCAGGAAGGCTTTCTCGACCTTTTTGCTTAGTGTGGACAAGATCAACTACTGATAGCTCTGTTTCAACAAGATGGGCATATTGGGCTACAAATGCCTCAGATAATTGAACAAATTTTTTAATTGTGCCATAGGGGATTCTATAAAACCATTCAAGAGCTAGTCCGACCAAGCTTTTAAGAAAGAGACGCAAGAGAAAGATGTCATCATATGCCACTTCTTGGTAGTGCATATAAAATTCTTTGATATGTGTGACAGGGTCTCCTTTTCCTCTAAATTTGTCAAATTTGGGTGTCTCAAAATGCTTGGGAAATGGTGTCATGGTAATGGCTCTGTCAAATGGGTAAGGACACACATTCTCAAACTTGAAGGTTTTTGGATCATTTCCCTCTTGGATGTTTTTCAAAGCTATCTTCATGGCTTCCCATTCTGCATTAATGGGTGATGGATGGGGTGCCCCCAATGTAGGAGTGCCCTGAGGTAGGTATGTGCTAGATGGGGAAATGAAATATGGATGGCTTTAAGGTATGGGCTGGTAGGGATTGTACATGGCTTGGGCAACTAAATGGTGGATGATGGGTTGCTAAGGTGGAGGTGGCACATATTGCTACATGTGGTGCGAGGCTTGCTGCTGATATTGGATTTGAGGTTGGGATTGAGGAACATAAGCTGGCTGTGAGATAAATGGATTGCTTTGTGGAGGTAAGGTATAAGATGGTTGTGAAGCTTGGGGAAAGGATCGGGGAGCTTGTGGAACTTGACTTTGGATTTGAGGAGTTTGACCAATATATGTGGGTTGTGCCCCCATTTGGGAAGGTATCTGCATGGAAAAAGAGGCCAAGTAATTGGTGGTTAGTGGTGGTGGATTTCCTCCTAGAAGTGGCATAGAAAAATAGTTGGTAATAGGAGGTAATAGATTAGTTGGTGGTGGAGGTGGTGGGAATTGAAAGCTTGATAGAGTGGTGGTAGGAGCTTGGGTCACTTGAGAGCTTGGAAGAACATTGGTAGTAGCTTGTGGGGTTTGATAGCTTTGTGGAGTGAGGGTAGTAGCTTGTGGATTTGTGGTTGATGGCACTGAGCTCCAAGGACCTAGTGGAAATGATGGAATTGTGTTTTGAGCTGAGGTAAACAAGCTAGGGGCGATGCAAGGTTGATTACTTGGCCCCATGGGTGGCATCCCGATTGTATATTGCTGAGGTTGGCCAAAGATACTAGCACTGATTTGGGAGATGGGTGGATCTAGAAGGTTGGGTTGGAGAGCAGCAACAACAATAGTGAAGGGAGTGAATGATGAGGTGTTTTGGGTGAAGGGGGTTTGGGATCGAGTGGTATGGACCAATGGTGGAGTGGTGGTGGCTGGATTGGCTTGTGGAAGGGAGATTTCAACTTGAGTGGAGGCTGGTATGTTTGGGTTTGTTGGATCATATGGGGTGGGTTGAGGCTCTTCTTTTGGCACATAGTGAGGATAATTCGAATCATAAAAGCCTATGGGTGGTGGGAGTTGTCCAAACAATGGGTGAGATGGCTCTGATAGGGGAGGAGGTCTTCCAAAGTCGAAGGCTCCAATGTTGTCCCTGTATATGAAAAAATGTTAGTATGCTAATAGAAACTAAATTTAAATAAAGCTTCTACAAACTAAAAAAAATTCATAAACTTCAAGATAGACTAAGATGAGCTCTCAATTGAAAATATGAGCCATTAATGGGCTCTCTCAATGAGAAGCTCTCTTGTTGAGTGGCTTTATCTAAATGGATAGGATGTATGCTCAATATGCTTCCAAAGGCTTCAATGGATGATTGTGGATTTTTGGTGTGGATAGATGGCTTTAGTATGGATTTGGCTCTCAAAATAGCATTATAACTTTACTTCATGAATTGTGTTATTTTGCAAAGGGGAAGGATCCAATTTATAGGCAAGAGGCTTGAGGGTTTGAGGGCTAAGATGCAAGGATGTGAAAAAGCTTATGGAGGGCTCAGATTGCATGAGAGGAGAGCACATGGATTGTGCTTCCTTACAACCAATCAAGGAGTGACACATGTCACATGGTGAGAGGATGGAGGAAAGGGGAAGGATGAGTCAACAAAAGGAGGCTCAAGAGATAAAATCTTCATAAAGACCCTCATAATGACTTGTAAGAGCAATAAAAGGGCTTGTAAGAGTCATTTATGACCTAGTGGACTTCATAAAGTTTTATGGTTGAGATATTTTGAGGGTGATGAGAGAAAATTCGACTTGGACTTGATTAGGAAGGTTTTAAGCTTGCTTAGGCTTGTGCAAATGATTAGAGGATGGATTAGGATGGTTTAGGATTAGCTTAAGGATAGGCAAGTGGATGACATTTAATGAGGGTGGGTGAAGGAGGAGATATTTGTTAACTTTGGCTTGGGTTAGTAAGTTTTAACCCATGTTTAAGGAATGTGACAAGGTTAGGAGGGGATTAGGATTAGGTTTAAAGACATCTTCTAGAAGAGTCTAGACTTTGGATGAGGATAAAGACTTTCTAGAATAGTCTAGAATTTCCTAGGATGAGGATGAAGACTTTCTAGAAGAGTCTAGAACTTCTTAGGATGAGGATAAATTAGATTTTTAGGAAATAAATAAAGTTTTATTTATTTCAAGGGTTTGGGTTGAGGAGATATTTATTAAAACTTTTTTAATAAACATGAGGATTAATATTTAATCTTAATTAAATATTTTGAGTTGGGATTAGGGGTAGGAAATGATGGGATTAGCCTTTAATCAAAATTAAAGAAGGATTAGAAGATTTTGGAAGAGGTTAGTGGTCTTAAGGAAATTGGCCAAGTTTTGGGCAAAAATAATTTTTTAATTTATTTTAGAATTTTTGGTCAATTTATTAATTAAATAATTAATAAATAAGGAAATAATGTTTAAATAAGATTTAAACATTTTTGGGAGGGATTCCTTAATTAAATATTTTTAATTAATATAAAGGGATTTAATGGCATAAAAATTAATTAATTAATTAATTAAATAATTAATTAATAAATGATGATGTCATCAGAGATTTTTTCAAAAAATAAAAATACTTTATTTTCTAAAGGTTTTTAGGTGTCTACAGTCCCTTCGAAATATAGCCATGATTGTTTCCTTGTTTTTGTCTATAATGGCATTCACCAATACTGCATTTCTTGGTTGGTTCATGAAAGCTTCAATGTTAGTAGGTGATGGTATGGTGTTCTCTGGGCTGAAGGATGGTTGACTACTCAAGGGGAGCAATGCTATTTGATCTGAGTGACAGGTGGCATGAAAATGCAAAATGTTTCCTAGGGATGAGATGCAAAAATGCTAATGGATGCAAAAGGGGAAGGCTTTTCTATGAAAATGATTTCCTAGGTTGAGGCAAAGCTGTATGACAAAACCTAAGGAGGATTGGGTTCGAGATTCTAACTTCAAAGATATGATGCCAAAGCATGAAAGGTCTGCTTTCCTATGTGCAAGCTTGGTGGTGATTGTGTCAACTTAAGGATAGACTGATGATCCTTTAGGAAGAACACGAGATTGACCACTTGTGGATCCCAACCTTTAGCTCAAGGTGATGAGGGATAACAAGTGACAAAGCTAGATTACCTTAGACAAAGTTCTGTCAAAGGGATAACTTTGGTGAGATTGGTGGATTTGGAAGATGTTAGGAATGGCAAACTTTTGGCAAGGTGACAACAATTTTGAAGGCTTGGATGTGAAGATTTTTGGATTGTTGGCTAGATGGTTTGGTTCTAAATGAGATGGATGAGCTAAAATGCTTAAGGGGATGACTAAAGATGGTTGGATTTCCTACAAAGATGACTCTAAAGTGAAGCTTATGCAAGAAGATGTGGAGAAACAAGGGGGTCTAATCATAGAAATCATGCCTAGTTGGTAAGGCATAAGCAGGGTTAACTCCTGGATGTTGGTTAAGTTGGATGGTGCGATCTAACCAGGTGTCTTGAAGGGCTTCATCGGCAATTTTGTCCTCTACTTTGTGGAGTTTGGAAATTCGAGGGCTTGGTGTTATTTCCTTTCTCTTGGCTCAAAGTTCTTGGTATGCCTGAGATGGCTTGAGTTTGACTTTGTGAAACTTCTGTTTGGGTTTGGGTTGTTCTGACATAAATTCCTGAATTTGCTTGGCTTTGAGAGATCTTGGTTGTTTTGCTTCAACTCATTCAACTTTTGGAATAGGCAGTGACTACGATAAGTGTGCCCTAAGCTAGGATCGACCAAGTTTGGAAAACATTCATTCAACACATAAAAAATCAAGCAATAGATAGAAACAATCAGATAGAATTTTTTGATTCTCAGAATGTGATACTTGTGCCAAGGAGTGTGTATGTTTTACAAATGTTTCTATCAGTCACTTCAAACACATTAACATCCTAGATGGTTGTCTGCAAGGCTAATAGTTGGTTTAGCTAGGGAGTCCTCGATATACCCAAGGTACGTGAGTCCCAAATCTGTAGATGAAACCAAAAAGATGTCACACAGCTGAGAGAAGTGGTAACCCACTTCTCCTCTTTCACTTCTCAAGGGTATAAAGTTCCTTCAGGCTTAGCCCGAGTGACAAAATCTTGATTCCAAGAGAGGTGTCTTTAGATTCACCTCCCGATCTTTATACTCCGTCAGAACGCTGGAGTTGAGGTCATCCAAGGGGTGATGAAATCCCCAAGCAGGCCTCCTAAAAAGAGAAACAAGGTTTTGGATCCTAATCTTATGCACCCAAGATGGCCTCGAAAGACGACAAGGGGAGAGAAGACTTGGATGACCTTGGGTTAAAAAAAATGTTTGTTCTTTTACCAACTGACTCTTATATGTGCTGATCTAGACTTTGCAAGCACTCATGTTTAAGAGACAATGTTCAATTCCAACTTTGAAATGCGCTAACAAAGCAAAATCGATCGAAGAATGCGAACAAGAAGAGTTAGGGTCAACAAGAAAGTAAACCCGTGTGCCCAGAGGCCCTCCACGTCAAGTATCGATTAATTTTCTTTAAGGCATTCAAGAGTTGGTGTGATTTTGTTTTAAGCCCAAAAATAAAGATGTGTAAAACTTGGTTTCAAGCGCGCGCCCGGAGGCCCTACACGTCAAGATTTGTTCAAATTTTAATGCCCAAATGAAGTGTTAGCGAGCCTAATATGCATTCAAAGAATTTTCTAAGTTAGAAAAACTAATTAAAACACAAGTAAGTGAAGTTTGATCTTTGTGGAGCACTTAACACCTCTTAGGTGGACCCATCTCCATAGATGACGCTGAGATTGCAACCAATGGTTAAATTGATGGGTGATTAAAGAGGGTGAGTCCAACTACAAACTCACCTAGAGCATCTTTATTTGATTTTTATAATTTAGAAAGTTTCTAGAATGTAGATTCTTTTTATGCCCCAAAAGATGATTATTTGATCTATGGCATTCAAGATTGGATTTGTTGTTTTAATCATGCATTCCAAGAAAAATTTGATTTTAATCTATGGCATTCAAGATTGTGTTTGAGCAACATTCATTCAATGAAAAATGTTTAAACATTTAAGTTCATTTTAGCAACATGCATTCAAAGACAAGTGTTTAAACATTCAAGTTTATTTTTCAAGCGCATTAAACCATGTAAGGAGAACCTGCAAAAAACATGGTTAGTGGTTTTGTATGTGCTCCAACCTTCAAGGCTACAAAAGCCAATTTGATTAGTAACCCAAAAATCTCAAAATTTGAAGCTTAACTATGGGGAAAATAAAATCAACTTTTTTTGTTCTTTTTCCTAAGCGTAAAAATTCTTAAAAAAACCTCTACTCTATGGAACCACCAAAAGTTAAAATTTGATTTATACTCTTTAAAAAAAAAAACAAAAAAAAAAACAAAAATGCAACAATGACAGGTGAAGACGACAGTTCATCAGGTGGAGACACCAAACTACGGAGACGCTGAACTACGGAGAGGCTAAACTGCGAAGACACTGAACTGCAGAGACATTGATTTGCGAAGATGATAGAGAAAGAGGCGGAGATGATAGAATATTAGAGGTGGTGGTGGAGATGATAGAGTATCTAGCGGAGATGATAGTTTGCAGGCACAGACACCAATCTGCGAAGATGACAGTTGAGGTTTCAGAGATGACAATTTACCAAGCGTAGACGACAGTTCACCAGGCGCAGGCGCTAATCTACGGAGACGCTGATCTGCGGAGATGACACTACGTGAACAGAACTGAAATGCGCGGATTTTTCCAAAAATGTTTTTTTTTAAAATTATTTTTGAGTTTTAGAGGGTATGTTTTCTTCCCAAGTGCGTTCTTCAATCTGTAGAAATAAGTGAAACACCCTACAACTCACTCAAACAACAAAAAATATTAGATTATTAGAAAAAACAACATATAGATAGAAATGGATGATTAAATGACCAATAGTGGGGTCCCACTGAGCGTGCCAAAATGCATATACTAATATGTTAGCAAGAAATACTAATCTATTAAGAGAATAAAGCATTAACTAACAAAGATTAATATAACATATAAGAGAGACTAAAGAGGAACCCCTAATTAGGAATGTGAGCCAAATGAATGGACTCTCCCAATAGGAATTAGCTCTTTGCTTGGTAGATGAGTCTAAGCAAAGGATTGATATGTATGCTCAAGGCTTCTCAAACTAGCTTCAATGGTGTTCTTGATGAATTTTGGCTTGGGTGAATGGATTTGATGTAAAACTTGCTCTCAAAATGGCATTATAACTTTAGCTCAAGGATTGTGATGGAATGGCTTGGGAGAGGATTCGATTTATAAGCTAAGGGCTTGAGGGTTTGAGGCCTAAGATGTAAGGATGGGAAAAAAGCTCATGGAGGGCTTAGATTGCATGAGATGAGAGCACATGGATTGTGCTTCCTTACAACCAATCAGGGAGTGACACATGTCACAGGGTGAGAGGATGGAGGAAAGGGCAAGGATGAGTCAAAAAAAGGAGGCTCAAGGGATAATATCTTCATAAAGACCCTTCATAATTACTTGTAAGAGCAATGAATGAGCTTGTAAGAGTCTTTATGGCCTTTGTAAGAGCATTCATGGTTGGGTGGTTGGAATATTTTGGAGAGAGTTGACTTTGCTTGGCTTAGGAAAGTCTTAAGCTTGCTTAGAGAATGTGACAAGGTTAGAGGGGGGATTAGAGGTGATTTAGGATTAGACTAAGCTTGTTAAAGATATGCAAGTGGATGACATTTAATAAGGGTGGGTGAGTTAGTGGCTAAGCTTGGTTAGTATGGGTGGATGGGGTGGATTAAGCTAAAAAGGGGGTTTAGAGATAGGCTTAGGAAGAGGATAAAGTCCTTCTAGAAGAGTCTAGAACTTCATAAAGTTTTGAGGATAAATAAAGTTTATTTATCTCAAGGGTTTGGGTTGAGGAAATATTTATTAAGTTTTTTTTAATAAACATGAGGATTGATATTTAACCTTAGTTAAATATTTTGAGTTGGGATTAGGGGTAGAAAATGATGAGATTAGCCTTTAATCGAAATTAAAGAAGGATTAGAAGATTTTGGAAGAGGTTAGTGATCTTAAGGAAATTGGCCAATTTTTGGTCAATTTATTTTGAAATTTTTAGTCAATTTATTAATTAAATAATTAATAAATAAAGAAATAATGTTTAAATAAGATTTAAACATTTTTGGGAGGGATTCCTTAATTAAATATTTTTAATTAAGACAAAGGGATTTAATAGCATAAAAATTAATTAATTAATTAATTAATGATGATGTCATCAGTGACTTTTTTAGAAAATAAAAATACTTTATTTTCCAAAGAATTTTAGGTGTCTACAACTCCTAGTTTACTTCTAAGATATTCATGAGCATCCATAGGTAAAGTTTTAGTGAATATGTCAACAATTTTCTCTTTTGTGTTCACATATTCCAATTTTACTTCTTTGTCTTAAACTAGCTATCTCAGGTAATGATACTTGATAGAAATTTGCTATGTCTTTGTGTGAATAACATGGTTCTTCAATATATTAATAACACTTGTGTTATCAGAATAGATAATCACTAGATCAATAATCTCTTCCTTCATACCTTTCAAAAATTGTTTGATCCAAATAATATTTGAACAATTTACTATTGTTGCCACATACTCAGCTTTAGTTGTTGGTTGGAAAATGCACTTCTACTTCTTGCTTGTCCATGAAATTAATCTCTTTCCTAGAAATAATGCACCACCACTTGTGTTCTTTCTTTCATCAATATTTCCTTCCCAATTAGAATTAGTAAATACCTTTAGTTGAAATTTATCATTCTTCTTGTAGTATAATTCATAGTCTCATGTTCCTTTCAGATATCTTAGTATTTTATTTATTGCCATCATATGATTGTCCTTAGGATTTTCTAAAAATATAGCAACTATCCCAATAGCTAATGCAATATCTAGTATGCTATGAACAACATATCATAGCTTATAAATTATTGATATGTATTGTGTTTGGTTCACATCAACAGAATTACCATTCTTAGATAGTTTATGTCTAGTATCCATAGGTATACCCACTGGTTTAGAATCTTCCATCCCAAAATTTTTTAGTATGTCATTGATATATTTGGATTGAGTAATAAAGACTCTTTGCCTCATTTGATATAATTGTAAACCAAAAAAGTATTTAATCTCACCAAACATTTACATTTCAAATTCCTTCTTCATTTCATCAACAAAAGTTTTGCATAATGCTTCCTTTCCTCCAAATATGATAAACTGAACAAAATTTTCAGATAATAATACCTCATTGTTCTTTCCAATCCTCAAATATAGATTGTTGATATCATTTATCTTTGCAAAACCAATCTTTATCAAATAATTATGCAGTCTTTCATACCATGCTCTAGGAGCTTGTTTCAAACAATATAAATCTTTGTACAACTTACATACCATATTCTTCTTGTTAGGATCTACAAATCTTTCAGGTTGTTCTATGTGTACTCCTTCTTCTAGTATCCCATTTAGAAATGTAGATTTGGCATCTATTTGATATACCTTGAATCCTATATAAGAATAATATGCAAGAAGTGTTCTTACTCCTTCTAGTCTTGCTATAGGGGAAAATGATTCCCAATAGTCAAAACCTTCCTCTTGTGCATATCCTTTGTATACCAATCTAGATTTATTCCTTGTGACTTCACCTTTCTCATTCAACTTGTACTTGTTGGAATTATTTAGAATAACTAAGGGGGGGGGGGGTCAATTAGTTATCCAAGGTCTAGATGTACAATTAAATTTTTTCACAACTTAGTGAACCCATATCCATAAAACATTTTCATCATGCATACATCCATTAGATCATATAATTACTTAAACTTGTAAGTTACTGTCAAATAAAGTTTGTTGAAATGCAAGCATGAAACATAATAGATTCAATACCACATTTGACACAATGATTTAACATGGAAACCCAATTTGGGAAAAACCACTAGTAGCATGCTACTCATTCTCACTCTTCTAAAGTGATGCCCTATGAAAGGCCAACCCTATTTAAGGTTATAATGCACAATGTTAAATGTTACCTAGTTAAAGGATTTCAATCACCCTGTTAGGAGTGAGACTTGTTAGAGGACTTTAGATAATTCACTTGGAATGTCACCTCCTTAAAGGATTTACAAATGACTGTTAGATCAACCTTAATCTAAAGGATTTACCCTAGACTGATACAATGATTGGAAAGTAACAATAAGGCTTGATCTAATAACAACTTACAACACACTTGCAGATTACAAATTTTTTTTTTAGTCCTCCATTCTACTTGGCTTTCACACACTTCAGCTTTGATAGCTTGTTCACCCTTTAAGAATCCATACCCTTAGGCCTTCTTGCTTTGCTTTCCAATTTAGTCTCTTCTCTTAGGTCACTAAAATGAAGCAATACCCTAGAATCGTTGTCTTCCTTAGGTTCTCACACATGACAACTTTTGCTCCTAACCAACCATATCTATAAATAGAAAATTAAGATCTTTTGTTGTTCAACCTCCATTGTCCATTTTAATGTTAGGTTGGATTAGGTAGGATTCAATGAATCTACCCATCATTTCATTTCATTCCCTTCTAGAAAATTCTCCTTCAACCCTCTTTGAATGCACCTCAAAATGGTTTATCTTGAATTCTGTGCCACCAACTCATCAAGCTTATCTTCAACATGGTTCACACAATCCAAGAAATCAAACTTGTTGGCTTAGATTCATCAAATTCATGATCTTTCTCATAATGATGACACTCAAAATTAACTTGCTTCTAATGATCGACACATACTGCATTGCTCGACATCCACTATCAAAACACTCAGCACAAACTAAAGTTTACTATGCTTGACATCAACTTTACTTGGCTTACATTGTATCACTTGGATTACATTGAAATTATCTTTGCTTGACTCTAATTGATTTTCTGCTTGGCTTACACTAACTTTGCTCAGCACCTATTGTGCAGATTGTTAAGCTTGGCAGACACAATTCATTTAACTTGTTCTTTTGAACTTAATTAGTGTATCCATCCTTTGCAACCTTAAGTAGATTATCAATGCATTATAATATCACTATCTTAACTGATCCTTGTACTCCTTTACCATATCATAACTCAACCTTTTCTCTAGGTGCTATTGTTACCTCATTTTATCAAATCCTCTTCATCAATCAAACAAATGATAGTACTCAAATCATCTAAGAAATTTTCTTACCAGCAAGTAGCAAGTTTGACATCAATGAAAAAACAATGATTGAAACACATATTCATACTTTTATCAATTTATTTGCAACAATCTCCTTCTTTGGCATTCATGGCAAATCAAACTAACCAAACTTAATTGGTATAACCAACAAAATACCAAAAAGAAAATAATTATTTGTATTGAAATCTCTCCCTCCACTAGCAACTTTCATCTTCTGAATAAGTGACAAAAATTATGTTCTAATCAACAATCAATCAATCAACTCATCTTTATGACTCCCTCTAGATCAATTTTTATAATCTCCCTCTACAAGATTTCTCCCTCTTTGACAACAATGCCAAAGACTTGTCATCTTAATATGTAGATATGAACATTTTTTGTTTCTCCCTCAGTCACCTAGCTTATGACTAATTTGTAACTCCAGCTCTTTGATTACTGCACATAGCTCCTAAAGTAAGATCCACTACATCAATGTGTAACATATGCCAATCAACTTGTTTGATGTAGGGCACTCCTCATGCTTCTTAAATAGCCTTTGATAGGAGCATCACCCCTAGTTTACCTCTTAGATATTCATGAGCATTCTTAGGTAATGCTTTTGTTAAGATATCAATTATTTGCTCATTTGTGTTAACATATTCCATCTTCACCTCTTTATCTTGAACTAACACTCTCAAGTAATGATACTTGATTGTAATGTGCTTATTCTTTATATGCATCACAAGATTCTTTGATACATTTATAACACTTGTATTATCATAATAAAGTATCATAAGTTCAATTATTTCCTCCTTCATACCTTTGAGTAGTTGTTTGATCCATATAATGTTTGTAAAATTTACTGTAGCAACAACATATTCAGCTTCAATAGTAGATTGAGATATACAGTTTTGTTTCTTGCTAGTCCATGTAACCAACCTTTTGCCTAAGAAAAATGTTCCTCCACTAGTGTTATTTTTGTCATCACTATTTTCAGCCCAATCAACATCGATGTAGGCTCTCAATTCAAATTTCTTATTTTTCTTGTAATATAGACCATAGTCTTTTGTTCCTTTTAGATATCTCATTATTCTCTTAATGGCCATCAAATTATTCTCCCTGAGATTAGCAAAAAATCTTGCAACTATCGCAACATATAATGCAATATCAAGTCTATTGTGCACTACATATTATAATTTTCCAATCATAGACTTGTACAATGTTTGATTCACCTTAGCTAAATCATCATTTTTTGAAAATTTATGGCTTGTCACCATAGGTGTGCTTACTGGCTTTGAATCTTCCAATCCAAAAGTTTTCAGTATCTCCTTTACATACTTTGATTGAGTGATGTATATACCATATTTCATCTGATGTACTTGCAAACCCACAAAGAAGTTGATCTCTCCAAAGATAGACATCTCAAATTCTTTCTTCATTTTATTTGCAAAAGCCTTACATAAAGTATCTTGACCTCCAAATATGATATCATCAACACAAATTTTAGATAGTAAAATAACTTTTCCTTTCTCTGTCTTCAAGTACAAATTTCTATTATCATCGATCCTCTCAAATCCAATCTTCACAAGATAATTATGAAGCCTTTCATAGCATGCTCTTGGTGCTTGCTTCAAACCATATAAAGCTTTGTGTAGTCTATATACCATGTTTTTGTTGTTAGTATCAAAAAATCCTTTTGGCTGTTCTATATAAACCTCTTCCTCCAATATACCATTCAGAAATGCAAACTTAACATCCATTTGGTAAACTTTGAAACCTTTGTATGCAAAGTAAGAAAGCAAATTTCGTACTCCTTCTAATCTTGCAACATGAGTGAATGTCTCTCCATAGTCTATCCCTTCTTCTTGTGCATATCATTTACAAACTAATCTTGTCTTGTTCCTTACAACTTCACCATTTTCATCTAACTTGTTTCTGTATACCCACTTAGTGTCAATCACATTTTTATCTTTTGATCTAGGAACTAGAGTCCATGTCTTATTTTTCTCAATTTGTTCAATCTCTTCTTTCATAGATTTACTCTAGTCCACATCTTCTAAGGCATCTTTCACTATTTTAGTTTCTTGCGTTCTCAACAAACATGTATCATTTCTCAACTTGTTCCTTGTTATTGGTCTAGCATCTTTATCTCCAACAATTTGTGTGGCAGGGTGATGTCTCTTAACATACTTAGACAATATTAGTTCTGCTCTATTTTCCTGATTTGGTCTCTTAAGTCTTGAATCATTGTATACATCTCTTTTGGGTAGTTCAACATCTCTTTCATGTACACTAATCTTAGAATTAGAATGTACCTCAACTTCATTCTATAACTCAACATCTGAATGTAGCTTAGTTCTTGAATGCAACTCGATATTCATAGTATGCAACTCGATAGGGACTAAAACTTGTTGTTGGTTTGCAACTTGATTTAAAATATCTTTATCCACAAACATACCTTCATAAAAGTATAAAAATGATTTGTATTCTTTTGGTTCCTTCATAGGTTCAACCTCATGAACTTCTGTATATTCATCAAATTTTACTTTTGCACTTTTAACAACTTTGTTAGTGTTAGTATTTAAACACTTATAAACTTTACTTCTTGTGGAATAACTAAGAAATATACCTTCTTCACTTTTTGCATTTAATTTACCATTCTTGAAATCTTTGAGAATATAACACTTGCTTCCAAATACCTTAAAATATTTTACATTGGGTGAGTATCTATACCATAGTTCAAAAGATGTTGAATGAGTACATTTGTTGACTTGTACACAGTTCAACGTATAGACAATTATACTTACAACTTCTCTCAAGTATTTCAAAGCAACATTTTTCTCCATCATGAGTGTCCTAGCATTGTCCATTATAGATCTATTTCTCCTTTCATCAATTCCATTTTGTGGAGGGGTACTAAGAGCAGATGTCTATCTTTTGATTCCTTTGTCATTAGAAAACATCTCAAACTCATTTGATGTAAATTCTCCTCCTCTGTTAGATCTTAATTTTTTTTATATTTTTACCTGTTTCGTTCTCAACTCTTGCTAAGTACCACTTAAACATTTGGAAAGCATACAATTTTTTTTCAAAAACATAACTGTCACCATTCTAGAATAATCATCAACAAATAACATAATGTACTTATCCCCTTTGTAGCTTTGTACATCAATTCGTCCACACGAGTCAGTATGAACAATTTCTAATATTCCTTTAGAGTTATGAGTCTTACTCTTAAAACTTGACTTTGTCATTTTTCCCAACTAACATTGTTTGCAAATTATATTGTCATTCTTCTTCAACTTAGGGAAACCTCTGACTCTTCTCATGTTACTGATACTAACAAAGTTATCAAAATTAATATGACATAAACTCTTGTGCCATAGCCAAACATAATCAAATTCTATAATTAAACAAGTCACATCCTCTATATCAAGGTAGAATAGATTACCTCGAGTTTGATCACCTTTTCTAATTAGTTTTCCATCAGTATCATTTATCTTAGCAATCTTGTTCTCAAACTCAACCTTACAACCTAAATTATTCAGTTGTGACACATTAAAAAAATTATAGTTAAGTTCTTCAACATAATAAGCATTGTCATATAGAATTTTTTCCAGTGAATTTGATAGAACCTTTTCCTTTTATTAGATAGGGTGCATCATTACCAAACCTTACACTATTTCTATCATAATAATTCAAGGTAATGAACTTACTTTTATCTCTAGTCATGTGATGTGAACACCCACTATCAATGATCCATCTATCATTCTTGTTCACACAAGACACTAGTGAAATTACCTCATCCTCATTAGATTCATCCCTCATTGAAACATACACTACTTCATCATCATGATCATCAGATCCATCCTTTGTTTCCTCTTTAGCAATGTAGCAAGACTTCTTGCCTTTGTCTTTGTAATCTTTGTTGTCTTCATCTCTTCTACTTTTGTACTTGTCTCCACTTCTGTAATTTTTCTTCTCTAGACATCTAGTAACAATATGACCAACCTCATTACAATTGAAACACATGATAGGTAAATTACCTTTTAATTTTCCTTTAACTCCGTGAAATATCCTTGCTAGTAGTGCTTCAAGTTGTTCTAAATCTTCCTCATCTATATCATTGTCATTGGACACACATTTTACCTTTTTCTTCTTCTTCTTCTCATTAGGTTCCTTTAATGAAAACTTGGCTTTGAAAGTAGATTCAACATTTTTAGGTTTGAAATTATCAAAATTAGATAGCTCAAAAGTAGCGAGCCTACCTACCAAACCTTCAAGAGCTAGATTAGAACCTAGTATACATCTCAGTTCTTGTATTGCAGAAACTCTAATAGCATAAATGGGCAATGCTACTCTCAAAACTTTTCTTAGTACAATCTCATCATCTATCATACTATTAGATCCCTTTATTGCATTAATGCCATCTTTTATTCTAGAGCAATATTGAGCAATATTCTCACCTTCTTGCATTCTCATATCATCAAACTTACCTCTAAAACTTTTAGATTTGGCTCTTAGAAGATTAGTATCACCTCTATAAATGGTGTGTAGAGCATCCAACATTTTATTTGCACTTTCATAACCCTTAATATCATCAAACTCAGCATAACTTAGGGCAAAGGCAATCTCCAACATTGCCTAGTTGTGTGTTTTTTTTTTTTTCCAGATCTTCAATAGTTAGGACTCCAACAAGATTGACATGCTCAACAACAATGGTAGATTGTGCATGATCTCTAAGACCACCTAGGTGTAGCTTCATCATACTTTTCCATACAGGAAAGTTATCTCTATTAAGCTTGGGTACCTCTCTTTTTGACATCTTGATCTTTTTGCTTCTAGTACCTTTAAACTAGTCCTCTTAAGAAGATGATTCTGATACCAATTGTTGGAATTCTTTAGAATAAATGAGAGGGGGGGTGAATCAGTTATCCAAGGTCCAAATATATAATTAAAAATTTTCAAAACTTAGTAAACCCATATCCATAAAATATTTTCATCATGCATGCATCCATTAGATCATACAATCACTTAAACTTGTAAGTTACTATCAAATCAAATTTGCAAAATTGTAAACATAAAACATAATAGATTCAATAACATATTTGACACTATGATTTAATGTGGAAATACAATTTGGGAAATACCATCAGTAACATGCTACTCATTCTCACTCTTCTAAAGTGATGCCTTGTGAAAGGTCAACCTTGTTAAAGGTTACAATGCACACTGTTAAATGTGACCTAGTTAGAGGATTTCAATCACCCTATTAGGAGCAAGCCATGTTAGAGGACTTTAGATCATTCAATTGGAATGTCATGTAGTTAAAGGATTTATAAATGATGGTTAGGTCAACCTTAATCCAAAGGATTTACCCTAGACTAATACAATGATTAGAAAGTAATATTAAGGCTTGATATGATAACAACTTACTATACACTTGTAGATTATAGATCTTTACTACAGTCCTCCATTTTGCTTGGCTTTCACACACTTTAGCTTTGACAACTTGTTCACCCTTCAAGAATCCATACCCTTAAGCCTTCTTTCTGTACTTGCCAATGCAATCTCTTTTCTTAGGACACTGAAATGAAGCAATACCTTAGGCTCCTTGTTTTTCTTAGGTTCTCGCACATGACAACCCTTACTTCTGACCATCCATCTCGATAAATAAAAAATTAAGATATTTTGTCATTCAACCTCCATTCTCCATTTTAGGGTTAGTTTGGATTAGGTAGGATTCAATGAATCTACCCATCATTTCATTTCATTCCCTTCTAGAAAATTCTCCTTCAGTCATATTTGAATTTTCCTCAAAATAATTTATCTTGAATTCTTTGCCATCACCTCATCAAGCTTATCTTCCACATGATTCATACAATCTAAGAAATCAAACTTGTCACTTAGATTCATCAAATTCACAGTCTTTCTCATAATGCTAACACTCGACATTAACTTGCTTCTGATGCTTGGCATTTACTACATTGCTCGACATCCACTATCAAAACACTCGGCATGAACTAAAGTTTATTGGTGCTTGGCATCAACTAAAATTTACTTGGCTTAGATTGTATCACTTGACTTATACTGAAATTGGCTTTTCTTAGCTCCAACTAATTTTATGTTCAGCTTATACTAACTTTGCTTGGCACCCACAATGCAGATTGTTAAGCTTGGTAGACATAATTCGTTTAACTTGTTCTTCTGAACTTAATCAATGTATCCATCCTTTGTAACCTTAAGTAAATTATCAATGCATTATAGTATCACTATCTTAACTAATCTTTGTACTCCTTTTCCATATCATAACTCAACATTTCCTCTAGGTGCTATTGTTACCTCATCTGATCAAATCCTCTTCATCAATTAAACAAATGATAGTACTCAAATCATCTAAGAAATTGTCTTACCAGTAAGTAGTAGGTTAGACACCAGTGACAAAATAATGATTGAAACACATATTCATACTTGTATCAATACATTTTCAACAGTTCCTGAATACTTACTTTGTTCCAATAATATTTTTGTCTTTAGGTCTGGGTACTAGAGACCATGTTTTGTTCTTTTCAATCTATTCAATTACTTCATTCACAGCTTGTATCTAGTCTTCATTTTCCAAAGCATCTTTCATAGATTTGGGCTCAAACTCACAAGGTAAGCATGTATCACCTCTAAGTTTTTTTTTCTTTTCATAATATCAGACTCTTTATCTCAATGATTTGTTTAGATGTATTATTTCTTCTTACAAATTTTTCTAACATAGGTTCTTTCCTTCTTTATTCTTCGATAGGTTCATCTTGAAAAACAATTTTAAACTTATTATATCTTTCTTGTTCAGGTTATCATTCAGGTTCTGCATGCTTTACATTGCCTTCTTATTATTTGACTTTATCTCTAACTAGACATCATTTATCTATTGCTCGATGCCCATAGTCTACTACTAGGCAACTAGTTGTTGCAGCTCGATAATCATAGTCTACTAAAGATCTATAGCTTTGATTTCTTGTTCATGTGGAGTGCCTAGAGCACTATCATTTACATATATGAATGAACTGTAATCTTTAGGTTCTATCTTACATTCAACTTTAGTTTTTTCTATATATTCATCAACTTTCACATTTTCACTTTCCACAACTTTGTTAGTGTTATAATTCAAACACTTATAAGGGTTTCTCTTAGTGGAATATCTAAGAATATACCTTCATCACTTTTAGCATCAAGTTTTCCATTCCTATTTACTTTAAGTATGTAACATTTTCTTCCAAAAAGTTTGAAATATTTCACATTAGGTGCATAACCATACTGCAATTCAAAAGGTGTAGCATTTGTGCCTTTCTTAACTTGCACTTTTTTTAGAGTATAAACAAGTGTACTTACAACTTCTACCAATATTTCTGTGATGCATTCTTCTCCATCATAATTGTTCTACCACAATCCACAATTGATTTATTTCTCCTTTCATCTATTCCATTATGAGGAGGGGTCTTAGGCAAAAACATCCATCTTTTTATTCCTCTGTTATTACAAAATATATTGAACTCACTTGAAATGAATTCACCACCTCTTTCAGATCTCAAACACTTTAGACTTTTCCTTGTCTCCTTTTCAAGTCTGGCCAAATACCACTTAAACAACTAAAAAGTGTCATATTTTTCTTTAAGAAATATCACAATCATCATTCTAGAGTACTCATCAACAAATTGAATAAAATATTTATCTCCACAAAAGCTTTGAACTCCAACAGGTTCACATAAGTTAGTATGAACCAATTCCAAAATGTCATCAGATGAATATGTTTTTCTCTTGAAGCTAGACTTTGTCATTTTCCCAATTGACATTGTTTATGTTAGAGTCAATGGTTAATTTAATTTAATTTATTAAATTACCTTTACTCCCTTCTTACGATTTTCCTTTATGCACCTTGCATTTTCATTTAATTATTAATTAGTAATTGTTAAATGTCATTTACCTCTTAGGGTTTCCCTTTTAGGTTTTGCTATCTCCTTCTACAAGGATTGATCTTTTGTAAATATCTCTCATTCTTTTAGTCTGATAATTTAATTTGCATATCTCAGAGCAAAACCCTTGCATCTTCTCTATCTTTTCTTCTTTGTAATAGGTTCTTGCATGTAGGTGTTCATCAGGCTTTTGAATTTGTATCAAAAAATCAATAGAGCCTCCAGAAGACAAAGAAAACGAAATGCTTGATGGTGAGTGCATTGACCCAATTCTTTCTAAGCTTCATGAAAAATTTTATATTTTCACTTCTACCTTCTATACCACCAAATATTCTTTGGGTAATGGATTTATCATGCCATCCTTTGAGGTTTTTTTTTATTGTTTGACTTTAGAGAAAGTTGGCTGACAAACTTATGCATTGGTAGCTCAACCATCTTCTAGGATGAAGTAGAAGAAACATAAGTCACATCCTACAGAGTCTCAGATTGATTCTAGCCCTCACAGTTCATCAAGTCCACCTCCTCCTAAAGGGGATGAACCAAATCTAGAAAGACCAAAGTGTCCTTATTGTAATAAGCCCAATCATGACGAGTCACATTGCTATGGGAGGAAATTAGATGGCTATGTTAAACATGTTTTGATGTGACAGATCTCCTTCAAAAGAGCAACATTGATATTCCTTCTACTTCTATAGATCATCATCATCATCATCATTTTAGTCAGATGGTAAAGATATAGGAAAGGGTCATGCACTATGTGCAATTACTACTCCACATTCTTCTAAATGGTTACTAGATTCAAGTGCTTCACACCACATGGAATCTTCTCAAGATTTGTTCTCTTATTTTGTGGCTTCTCCTACTCCACACATTTTGATGGGGAAAAACACTATTATGATTGTATGTGGGAAATTTTCTATCATAAGGAAGACAATTGAGTTTTCACAAGATTCAATGCACATCATAGATAGTGAGACATGTAATATCGTTTCTATAGGGACTTTTGATCACTCTTCCCACCTATACTCTTTCTCTCATTTTGGTCCACCATCTCCACTATTAGAGACTCACTCTTCTTCATGAGAGACTATTGAGGTGAAGTTAGGTCACTTAAACTTATGTGTTATTCCTGAGACCAGTGTTGTGACCTCTACACCTCCACCTCATGTTTCGATTCTATCCATTGCATAGGATTACTCTTCAACATTTCCTACCATTGTTTCTCCATTCATCAAGCCACCTCCTATAGTTTTTGAGGATATATCAAAGGACACACATCTCCTCTCAGATGGAAAATTCAACACACCTATTATCCCATCTCCATTGGAGATTCCATTTTAGGATTCTCACGCATTCTCCTTTGAGCATTAGCTAGGACTTCCAGCTTCACCTTACATTTAGGGGTTTCACCCTCCTTTTCCACTATCTTTGTTTCTTTCAAATTGGAGCCACATTGGTATGTTCGTAAACACAGGAGTTTTGCCATTTTGGGGGGCTATGGAGTCTCAAGCCTGTATCATGGGGAGTTTCATTGTACTTATGGTCTTGAGAGTGTCTCTTGAGACATATCATTTGTACTTTTTTCTTTGCTATCTCTTTTTGGAGTAGGGTTTTTCCCACATGATTTTCCGTATTTCTCCATTTCATAGAGATTTAGTTGTGATTGGGTACTTCATCAGGGCTTGTTTTTGGGACCTAAGTTTGCTTTCAACATTGTAGTTTCCTTTCTTTTTCAAGTATTGTTTGTAGCTGTATTGTTGCTCATCTTAAGGGAGAGGGGGTATTAGAATAAAATGTTAATTTAATTTAATTTATTAAATTAACTTCACTCCCTTCTTAATATTTCTGTTTATGCACCTTGCATTTCCATTTAATAATTAATTAGAAATTATTAAATGTTATTCACCTCTTAGGGTTTCCCTTTTAGGTTTTGTGATCTCCTTCTATAAGGATTGATCTTTTGTAAATATCTCTCATTCTTTTAGTCTAATAATATAATTTGAATATTCTCAGAGAAAAACCCTTGCCTCTTCTTTGTCTTTTCTTCTTTGTAATAGGTTCTTGCATGCAGGTGTTCTTCAGGTTTTGTGGATTTGTATTGCTCAAATCTTTAAGTTTACACATAACATTGTCAAGTTTCTTTAGTTTAGAAAAACCCCTTGCTCTTTTCATTTTTTCTAATGATAACCAAATTGTCAAAGTTAATGTTGGCTTGGTTTTTTACCCCTTACATTTTTGTTACACCTTGTAGCGAGAAAACCTAGTGCTGTGGTTAAAATTTTGAGAAATTAGGTTATGACCTTGGTTGAAATTTGTTGAATTCCTTAAAACCTTGTTTATCTTGCTCTAACCCTTGAAAAATGGTCAAAAGTAATATTTTAAATAATTACATGGGATCCTTTTTATCCTAAGTTCTCATTTTCCCAAAATTATTTTATTACTTTCATGAAATAAACCTTTCATTATTAAGCTTGCCCTAACCACGATCATCTTTTTTAAGAATTTAATGAAGCATCATAACTTTGGCAATTTTTTTGGATCAACCGTCGATCTTTCCATGCTTTACGATTAATGCATGCATGCATTGAGAAGATGCATGGTCTTTAAGTGGAGTAGACAAGCACCTATGTGCCATGTAGCACTTGCTGATGATGGGTCTTGACTATGTCGCAAAGAATAAAACTTGTCAGAGCTTTTCAGTACTTCATCAAAACTTTTTCAAAATTTTCAGTACCTATTAGTGCACACTCCATTTTCATGCGATCTTATTGGTTAGCTCATTTCGATGGGGTTGTTTTGCTTTCAAATTTGTTGCACCATTGATCTTTGGAAGATCAACAGATGGCACTTACTCGCTTGATGAATATATAATGATTTTAACCAAAGCTGAGAAGTGCCTTGGTGACACCTGTCCAAGATGACACCATGAAGGATGTTACACATAATTCAAAAAAGTTCAGATTATACGCCATTGATCTTGATGAGATTGACAGATGGCACTTTCTCGCAAGATGAAAGTGAACAATGTTTAAATAATGTGGGTAAGCACCTTATTGACATCTGGCATATGATGATTTCATGAACGTAGTCTCTAAAAGATAATATGGCATCTGTATCTCTGATAGTTGTCAGAAACATTGGAAAAAAGGGAGACATTCTATTGATTAGTTTGGCTGACCAGACTTTATAAGGACATGATTACACCATTGATCTTGGTAAGATCAATGGGAAGCACTTAACTGCATTGGCAAGGTGACTGAACTTCAAACAAAGCAAGGAAGCAACATTTTTCCGTGTGGCAAGGTGGGACCTATTGTAAAGAAGAGTTGAAGAGTCACACCAGGGTGTTGGCCGAATAAATAGGTGCTTCCTAGGTTAGTGATGAATGTGCCAGTGGGGCCACTTTTTAAGGGGTATTATTCACCAAATATTGTGATCGTCAATCTTTGGAAGATCAATGATTGGCACTTCACCGTATTGTAGAGATGCATGAACTTTAAGAAAAGTGGGGAAGTGCCTACTTGACACATGGAAAGGACTTCAAAACTTTAAAGTAGCTTTTTATTTTCAAATAAGGTTGTCAGATGCTGTGTGATCGGCAGATGAAATTCAAATTTGAGGCACGCCACAAAAATGATTGTTAGAGACATTAATATTATTTAGGCTATTTCATGTGACCTTAATGCTATGTAATCTTGCAAATTCACCATTACTAAGCCACATAATCATAATTTTTTTAGAGCACAAGGGTTTCCAGAGCTAGGGCATGAGATTTTATGAGGTTTTCAGTGATCTAAAAAGAAATTCATAGAGAAAAGGAAGCATAAATCAATGGATAAGTGGTCTATAAATTTTAAAAAGTTGAAAGATTATAATTGTGCTAAGTTGAATTAAAGATGCCTCCCTGAAAGTTATTTTCTAGCCAGACAGATTACCTAAAAAGATTTGTTCATAACGATGTTCTTGAAAAAATGCCTCTGTCTATGAATGAATTAAAAAAAGGTAGATAACTCATCCCTAAAATCCCTAGGTTGGTTGTAGGTGAGGGTTTCTATGACAGGGCCAATTAGGTAAGAGATGCACAAGTTTTAGTCGGGGGTTTGGACTTGTTTAAAAAAGGTTTGCAGAATGCAATTTGGACAACCCATTGAGTAATGAATGGAAATTTAATATTGAAAAATTGGTTGTTCCTAGGGTATTCTTCGACAGTGATTTGTAATTGACATGGCCAAGAAATATGACCCCTTACTAGAATTGTAAAAAACCATGCAGGAGACAACCTCTTTGGGGTTTCACCTGCCATAATCAGTGAAGTATTTTAGCTCAATCCCAACAAGGTAGTCCATGAAAAAATTGATATGGAAGAATTTCAGGCAAGGTATGATGCACAAAGGGTATACTTGAGGGCAGGACCATTGCAACAACATATTCTTGAGATTGGGTCACTTCCTCTGGTTACACCAAACACCCCAAAGCCTCTGATGAAAAAATAATTTAATCCTAGGGCTCAGGCTTTGTATTTTTCTCTCTGTAAGATATTTGGAATGGACAAGCAAGAATATATTCAAGGCTCCATTATCCCCATCATAGCTCAGACCCTTCAATTTGGAATAAGCACAATTCTTGATTTTGCCACCTATCTAGCTGAGGAAATTCATAATGGTTTAATTGGGATAACTCAAGGTAAGGTAAACATGCCTTTATGATGGTATTCTTTGTTAATGTACATATGTCTCTACAAGAGAGTCACCTTCTTCTCCAAGGAAATGAAGTTAGAATTGGAAAGAGATGGAGAGAAGCTCCTAGTATGAAGCGCTGGCATGACTTGGGAAGTCATAGATGCCAAGTATGTCAAATTTGATAGATACTTTGCTTCAAGGCTCAGATTGCTTTTGAAAGGGGATAGTACAAGAATTCCATAACCTTTATTAGAACTGATAAGACCCAAGGACCATGCCAAGGGGCTATTGGTCAGCCATAATTGGGGGATATAATTCCATACCCTATTTCCATTGTGATAAGAGTTTATGGTTTTTTGGGAAAACCCCATGTATTACCTTTTCATGTCCCTTTGAAAATAGGAATTACAAAGTTACTATAGCAGATTGGGTCAGTTGAGGAAAGGGATATACTGGGAAAAGGTAAAGGCACTTTCTTCCCTATTGTTACTAATATACAAGATTTTGTTTTTCTCAAAAAAAGATGGAGAAATTTGAGCTTATTTCTAGATAAATATCAAATGGCCTAATCCCATGCTAGATACCTTGATCTAGAGGGATTTTATGACCTCCTTAGGGAGAGAACTAAAGCTAAGGTTCTTGTACAAACTATGTATTTCTCGAAAGATATTATTAGAAATGTATTTTCACTACAAGAATAAGAGGCCAGAAAAGAAAAATGGGTAGTTTTTAGTAAAGTTTTAGAATTTATTAATGCTTTTGAGCATGACTACAACCCCCTGGTAGATAAGAAATATTGGGGAGCCAAAATGAATGCTTTGATGAACAATTTTTCTGTGATAATGCAAACTTTGAATGAAAATAAGGGTATCTTAATGAAAGAATATCTAGACAAATCTACTAAAGTGGAAAGAAGAATAAATAGCAAAATGGTGGTGACTCCAAGCTAGTATACACTATAAAGGAGGGTTGGGTACATTTTAGCTCAAAATATACAACACATTCCCCACTACAAAAGGCCAAGATCATAGAGGCCACCTGACACAAATGCCCCTAAGAGGCAAAGGTTAGAATAAGGATCCTCCTCTCAGGAAAGAGAGTATTCACCATCCAAACCCCACTCAGAATAGATGATGAAGCATCTCTAAGAGAGCAACTAAGAAAAATTGGAGGGGAGGGAGACATCATTGTCACTACTAATGATATAGAAAGGGGAGTGCCCGAGGAGCCTACTATGCCATCCGTTGACCTCACTGTTGCTGATTATAGAGGTAAGGAGATAGATCCCATCATTGCACAAGCATCTCAAAAGTTTATAGATGATGAAAATTTTGTTAAATATAGGGCCTTTGTACAATTTTTGTGAAGGAGAAATATAGTCAGTTTTGAGGAAAAGTGCAAAATAATAAAAATAGAGCAACCAAACAAATTGGACACTAAAATTGAGGAAGTGGTAACGTCCAAATTTTTGGAGGACTTTGCACAGCTAACACTTGAGGCTGGAAGACAATTGGTCACAGAATCAGGAGTTTTGGTTCTGCCTAAATGGGACATAGCTAATGCTATGATTTTTGATTCCATTAGAAAGGAGAAGGATGTGCAGTATAAAACTGAAGAAGAAATATTACAAGCACATAAAGTGGTGAAATTCAGCAATGATCACCAAGCTTTGGTGATCTGGTCCATTGAAAAGAGAAATAAGACCAGAATTTAAGAAATTTCAAGTGCCGAGCATATTGGTACACTCACAGTGTACAGAGCAGATGAAGTTGATAGTGAAGAGGCCACTAAAATGGCTCTAGAAATGCTATCTTTTGGGAGTGTGGTAGCTGGGAAAGAAAAGAGTAAATTCCTAGAGCTCAATGCCAAGTTTGAAGAAATACTTAAGGCATATGAGGAAAGAGGAAAAATGATACAACTATTGGAAAATCAAATATCCTAGATGGATAAACAACTCAAAAAGAGGAAAGTGGGAGATCCTAGCAGACCAAGGATTGTATATCCTCGCCCTCCAATTGAGCCATTCAAGTCTACCCCAATTGTTGAATTGCCTGATACCCCATAGAGACTTGAGTTCTACATTGCAGAAGAATTTGAAGAAGAAAAAAAAACTATGGGAAATGCATGTTGAATTAAATAATCAATATGAAGAAAAACTTAGGAAAGCAATTTTGTACTTAGTAGACAAGATTGATTGGCCAACTTTCTATGGTCAGTTGATAGGAATCCTAGAGATGTGGGATGAAATAAGAAGAGATGAAGATACATTGAAGCCCATTGTGCAAAAATGGAAGGAAAGAGATAATGATGTTACTTCTATGTGTATCTCTATCATCAATTTTTCATGTGATCAAATAGAATTTTTTTTTGATATAGTTAATGATCTAATAGAATTTGATGAAAAAAAGGTTTATGTTCAAAAAAGAATCATGATTTTTCTTTCTAAATATATAGCAGAAAAGTTTGATCTCTTTTCTAGTGCACTTAAAAAGATTGACAAAATAAAAGAAAAGGAAGAATGGGGAAAGGAATTAGATGAGTTATTGTGCCATAGAATGAATCAAGTCATAAATGAAAAGGGACATGTATTATGGGCAATGACTAATGAAGAATTTGTCAAGGTACAATTGTTTTATAATACTATTAGAATTTTTTTTGCTGAAATAGAACAAATAGGTGGCTTTGTAAGAAAAAAGAAACATTAGATCTTAAATTTTGATTGGCCAGATGATGTTTTTAACAAATGGAAAGAGGAACTTATGTCTTCAGTATAGGTGGCAACAAAAGAAGAGGGTGTGGGGCAGGAAGGGGATCAAATAATTGATATCTCAGAAGAAGAAAACAAAGTAGAATAATCACCCTCCACAATAGAAATAGGACAACCAATTATGATTGCTAGTCCGAAGGACCAAACTGATGATGTAGTAACTAAAGATTCATAAATAACTATTATCTTAACAGTTCATGATGATGCTAGTGGAGATTCCTAAGTTGAAATAGACTTACAAACATCAGAACCAGACACATCATTGGCAAACCTGATGGCTACATACTCTGAGGATTCAGGATAGCACAAAGCCAATCATGGAATTCATAGCATTTAAAGATGTAATAGAAATTGGGGCCCACCAAGAGAATACTTTGGTGTAAAGTTTTTTTTGTTGCATAAAATTTTGTTTTTTGTGATAGCAATAGATGTAAATATCTTTTATCTAAAGGATAGTTGTCAATTCTCTATGTCTGAAGCTTGTTGCATCTCACACTATATAAGTGAGATCCTAGGGCTAGAGAAAAGGTATGAGTTATTGCATATTTTAGTCATTTACTCAACTTGTTTGGTCCAATTTTCTTGATGTGTACTTTTTGATATGTTTTCTTTGCAAATTTTATGAGAATACTTTAACTTGGTAGGATTTGGATGTTTTATTTTGAGTCATTCTTAGTCTTGTTCAATTGTATACAATTTTCAAAGGAAATTAATATAAAGATGAATTGTCCCCATATTTGTTCTTGTTGAATCTTGTCTCCATTTTATTACCTAGTTATGTTGATGTTGTATGAGCAAGGCTTATTCAATTGAATGCAATTAAATCAAATTGTATGTCAATTCACTATTGCTTTTAATTCAATTAATTAAGTAAATGCTTTAGTGAGATTGATAGGATTTCCATGGTAATAGGAAGGATGTCTATAAGAATGAGTTTCAATAAGAATTGTTGATGATATTGATTGTAATCCAATCAATTAGATCTAGAAATTGAATGAACTCTAAGTCCCTATGGATGAGGCACTGATCTATAGATTTAGTTTGCAAATGAAAGATCATGAACAAGCATCAAGATTAAGTTCAAAATCAATTTTACTTTACTATTTGAATAATATCAATGTTGGTCAATAGTTGTTTGCATTTAATCTCTGAGTCTTAGCTAGCTACTATTGCCAGAAGTACTTGTAAACCTAAGGATAATTGTGACCAAATCTACTTTAAGGGATGTGTGTTGTGGTAAAATATCATGGAATGAACCAAATATGTATATGATATTAGATTGAAAATCTTCCATCCCTTAGGTATACCCACCTTGGTTCTGCAGAGCCTAAAGAGTAGAAAATTTGTTTGATTTTGTTGAAGTTGGGTCCAGATATGGAACATATGTAATTGTTTATACGAAGCAGCTGACCCATAGATTATTTATGATTTTATTGTCTTGGAATTGAGTATTTTGTTGCTTAATAGTTGAAAAACACCAACAGTTAACATGACATAACCTTTTGTGTCATAACCAAATATCTTCATTCATCAGATAAATTTACTTAGAATAGGTTACCTTTTTTTTGGTTACCACTTCTAATTAATTTACTATCAACATCAAATATTTTGGCCTTTCTATGATGGAATTCAACTCTATAACCTAATTTGTTTAACTATGAAAGACTTAACAGATTATAGTTAAGTCCTTCAACCCAGTAAACATTGTCACATTTAATTTTAACAGTTAATTAAATTATCCCTTTACCTTTCAAAAGACATGAAACATTATTAACAAATTTAAGACAACCATCCTTGTAAGGTACAATGTCCTCAAATTTACTTCTATCAATGGTCATGTGATTAGAGAAACCACTATCAATTATACATCTATCGCTTTTGTTCACACAAGAGAATTCAACATTTTTCTCATCTTCATTAGAATCTACTTTCATAGCAACATAGACTACTTCTTCATCATTAATTTTAGATTCAGTATCAATTTCTTCTTTGAACATATAACAAGATTTCTTATCTTTTTCCTTGTAGTCTGTGTCATCTCTTCTTCCTTTGTACTTGATCTCTTTTCTTTCATCCTTGTCTTCTTTTTCAGGACATCTTGCAACAATATGACCAACCTTGTTGCATGAAAAAAATATTATGGTAAGTTTACCTTTGTATTTTCCTTTGCCTTTTCCAAATCTCCTAGCAATCAGTGCCTCAAGTTCATCAATTTCATCTTTCACATGTTTTCCCTTTCCTTTCTTGTTAAGAACCAGTTCTGATTTAAAAGCATATTCAATAGTGGCAAGATTGTAATTATCAAAATTTAACATCTCAAAAGTAGTAAGCCTACCAATTACACCTTTTAGAGTTAGGTTATTACCTAGTGTACATCTTAGTTCTTGTGTGGTAGAAACCTTTATAGCATAAAAAGGAAGTAGGGTTCTCAATACCTTGCTG
The DNA here is from genome assembly GCA_028749045.1 of Cupressus sempervirens. Lineage (NCBI taxonomy): Eukaryota > Viridiplantae > Streptophyta > Pinopsida > Cupressales > Cupressaceae > Cupressus > Cupressus sempervirens. The sequence continues at coordinate 890,218,440 of CM053792.1, read as the reverse complement.
ATTATTGTTTCATCTTCAATATTTCCTTTAACTCCTCTAATAGTATTAACACCTTCTTTGATTCTTGTGCGATATTGCACTATGTTCTCACCTTCTATCATTTTCATCTCATCCAACTTGCCTCTTAGACTTTCTAAGTTGGTTCTCAAGACATTATCATCTCCTCCATAGATGGTCTTCAGTTTATCCCACATTTCCTTTGAATTATTGCATTCCTTTAGGTCATCAAATTCAACATAGCTTAGGGATGAAGCAATCTCCAACATTGACTGATTATGTTCTTGCTTTTCTTTTAGTTGTTGAACAGTCAGAGGGACAATTGTTATGTCCACATATGCATTGCCTATAAAATCCAATGCAACATTGCCAATACTAGATATATGTAGCTTCATCAACTTCTACCATGAAAGAAACATTTCTTTGTTCAACTTTGGTACTGTAGACACTTAAAATTATCCCAAACACTATATTAATTGATTTATTATCTCCCTTGACACTGTAATTAATTAATAATTAATTAATTGTATTTTTCATATTCCTCTACTTACTTAATTAAATCTATTTAATTAAATAGGTTCACTTTCCTAAAGTATTTGAATTTAATTTAAATGCATCCCCTTTAATGTGTTAAATTTATTTAATGCATAGTGCTCCATAAAACCTCTTTTAAATAAATTCTAATTTATTTAATTCCCTCCACTTTATTAAATTCTTTAATCCTATGATTAAATTAAATCCTATTTAATTTTATCCTAATCCCACCTAAAACCAAGTCTACCACCCATCACTCTCATCCTTCTAAGCCTACCCACTAGTTAATCCCACTTTATTATCCTAAATACCATCTTAAACACCTTTTAGCCCCTAAGTGTTTGCTCACACATGTGTGAGCAACTCACAGCCCAAGAAAGCCCCCTTTCATTAATTCTTCCAAAAACCCCCTTACAATTTTACACACTTGACCCCCTTTCCTTTCTCCAAGGTTTCTCACACATGTGTGAGCACACCTTGAGCCATATTAATCACAAAAAAAGTTTATGTTGACCTTTGCATGACTTGTCCTCTTAGCCCGTGTATCTCCCTTGTGGCACCTATGTGGATGCCACATAAATGTCAAATCCTCAAGGCCTCTCTCAAGCCTATAAATAGATCCCTTGTTTCAAGCATTTTCCATCTCCTCCATATACATTTTTATCATGTTAGTTTAAGTTTAGCATTTTTAGAGATTTTCATACTTAGAGCTAATCTTTGGTAGTTGTTTACATTCTTTCAATTCCTAATTGTTGCATACTTTCATGGTAGCATAGTATTGTTAGTTTTCTTCATTGCATCTCATTCCCACATTCATATCCTTGGAATCCTTTTGAGGCTGGCTTACTCATAGCCATTTCTTGAAGGTATTCCACATACATTTTAGAATAGTTTCATATTTGCATTCTTGCATTCATTTGATGAGTTTGAAGGGATTCATCCATAGTTGTGTTTGAGGAGAGAACATCCACATCCCTCATCATTGAGCACACCAACAAGGCCTCTTTTGGGCACCCTTGTTGAGCTACTCAAAGGTTGTATGAGGACTCTTGTCTTTTAGTTGCATAGTTTTAAAACTCAAGTAGATTAGCTGTATTTCAATTTTATTTGAATCTTGATATACACATACAACTAATGTTTACTTTCTTATGCGTGCTCATGACAGGTTAGGTTTTCACATATACAGGTACCTCTCTTTTGTATGTCATGATCTTTAACTTTGAGTACCTTCAAACTTCTCTCTTCAAGCACCAACACTCTAAGACCAATTGTTAGAATATTTAGAGTAATTGGGGAGGGGGGGGGGGTGAATCCATTATCCATGGTCTAGGTCTACCAATCAAAAAAACAAACACTTAAACAATTTTAGATTTTATCATTCCATTGCTTGGCCTCTACTATAAAATATTTTCAATATTAACTAGTTGTCCACTATTCTATAAATAAAAGAGTTGCAAATATAATTAAATTAATAAAGCATCACAATAGCATTCACACAAGTTTAAAACTAAATAACCTTAGATCTTATCATTCCATTGCTCGACCTTTACTATACAATATTTGCAATATTAACTAGTTGTCCACTTTTCTATAAATAAAAGAGTTGTGGAATATAATTAAATCAATAAAGCATCACAATAACATCCAAACAAGTTTGAAACTAGGATTTTACATGGAAACCCAATTTGGGAAAAACCACCAGCAACATGTCACCAATTTTTACTCTTCTAAAGTGACCTCTATTAGGAGTCAACTCAGTTAAAGGTTACAATAAACACTATTAAATGTGACCTTGTTAAAGAATTTAATCACCATATTAGGAGTGGTCTTGTTAGAGGACTTTAGAACTTTCTATTAGAATTTCACTTGGTTAAAGGATTTACACAAACTATTAAGTCCTTATGATTGTTAGGTCAACCTTGATTAAAGGATTTCAAGCACCATTTAAAATGGTTAGAAAGTAATAATAGGTTTAATCTATGAAGTACAACTCTCTTTGCATGTTTAGATCTTTGTTTAGCTCCCAATATCAATTCACTTTCTAGCCTCCATTGTCATTTCAATCTCAAATTCCCTTGACAACTCTTCAAGCAACAACCCTTCACTTCTTTTTAGATTTTCCAGTCAACAACATCAATAACAAGTCCAACTTTCTGGAATTTCTTCACATAGGCACAACTGCACTGCAATGTATTCTCTCTTCCATGCATGCTGAAAGATGCCCTCTATACCTCATTAAATAGGTAGTTCTGATCTTTTTTCACTTAATCAACACCGTAGATCTTAGGGTTCATGATTTGGTCCATCAAATACAATGTATCTAATTGTCATTCCATTTTTCTCGTCATTCCTAGAAAATTCTCCTTCAATTCATCTCTTATATAATTTACCTAATCCTCTCCTAAAACTAAATGATCCAACTCATCGATCCTTATATTCAACATGTTTTCCATATCCCAAGAAATTAACTTAGTTAGATAGAAATTATGATTCCTCATAAACAATTAAAATACTATTCCTCAGTGAACACTAAGTGTTAGCCAAAGTTGCCCTCCTGCCAAAAAAATCAAATTCTAATGATGACCTATTCTAACGGTCACTTAGGGTTCTCATGAAATGATTTAACATTGGCCATATTCCCTATTTCATGTTATTCTTTAAGATATTTTCAAGTTACAATCATGTGATCCACCTAGTCACAATTGGTTGAGTGCTGACTAAGGTCAAGGTGACGAAGGTGCACTTTGTTTTATTTTTGCCTGATCACATGGTTATATTGACATGTTGTGGTTAAGTTGTGCTAACATGAAAAGGGGCAAGCCTTCAATGTTAAAGATACATTTCATATTGATGGGTCTTTCGCATCTACAATGTGAGCATGATTGCAACAGGTCAAAGGATAGCCAAGTTTTGAGTCACGATCAAGTGGTTCCCTTTGTTTTGCTTGATCGCAGGGGCCCAATAGTAAGATCAACTTAAGGTGGTGATGGTGCAGATATGGTCAGATCTCAACCTTTGCAAGGTTGTGGTAGTTAGTAAGGAATGCTAAGGGTAGGTTGTGAGGCAATGATGAACTAATGGTCACGGTTTCACAAATAGTAACTATTATCCAAAGAAGGTGGTGGTGAGGTTGTTGTTGTGGTTTCACAATGCACGCCCCATTTCTCCTTGAAATGGGGACCCCCTAGTAAATTTTTTGTTTCCCAAACCCCTACTCCAGGGCTTGGGTCATTTTGGGAACTCTGCCCATAGTCTAGGTCAAGCCTTGGTCCTCTAATCGAGAATCCTAGAGGTTAGAACTAAAGAATTTGAGTGTTAACGGGTGATTTTTAGTGCTAAAAAAACTAGCTTATTGGGGGAAAATTATCTATTTTGACTAGTATTGATCCAATTTTGTTAGTCTGAGTCTTGGGGAGTCCTTGTTAGGGTCTTATAACATGACCTAATTAATGTTTGCTTCTTTGTGTAGATAAAAATGCATCCTTAACTTCTTGGGGTCATAACTTTTGATCTAGAGCTCAGAATTCAAAACCATTTATACTATTGGAAAGAAGAACTAAAAATCTTATTTTAGTCCCTAAAACAATGAGCCTTTGGCTACCCAATTTTAGGGACTAATGAAAGTTTCAACTTGAAATTTTGAGCAAAAGACCTCCAAAAAATCTAGTTAAAAAGACCTAGAAAATCTTATTAAAAAAGATATGGAAAAGTTTCAAAAATTTGATCATTCTGGATAATCTGGATCACCTAGTCTCTGACTTGGAAGGATTGGGTAGTTGGAGGGAAGAAAAGATCAAAGATATAGAGGTCAGACACATAAACTAGAACATGTTCCTCATCTTATGCAACTATTAATGACAAGATTCAACGTAGGTGCCTTGGAATTTTGGGTAGAAGAAGTAGAAGGAGTTCAAGTTTATGAAAGTGTTTCAATTCAAAGAGGGTATAAATAATCAAAAGGATCAAAGTAAGTACACAAAAGTGATCCCAAAACTCATTTAAGAAAAGCTAGAAACCATTTTCAAAATAAAGAACTCTGATTTTTTGGTGAATTGAGCACCTTGCATAATTCTTAGAAGGTGTGCAGGTGTACAATTTAAAGGTTTGGCAAATGAATTATCTCTTAAGGTGCCTAGGTGCACATATCTAAAAAATCTAGAGGCTCCTTGAGGTCCTGAACATTACCATGGTTTCCTTTTCTTCTGTTGCAGCTAAGATTACACTCAAACCCATAAATTTCAAATTCCAGGGAATGTCCAAGAAGTCACACTTCATGATTTCCATAGGGAAGTGAGGGTAAAATATGAAGCTTTAGACTTATTATCTACTCAAAAATCACCTCTCCTATCCAAAAGTTCAAAGGGAAACATCCACACATCATTTTGGTTGAAGGTCAATAAGACCTAGATGATAAAATTTGGAAAAATTTGAAGTTGAAAAAAAAAGATGATGGAATCTGGAAAATTTTGAAGTTGAAAAAAAATTCTAACTCTAAAAATTTCTAAAGTTGAAAAAAAAATCTAACTCTAGAAATTTCTAAAGTTGAAAAAAATTCTAACTTTGAAAAATTCTGAAGTTGAAAAAAATTCTAATTCTAGAAAATTCTGAAGTTGAAAAAAATTCTAACTTTGGAAAATTCTAAAGTTGAAAAAAAAATTCTAACTCGAGATAATTCTGAAGTTGCAAAAAAATTCCAACTTTGGAAAATTTTGAAGTTGAAAAAAATTCTAACTTTGGAAAATTGACACTTAGAAGAATTTTGCATTTTTTTGGACCTGTCTTCCAAGTTTTCGAGCTTCTGAGGTGCACTTCTTCCGAACGTGTTTGGCTATAAAGAGGGTATAAATCATCAAAAAGGGAAAAAATAAGCACAATAGAGTGCTCCTAGACCTTGTTTGAGAAAAACCCAGAAATCATTTTCAAAATTGAGAACTTTGATTTTTTGGTGAATTAAGCTTTCGAGCTTCCGAGTTTTCAAGGTGCCCAGGTTCGCTAGCTACACTGCTTCTGAGGTGCAATTCTTCTGAGGTGCACCAAAAGTTTTTGAAGAATTCATAGGTGCACCGACAGTTAAATGTCAGTTCCAAATTTAGAGCTTTCCATGCACCAAAAATGCATTCTGATAGCAATTTAAATCCTACAAACATCCAGATAAGGTTGAACTTCTATTTTTGGCACCTCTAGAGACTCCTACATCATCTAATGGCTTTCTTCTTCTTATTTTCTCATGCTTTTTTTAAGACATGTAAAGGCTCCTACATCCATTAAATGATATAAATAAGGATGGAGTCCTACTTAGCACCTATTAGAGAGTCAGTTTTTACATAAATAGATTTGTTTTATTAGTTTAAAGCATATATTTGCATAAAGAGATCTCTCACTCTCAACACAAATTGAGGAGATGATTTCATATAAATTCAAGAATTTAATATGTATTCCAAGTGATCATTATTTTGATGCAATAATATATATGCGTTTGGTGCTCTCATTCAGAGTGTAGTTATTCTTACCTGAGTGTGTTATATTTTGTGAATGTATGTTCATGGAATGTAATGCAACCAATAGTATTATTGCATTATTTTGCTTGAGAGATCTTTTAATTTTGGTGTTTGCTATGGTTTTACAAAGTCCTCTGACATACTTAGTTCAAGAAGAGATCATCCATTTTGTTACTACATAGTTTTTTCTCTCGTATGAGCACACTTTTCGTGGCCTTGCAATCTGATGAAAAGTGAAACATATTATGGTTACTAAATTCCCATTAATTATTGCATCAATGGAATTAAGGAAGTGTTGCTCCTATTTTCATTGGTTACCTACCGATCTTTTCAAAGGCTTAATTCAAAGACGCGCTGTTTCCATGGTTTACATATCTCTTTCGTGGTTAATTTTGAAACAACAAGAAGATTGACCATTTGATCCAAAATTGGTTTGAACCAAAAAAGGCCTCTTTGTGAAAAAACACATTTATCTTCAATTGAGTGGATTCTAGTAGGTCACAAGATCATCCAGAACCTTGGAGTTGATCCCAGGTCAGCTTTTCGAGAGAAGAGTTTGAAAGGATCCATTCATTCATTCAGTTAATCCATTCATTTAGTCAAAGATTAAATAATCATCACTCCTAACCTCTCAAAGATTTTTTTGGTGTGGAAGTGATCCTCTCATGTATGGATGTACTCAATAGCCAGATCTTTCTAGTTTTGCAGTAACTATTCTCTAAAGATTTTATTGTAGTGGTTGATTTCCTTATCTTGTGAGGGAAGTCATTCAAGATATAATGGCACTATAAAGAAAAATATTGTACTCTTTCTGAGGGTGAGATCTTCTCTATTTTCTCTAGTATTGCCTTGCCATACTACTATAAATTCCCTCTTTGCCTTTGAATTATATGACTATCTACCTTATCTCTTTCAACTATCATCGTACTATGCAAGCTTGTCTGCCTCTCTCAACATACTATGGATTTTTTCCTCATGTCACTCATGTGGTTGTCTGATATTTATGCAGTTTATAGATTAAAGAAAGTTTGAATCCACATATCTTTGGGCTGTCATAATGATGATACTATGCATGTATGGGTAGAGATTGGTTTGAATGCCCAATTTTGGTACATCGCCTCATTAGAATAGACTAGGTAGTTGCTTTCATGTATTCCTCCTCCCTTTTCTCTTCAAGAATAGTTTAAGTGCATTCTAATGGTAGAGGAAGCCAACCTTCTCTAGAGACTCAACCTCATAGTTCAAGTCCCATAGCTTGGATGTTGTTTCCATGTTTCACGAGGTTGTCCTTACATAAGACTTTGGACAAGGGTGCAAGCTTTTGTGACAATAGTTTTTGGCGCACTCAACAAGACATTATATTTAAAATATTTCAAGTTCACAAGCATCACAAAAAGATTCCTCGTTTATGCTGAGGAGATAGTATTGCCTTTAGTATAAATCCTTCAAGAGGCTCATTGTTTAGAAGTACTTGGCGAATCTAAGCTTCAAACACATCTAGTTTCTAGACCAAAGTTTCTATGATTCATGCCCAAGAATTCTAGAGGTAAGTTCCAATATCAAGAGTTTTCTCTCTCTAATTCAAGAAGAAAGGTTAGAGTATCACTATCACTAGTTAGGATTGTGGTAGCAACACATACCCCTGCAAGATCTATCTCCACTCCTCTTGTTGTTAGGTCTCAGCCTAGAATATCATCTGCTCATATATAAAAAAACACTTATTTATATGGCTAGAGCTCACGCTCTTTCCACCTTTAATGGTGGGATCCCCCTCTTATTATCCCAAAGGCATGACATACCAATATCAACTCTTAAAAGTGTACTTGAGTTTATCAGTGAGACCTCCACATCCCCTATTAAACATATTCAAGAGGTGTCTAATGTCTGTAATATTCATGGCATTCCCGAGGATGATGTAGTAATTAGACCCTTGGCCTCATCCTTGAAAGGGAAGGCATTACAATGGTATAGAGGTTTACCTCATAACTCTATTACTAATTGGGATGGGTTAGGGGCAGCCCTATGCAAGCATTTTGAGGACAAAAGTGACCACCTATCACTTTTAGAGCAACTGAAAACTATCAAGAGCCCCCCTCCCCCATGAATGTATGACTGATTTCAATTATAGATTTTAGAATATGTGGGATAGAATACCTACTATGGTGAAACCCTCTCCTAGTAATACATTCTTGTATTATCTTAGAGCCTTCAATAATGATATTGCTACCACTTTGCAATCTATGCAGGTGGGCACTTTACCAAAATGCTTATGAGATTTCCATAAGAGCTAAAAATATCTTGATACAAGGATGGAAGTTAGATCCAAGGCCCCCAATGCCTTTCTTCCCTCACATGCCTAATCATCAACCTATCATGGCCCCTATTCATGTCTCTTTTTAAAGTTAACCTCTTGCTGTAGTTCTAATAGCCTCTAGTGGAGTTGATAGGATTGAGGCTATGATGCAGATATTAATGCAGAATGTAGATAGGAGGATGTTGGATCAAGAAAAGAAGATGAAGGAAAATAGTGCGTAGTGAAAAAAATGGGAAATGAGTTGGTAACCATGAAGAGGCAACAAGCTCAGAATAATAAGCCTCTCCAACTCTAGAGTCAAGGTCTTGTTCATGGTAGACCTCCAAACCAGAGTCATGACCCCTACAAGATCACCCTCATAATCAAAATAGACCTATCGACCACCCCCAGTCTTCAAACACCAACCTAAATAGGGCCACAGTCCCTCAGAATAACCTTGCCCAAGACCAAGATTTCTACCCTTCTTGTAACTACTCTTATGGATATTGCATGTGTCAAAAGATAGAATCTTACTTGGCTTTAATTGTACTAGAGCGAATGGTTGTCTAGCAACACAATGCTAATTAACCTATTGATACCTTTTAGCAAGATGATTGTTCTTTTATGAATTTCTTTGTTGAAGAGCATGGTACTGTAAACCAGGATTCCTATGCTTACAATACCAAGAGAAAGAAAAGAGCTATGGAAGAGATGGATCCTCAACCTCCTAATCAACCATCCACATCAAGTGCAATGCCACATGTACAAGTAGTTTCCCAATAACACAATGAAAATAAACCTACCAATGCTTCTTAACAACAAAGGTAGGGTGAAAGTAGAGACAATGTGAACAACCCACAGACTATCCCACCTTAGGTTTCTGCTTCTAAGGCCCCCACTAGAACATCTAATGCTCCCATTAGTGTGGCAAAGAAAATGAGGAAGACCAATGTGAAAATTTATATGTGGGATGTTGTAACTATTTTACCATCGCAAAGGAGGTTACTATAGCAGGAGTTGGAAAGCATTGAACTCAAAGATCGACAACCTAGCATGGAGAATGTTGTGAGCTTGGTATAGTCATCTAAGGAAGTGGAGGTTAGACCTCCTCCATCTTATGTTTCTTTTATTATAGGAGACAAGCTAGTCCACAAATATATGATTAATTCAGGGGGCCAGTAGTTGATTAATGCCCAAGTATGTTGCTGATACCTTAGAAATGAAATATGAACCCATCGTTAAAGATGTGTTGCAATTAGATGGTAGTACCATCAAGACCATGGGAATCCTTAGGAAGGTTGAAATGGCCTTACATGCATGTCCAGGTTGCAGTATAGTTCAGGATATATCAATTGTTGAAGTCAAGCCACACTTTTCCATTTGTCTTTCAAGAGACTTCACTACTCAAATAGGTGGCTACATATCTTCTGATTGGTCATATATGTTTTTTAGAACTAGATATGGAGCCAATGCTTCAATCAAAGCAAAACCATTAGCTCTCCACCACATTGAGTCCTACAATCCTAATCTTATCAATATGAATTGCAGCATCTTGGAAATATATGAAAATGATACAACAAATGAGCCTATCACTTGTTTAGTTGATACACCTAATTTCCTCTTGGATGAGTGGGCTAATGCTTATTAGTTCGCTCCTATATCAGAAACCTTAGAGACCGACTTGGGTACATATTGTATATTAGAAAAGGATGCTCTTGTCCCTAACTTGATGAAAGCCAAAGAAGACACAAGTGGAATATGGAGGATGTATTTTGATGGATCAAAAAATAAAAATGGGTCAGGGGCTAGTGTATTGTTGGTTTCTCCTACATTAGAAAAGTACTATTTCTCATTTAGGCTGCAATTTAGTTGTACTAATAATGTATCCAAATATGAGGCATTGATTTAGGATCTCTTACTTTCAAAAAAGAGAGGAATCCAAGCATTGAGTGTGTATGGGGATAGTGAGCTAGTGATCAATCAGGCAAGGAATCAAAATGTCACTAATAATAATTTTCTCAAGTCTTACAAACATAGAGCTTGGGATTCACTTGAAGGTTTTAGTGCATTTAATATTGAAAGTATCCCTAGAAGATGAAATAAACACACTAATAGACTTGCAATAATGGGTGCATCTTATGATGTCCCAAGGAGCCTCGAAGATGAAAGGAAGCAAATGATTAAAGTGGTGGTCAGGCCTATCATCCCTAATAATGATACTAATTGGTAGGTCTTTGAATCTGATATATAAATTGTGAGTTTCTTGTAAAATGAAGTAGAGTTATCAGATAGAAATTAGTCAAGATTGCATGATCAATATGGAAATCAAATCATCAACCTTAGCTCCAACAAATCGCCTAAGGGTCTCACTACCTTAGAAAGTGTCTTCAACCCTAATGACCAAGTGAAGGAAAGAGGCATGAATCTTGTTGCAAACAAAGGAGGCCATATGCAAATTATGATTGCTAATGGAAGAATGCTAAAAATGGGAAAGCTATGTTCTAAAACTAAGCAAGAGAGTTTTGTCCTTCTATGTCAAGAATTTAATGATGTATTTTCTTGGACATACGATGATTTAAAGGGGTTTGACCCTAGTTTGTTTTAGCATACTATAGATATGGTGGATAATGTCAAGCATGTTAGGAAGAAATAGAGGCCAATAAACCCCAAGATTGAGCTACTAATGAGAAATGAGCTATCCAAATTAATTGAAGCCAATATCATTTTCCTTATCAATCACTCCTCTTGGGTGGTGAACCTTGTCCCTGTTAGAAAAAAGAATGGAGAGATTAGATTGTGTGTAGATTTTAGGGATCTTAACCAAGCCTCCCTCAAAGACTAGTATCCCCTTCCTTCCATGGAGCAAATATTTTCCAAGGTTAGTGGTTCAGAGAGATTCTCCTTCTTGGATGTATTCTCAAGTTATAATTAGGTATTAGTCTAGGAAACTGATAGATAGGAACTACTTTTACTACCAAATGGGGTACCTATGCCTATAGAAAGATGCCTTTTGGACTAACAAATGCATGTGCCACATTTCAAAAAGCAATGGGGACAGCCTTCAAAAATATGATTGAGAGGTTTGTGTTAGTCTACCTTGATGATGTCATAGTATATTCTAAGAATGCAGTAGAACATTTTGGTCATCTCAGACAAGTGTTTAGTATAGAGTATCCTTGAATCCAAACAAGTGTGTCTTTTCCCCTAATCAAGGGAAAATATTAGGACATATTGTATCTAAAGATTGTTTGACTATTGATCTAGAGAGGACAAAAGGAATACTTTCCCTTCCTCTTCCTAGTCACATGAAAGGTTTGCAAAGTTTTCTTGGTAGAATAAGTTTTGTGAGAAGGTTTATTCCTAACCTAGCTACCATGGTGAAACCTCTTACAACTGTGCTAAAAAAAGAAAATGGACTTCTCATGGACCAAGGAAGGGAAAGCAAGTTTCAAAGAGATCAAAGTAGCCATAGCTTCAAATCCTACTCTCATTAATCCAAATTTTGATAAGGATTTCATTATGTACATTTTAGGAGGTGAGTCAAATATTTCTGTTGTTTTGACTCAGCTAAATAAACAAAATGAAAAGTAGGTGATTGTTTTATTTAGTAAAGGACTTAAGGAGTATGAAAATAAGTATAGCTATGTGTAAAAGTAGGCCCTTGCAGTCATAAGAGACTTGAAAAAATTTAGACACTTGTTGTCTCATAACAAAATCCGTTTGTTGATTCCTCATGCTAGGGTAAAGGATTTCTTGTTAAGAAAAGACATTAGTGAGCAAAGAGTTGGTTGGATCACCATGGTAATGGAATATGATGTGGTTATTCAAACCACCAAATTGATAAGGGGAAAGGGGTTGTGTGAACAAATGATTTCATCTCATGAGACTGATGAAGAAGTTGTCCTGGTATTGGTAGAGCAATAGGAGGCAAGAAGTGATAATCCAACAAGTTGGATAGATGATATGAAGACCTTCTTAGTTGGGAATGGATATCCTCAAGGGTTGGACAAAGCTAAAAGGAGACAGTTCAGACTGTAATCTATTCCTTATTCTATAATTGATGGTGTTCTATTTAGGAGAGACTTCAATGGAGCCCTACTCAGATGTATTAATGTTGATCAAGGAGAGAGGGTAGTTAAAGAGCTTCATGATGGTCCTGATAGTGGCCACTTTTCAGCAAGAACCACTGTAATGAAAATCATGAGAGCTAGTTATTACTAGTTGTCCTTGTTCCATGATTTCCATAGGCATGTAAGGAAGTGTGGGAAGTGTGCCTTCTTCTTAGGTAAGCAAAATCTTGCAGCTCTCCCACTTCATCCCATCCAGGTTGATCAACCTTTTGCTCAATGGGGATTGAATTGAATTTTATTGGTTCTATTAACCTACCTTCCAAATTTATTCATAAGTGGATTCTTACTGCCATGGATTATTTTACAAGATGGAAAGAGGCAATAGCCTTGAAAGACTCTATAAAAGCTCTAGTTGTGGAATTCCTTAATGCAATAGTCACAAGGTATGGTGCCCCTTCAACTATTATTTCAGATAATTCTAAATCATTCATAGGAGCTCAAATTTGTGCATGGACACTTGATCATGGTATTTACTTGAGCACATCTTCCAATTATTATCCTCAAGGCAATGGTTTAGCTGAGTCATCCAATAAAAATTTGATCAAAATCACCAAGATAATTGTTGAAGATAATCAAAGGTGTTGGCACCAAAAGTTAAAGACTACCCTTTGGGCCAATAGAATAACACCCAAGAGAGCCATAGGGAATTCTCCTTTCATGTTAGTTTATGGCAGGGAAGCTAGGCTTCCTATCTCACTGGAGTTTCCTACTGTTGAACTAGCTCATCAGCTAGAATTGATTGAAAATGATGCTATGTTTGTAAGAATGGCATATTTGATGGAGCTCGAGGAGAAAAGAGGACAAGAAATCCAAACCTTGGAAATACATCAACAAAAGATGAAGAGGAGTTTTGATAAGAAGGCTAAGGCCAAAAATTTTAGGGAAAGTGATCTTGTGCTTAAGTGGGATGAAAACAAAGAAAAAGCAAGGAGACACTCAAATTTTGATGCCTTATGGAGTGGTCCCTATATAACCATTAGTTGCAAACAATCTAATGCTTTCCAGTTAGGTAGGCCTAATGGCAAAGTCTTTCCTATTCCAATTAATGGAATATATCTTAAGCCCTGTTTTTGGTGGAGATTAATATTTTGTGTACATAGTTAGAGTAGTTTTTCTTTCTTGTTCTTTCCTATTTCCCAAGAAGTAGATAAGCACATGTTTTGTTTTTGAAGGGTTTTTTAGTTTTGCAAGTTGCAGAGGAAGATGGCATGCTATGGCTTAGAATAAATCAGAGGTGATAAATTTAAGAGTTTCATAGTTTCATAGACTTTATACCCCAATGGATCTTTTGATGGTCACTAGTCATATGCTAAGCAGGCTTGCATCCTCTTTGAGTCACCATAAATGCTAGCCAAAGTCACCCTCCTGCCAAAAAATAAAATTCAAATGATGATCTATCTTAACAGTCACCTAGGGTTCTCATGAAATGATTTAGTGTTGCCCATATGCCTTATTTCATGTTATGCTTTAGGATATTTTCAAGTCATGATCATGCAATGCACCTAGTTGTATTTGGTTGAGTGTTGACCGAGGTCAAGGTGGTGAAGGTGTGCTTTGTTTTGTTTTTGCTCGATCGCATGGTTATATTGACATGTTGTGGTTAAGTTGTGATAGCAAAAAAAGGGGCAAGCCTTCAATGTTCAAAATACATTTCATGCTGATGGATCTTTTAGATCTATGGTAGGCGCATGATTGCAATGGGTCAAAGGATAGCCAAGTTTTGAGTCGCGATTGAGTGGTTCCCTTTGTTTTGCTTAATCACAGGGGCCTGATTGTAACATCAACTTAAGGTGGTGATGGTGTGGATATGGTCAGATCTCAGCCTTTGCAAGGTCACCACATTTAGTAAGGAATGTTAAGGGTAGGTTGTGAGGCATCGATGAACTAATAGTCATAGTTTCAAAAATTGTAACTATTATCCAAAGAAGGTGGTTGCGAGGTTGCAATCGTGAATGGTCAATGTAGGGAATAAGGATTGAACCAATGAAAAAGTGACATAATGATAAGAATTTTTTGGTCCACATAGCAAGACTTGATGGTTAAACTTAGTCGATCAAGAGTTACAATCAAGTTGGAGGTTAGTGGTTGCAGAAATAGTTCTTTGAATGATGAATCCAATCTTTCCAATCTCTTGTAATCACTCTTATCGATCCCTAGGCTTGATAAATTCAAAGGAGGTACTCCACCACCTTCAATTGATCCATTCATTTAGTTAGAGATTAAATAACCATCACTCCTGATCTCTTAGAGATTTTTTTTGTACAGAAGTGATCCTCTCCTCTATGGATTTACTCAATAGCTAGATCTTTTTAGTTTTGCAGTAACTATTTTCTGAAGATTTGATTGTAGTGGTCAATTTCCTTATCTTGTGAGGGAAGTCATTCAAGATATATTGGCACTATAAAGGTAGATATTGTACTATTTTTGAGGGTCAGATCTTCTCTATTTTCTCTAGTATTGCCTTAGCGTACTACTATAAATTATCTCTTTTCCTTTGAATTATATGATTGTCTGCCTTATCTCTTTCAACTGTCATCATACTATGCAAAATTTCTTGCATCTCTCAACATACTATGGAAATTTGTAGTCTACATTTTCTATATCTCTTTGGTCCATTAACGATAAGAAGTGAAGCATTTTTTTCCTCATGTCACTTATGTGGTTGTCTGATCTTTATGCAATTTATAGATTAAAGAAAGTTTGAATTCATATATCTTTGGGCTAGCATAATGATGATACTATGCATGTATGGGGAGAGACTAGTTTGAACACCCTATTTTGGTGCATCACCTCATTAGAATAGACTAGGTAGTTTCTTTCATATATCCCTTCTCCCTTTTCTCTTCAATAATAGTTTAAGTGCATCATAATAGTAGAGGAATCCAACCTTCTCTAGAGACTCAACGTCATAGTTTAAGTCCTAGATTTTAGAGGTTGTTTCCATGTTTCATGGGGCTATCCTTAGGTAAGACTTTGGAAAATTTTGCAAACTTTTGTGACAACACTAAGTTTTGACACTTAGTCATCACTGAGTTACTGGGTCACTATAAGAATTCTTTCTTGACATCAACATTGTCACTTGGTTGATTCTAATGCTCGGTCAACAATGAATTTTCTTGACACTTACTATGGCTTGGTTCACACTAGGATCACTCAACATGTTCATCAAAATTCCTACTATTTTACTCTATTACTCGGCCAAGCCTACATAAGTGGTCTATCTTTGTTCACACTTTTAAGACTTAAACATTACTATCTTCTCCTCTATCAATATGATTTAAAAAATCACTTTATCTTGTCAAAATATAACTAATAAAACATCCATTTGTATTTTCCTCTTCATAACTCAACATTTCCTCTAGATGCTTTTTATTATGAAAAATTTCTCAAATCCTCTTCATCAATCAAATAGATATGACATTTAGATCATATAGCAAATTGTTTCACCAATAGATTTGACATCAATGATATAAAATATTCCAATTTTAGTTTGCAACACATTTATACACTTAATTGATTAAGAACCATACTCGAGAGATCATATGTTTTACCCTATGTGGTGATCTTGTGTGTTGTCCATATTGTTATTCTCAGCACACTTTTTGGGCAACTTGATTGGTATATTTTATACCTGATTATCATTGCAAGAAATCTTGTCCTTGCATGCTTCACTTTATCTATCACTATGGCTCTTTTTTATGATGTTCTCTCTGTAACCTATCTTAGCTCATTCATAATGCTAACCATCAGTGGAAATTCCTTTCCTTGCATTGATAGACCCATAACTTTGTTGACAAATTCTCTTGTTATATTTATTGGTCCTCCCTTTCTTACCAAAATTCTCTATCATTTACTATGCTAAGTACACATCTAATTTATTCATATGAAAAAAATTTCAGCATTTGCACCATATGTGTGAGGCCTTGAGCTTCCAAGTGCTTTTATTCATTTTTTATCTCTCAATCTACATTTAATTCCTTCTTATACATATCTTCAATTCCAAGATTACCCAACACCACAATCTTGTTATGAATGAAGGGAGTGACATCCTCAGTCAATATTACCCTCAGTAGTACAAATTAGTTTCATGAAAATGGAAAGTGCTAGAAAAGCATACTTGTATGCCTTGATGGATGAAGAAATATAGACAAAGGGCAAGAGGTGGATGATTTCATAAAAAGTAGAGGTAGATATTATGGAGAAAGCAACGAATCTAACAATGCACCTTATGACAAGGGAAAACCTAAATGGAAAGAAGATAATTCTAGCAGAGGAAGAGGTAACTACACTAGTGGTAATTATTTTGGTTACCCTAGGAATAATAGTAATAGAAAAAGGGAAGATAGATCTTTGTTTAAGGGAACTTGTTTTAGATTTAGAGAAGAAGGGTGTATGGCCTTTGAATGCACCTTTTTTAGCAAGAAGACAATAAGCAGTAGCAAAATACTTTAATTTAAGAAGAATCTATTGATGCTCCTAATGAACTTTAAACATGGAGAGAAATTAATGACTAGAAGGACTTTATGGAATGAAAAATTGAATGAGGAACCTATTTTGACAAAGAGTTTTTTAAAGAATAGATGTAAGATTGAAAGAAAATATTGTGAAGTGATCATTGAAAGTGGTAGTAATTTGGCATTAGAATAATTGGTTTCTAAGTTGTAGTTGTAGAGGTTGAGACATCCCAACCCTTATCACATTGCTTGGATCGAAAATGAGAATAAGTTACTAGTAAGTGAACAATGCCTTCGAAAATTCAAGATTGGGAATCACTACGATGAAGTTTTGTGTGATATTATGCTTATGAATTATTGTCATGTTCTTTTGGGAATAACTTGATAGTATGATAGATAAGCTTTGCATGATGATAGATTGAATCAGTAAACCATTTACAATAATGGGAAGCAATAAGTCGTATTACCTCTGATAGAGAAATGTAACAAAAATTATTGTGCCATAGTTAGAATATGCTTGGTTGAAGGAAATTAGTTTATAAAGGACAAGAAGAAACTTTTTTTTCTTATTCTTTGATCTAAAGGAAGAAAGAGAAATAAGATGAACTTGATCATGCACCTGAGATTAGATCCTTGTAGATGTCAACTTTCTAGCAATATCTCGTTTGTGAAAAATGAAGTTCGGATGAGCAAATTAAAACCAAAAAACCACATGTAGGTCAAAACAGAGCTGGAAGGGAAAAATAAAAATATTTACCGCCATAGGATCCATGCCAATTGCCTCAGAAAATGTGTAGAACAATACAAAATACCTTGGGAAACATGTCAGTTTTGTACAAAATTGTCTTGATTTATGTGACAAAAATCTTAATTTTTGTGCCAAAAAATCTCAAGACGTGTGCCAAAAATCTTGATTTGCGTGCAAAATCTTAATTTTTTATACAAAAAATCACAAAATCACCGCCTCAAGAAAGTTCCCAATCTAGGAGAAATTTTGTTTTGCCTCAAATTCTACTTATGTCCAAATTGGACAAATTGTATATGAAAATAAGGGTTTTTGGATGTTCTGAGCTCAACGGTGTGCTCTATTTGGGCTCAAAGTGCACTAAAAAATGGTGACCCCCTAAATCCAATACAAAAAAACTCTAAAAAATGAAACCCTCTAAAAAAAGGCGTAGATTTTAAAGCCAAGCCAAAACTCTCATAAAAAAATAGGGGCACGAAGATCTAGAGATTTGATACCATGTTGAAGTTGATGAAAGATCAACCCCACAACTCCCAAGAATCACCTACATGTAAACACTTGTCATAGAAAGAGAGAAGCAAAAGCTATGGAGGTTGGAATTCCCACATCCATAGATGAGACATTCTTGATGAGCAAAAAGATAAATTTCTATTGTCAAAAGTGAATAAATTACAAAGAGATCAAAACCCTAATAGGTAACTAACCTAGGTTGCATGATAATAATCAATAAAAGAATTAATTATTATATGCCCAAAGTTTAGCTTAAGTAAATTAGAGATAATAAGTGACTTAATAATTAAATCAATATGATTTAATTAATAATAAAATACTTTATTACTCTAACAATTTGAAGATATTATTTCAGATAATGTACTTGATGGGTCACCTCCTATTATAAGTATTAGTAATTGTATGGATTTGATACCTGAAGCTAGTTTGCTTAAGAAAGCACCACACAAGTTAACACCTATAAAGAATGAAAAGTTGAATAGACAAGTGCAAGAATTACTTGAGAAAGGGTTGATCAAGGAAAGTTTGAGTCCTTGTACAGTACCTATTGGATTAACACCTAAATAGAATGGAGAATTTGAAATAATTTGAGAGCTATAAACATAATATAACAATTAAGTATAGGTTTCCTTTTCCTAGAATGGATGTCATTATGGATCATTTGAGTGGAGCAAATTATTTTACCAATATTGGTTTGAAGAGTGGTTATCATCATATTAGGATCCAAGAAGGGGATGAGTAGAAGACTTCTTTTAAGAATAATGAGGGTTTGTATGAGTGATTGGTTATGTCTTTTGGTTCAACTAACACAACTATTACTTTCATGAGATTGATGAATGAGGTTCTGAAGAAAATTTTGGGTAAATTTATGATTGTATATCTTGATGACATACTAATCTACAATAATACCAAAGAAGAACACCTTATGCATATCAAAAAAGTGTTGCAAAGACTAAAAGAATAAATTTTTTTGATAAACCCAAAGAAATATTCTTTCATGAAAGAGGAAATTGTATATCTTGGTTTATTGATCTCTACTAATGGATTTAAAATGGATTCTAAAAATTTAAAAGATATACTTAAGTGTCCTACACCTAAGAATATTGGAGATGTTAGATCACTTCATGGCCTAGAAAATTTCTATAGGAAGTTAATTAGAAATTTTACTTTACTATGTAATGCAAAGATAGAGATAGTGAGAGGACATAAAAATGAATTCAAGTGGACACATGGAGTAAAGAAAAGTTTTGAGAAATTGAAACAAAAGGTAGCCGAATTACCTGTGCTTTCTTTACTTGGTTTTACTAAAGTTTTTCATGTTGACTATGATGCTAGTAAGAATGCAAATGGAGCTATTTTGAGTCAAGAAGGTAAGCCTATGGATTTATTTAATGAGAAATTGTATGATACTAAGAGGAAGTATTGAGTCTATGATCAAGAGTTTTGCGCAATTATTCAAGCTTTAAAAAAATAGAGACATTACTTGATGCCTAGAGAATTTGTTTTGTAGACTGATCATAAATATTTAGAGTACTTGGGAAATCAAAATAACTTGAATTAAAGACACATGGAATGGGTTGAGTATATGTAGAAATGATATTTTGTATTGAAGCATATGAGTGGATAGTCAAACAAGGTAACATATTCTTTGAGCAGAAGAAGAAGCTTGTTAATAGAGATGAAGGTTGAAGCACTTTGGTTTGATGATTTGAAGAAATTGTATGAAATTGATTTTGATTTTGTATACTTTGAAAGGCTTGTAAGAATAATGTAACAAGTGAGCAGAATAAATGGGTTGACTATTTCATTCAAGTAGATATGTTGTTCAAGGGAATTTGGTTATGTATACCACGATGATCTATGAGGGATAAAATCATTAAGGAGAAACATAGTGGTGGACTTGAAGGATATTTTGAGATTTATAAGATAGTGAAATTTATTTTAGAGAGATACTTCTAGCCATAGTTGTATAAGGATGTTTAGAAAATGGTGAAGAGTTGCAACATTTATCAAGTAGCTAAGGAAACTAGTCAGAATGTGTATTTGTATACACCTTTACCTATTCATAATAAACCTTGGGAAGACATCAATGCCAATTTTATTCTTGTATTACTTAGAATTTAGAGAGGTAATTATTCTATTTTTTGGTAGTTGATTTTTTTACAAAAATGACACATTTCATACTTTGTTAGATGACATTAGATGCACTACACATAACAGATTTATTTTTTATTATAGATGTTGTGAGATTACATGGATTACTAAGCTAAAGTTTAGTTCTAAATTTCATCCATAGACATATGTACAAATTGAAGTTTTGAACAAAAGTTTGGATAACTTGTTAAGATGTTTGATTGGAGATAAACCTTCTAATTAGGACTTTTTTTTTCTGATGTAGTGCAAGGTACAAGAACTAGAAAAGGAGATATCCTAGCACCCAACAATTATCCACATAATGAAATATACGTAATAATATAAAGATTTAGATTCAGAATAGCACAAATTTTATAATAGAATCATAAGATTTTCATTCAACATGCCCGACTGTAAGGCCTTCCAAGTTACAACTAGATACATAAGCAATTACAATAGTAATTCTGCCAGACCTCACAAGATCCAAACTCTAGCTTGCTTATATTACAATATGGTAGAAACCCCAAGAAGAATCTAAATTTTTCTCACAAGCCACCAAATAACCTTCTTGTTTCCCAAGCCCACCCTTAGCTACTAGCTCTGATCAACCTTCATTCCTCTTAGCTACCCCATCTTCTTCATGTTGGATGAATAATGACTCTAGACTCCACAAGACCTTCTACTTATACTAAACCAAGCCAAAAGTCAGCCTAGTATAATAAACATTAATCTTACATTCGCATTAAATACACCCTCAAGACACAAGTCAGCTTAGCTATAAACATTAAATACATGAGATAATTAAATACTTAACATATGCCCCAAGTTTACAATGCATAAATAACTCAATATACCACATAAAAATACAAAAATTAGACATAGGTCCATGTGCCATTCAATTATCCAAATCCAAGAGTGTACATGCCAAGTCCCTTAGTACAAAGCTCGTGAATGTAATCTCCAAAGTCTGCTGGTAAATTAGGAATATGTGACCAACAATCACCCAAATGAATCCAACTCCAAGAAGATAACTCCAAAATCTATGTGTACTTAGGACAATTTTTCCCAATATGTCTCAAACACATCCCCAACCATGTGAACCATAAATCCACAAATTCAAGCTTCAAGCCCTTGCATATAGGATAGTTGACTTCCCTATGATGCTCCTACATGATTTTGTCATAAGTAGAGTTTGCATACAATAATTTAGTGAGAAAAAGTACTAAGAAGACACCTTTTGAGATAGTGAATGACATGAATTTTAGAGGTACTATAGAGTTGAGAAATTTGGGTATGAAATAAGGAGCAATGCTAAAGTAAAAGAATTTGTAGACTTTATGAAGAATGTGCATGAAGAAGTGAAAAATAGTCTAAATAATAGTAATCAAGGATATAAGAAGAGAGCATATAATAAGAGAAGACATGAATTTTTTGAGGTTGGAGATTAAGTAATGGTACACCTAAACAAGAACAAATTTCTAGCTGGTACATATAACAAGTTGAAGATGAGGAAATTTGGACCTTGTAAAATTTTGAAGAAACATGATAGTGAAAATGCCTTTGAAGTTGAATTGCTTGAAGACATGCATATCTTACCTATATTCAACATTTTAGACATTTATAAACATTTTGAATTTGATGAAGAGGTAGTTGAAAATCTTGATTATCCTAAGAAGAAGATAGAAGGGATTGATAGAATCTTCAATACTAGAGTAAGAAAAAGCACAAGAGGAAAATATTACAAGGAATATCTAGTTCAATGGCATAATAAACTAGTTGAAGATAATTCATGGATATCTCAAGATGAGTTGGATCTCCATGATGCTTCTCATAATATCAAGGTTTCTTGATGTAGACACTAGTCCTTATTTACTCTAAGTGTCTAATGCAGGAGCATCTTGGGTACTTTGGAAATATTGCATCAACAAAAAATATTTCCTATTTTATGTGCATGTTTGTTGTTTTGGGAACAATTCTCGTTATTCAAGTTCTTTATTTTCACACAATTGAATTCTTAATGTGGGCCCATTGTGGATCATCCTCTAATGTTTACAGAACTTAATTCCATCCCATTGAAAATATATCTTTCACTTTGCTCGAAATATGTTGATTTTTTGGCATTTCAAGTAATGTGTGATTATTTTTCTTCTATGAGGTTTTTATGATTTTGAGGCTTTTAAGGCCTTGGGGACATAGTAAATTATCATGTGTGGACCTATCTAGGTACCCTTTGATTTATATTTCCTTATTTATTTGGTACCTATATTTTGTAAAAACATGCACCTATGAGGTCGACTTGTGGTCTTGATGGCTATATATTCAAGATATAGGATTACAGTCAATAGGATAATGATAATAGAAGAAAGATAGTGTAATTTTGGTTCTTTAAACCCATCATTCTAAGCTCCCAGATTGTAATTTATTTGTACATGTTGGAAATAATTCTCCAAGTTATATGTTGTCATTGATGTTACACAAATGTTAGTATTAATTGAGCAAGCGTGCAATGAAGAACTTTCTGTATTAACCAAGTATATTTAGTGTCAACCAAGTAGTTAGGAAATGAATGGTATTCAATTTTAAATGAGCAGTTGGGAAATGAAGGACATCTAGTATCCAATATTAATCAAGTGGTTGGGCATCTAAGGAATCTTAGTGTTAACCGAGTGATCAATTCCAGTATTGACTAAGCATTAGTAGATTACACTTGTTAATTATTTAAGTAATTGAGGATGACCAGTTGGATGTTTAATGGTTATTTGAAAAGGTATTCAAGTCAACTTGAAAAAGCTTATGATATATAAGAGAGATCAAGAAGTATACTAATATGGTGTAAGTTGTGAAATATGATGGATATGCAATCGAAAAAAAGAAAGATCAGGAAAGTGTGGAAGATAAGATGCAAAGAATATTCTGATCAACTAGGATCCATAGGTCAAGCCAAAAAAGAGATTTGAATCTACAAAAGAAGTTGCTTCATAAATCAATTCAAATTATTGTTAGCTTCTAATGACTATAGCAGTGAAGAAATCTCTTAATAGAGTTGACTTAATAATTGGATTATAGATCCTCTAACAAGGTGACATTTCAAGATTGAAGTGTTTGAAGACCTCTAATAAGGATACTCCTAATAGGGTAAACTAAATCCTCTAACAAGGTCATAATTAACAACATGTATTGTAACCTTTAACAAAGTTGGCTCCTAATAGGGATCACTTCAAAAGTGTGAAAATTATTGTAACTAGTTGCATGGTGGTTTTCCCAAATTGGGTTTCCATGTTAAATCCTGGTGTCATTTGTGTTAATGTTATTTGCTTCATGCTTTATGTTTCTGTAACTAAGTTACTAGAGGTTTAAAAAAATTAATATTCATAAGACTTCTTTGTTAACTGAGTTACAACATGTACTTAGTTTAATCGAGTTGGATAAAGTATTTCATTATCAGTGAAGAGCTTGATTTGACATCTAGGGATAGGGAATTATTTTTGTCGTAACTAATTCACCCCTCCCCTTTCAATTATTCTCTTCATTTCCAAAAATTGATATCAAAGCATTTGGTGCTTTTAGGAAAGGTTTCATAGACTTAAGTTAAAGATCAAGATGTCATATTGGAGGGAGGTTCTCAAGTTTAACAGATTTTTTTTTAGCATGATAGGAATTGATGAAGATACACCTGTCAAGCATTAAGGATATTGGCCTCTTCTATTTGGAAAATAGATATGTTCCACCACCTAAATCTATGACAATGGAACATATGAAGGAGGCCAAAGATCACAATATAAAAATGATCCATATAACTTCCTCTCTCAACTATTCTAGATTTGATGAGGTTAAAGATTGTCCTATTGCATTTGAAATGTGGGGAAAATTGTAGAAAGTCTATGGAGGTGATAAAAATGTGTAAAGGGCCAAGGTAAAAAGTTTAAGGAGCAAGTTTGATCAAATGAAAATGAAAGAAGGTGAACACATTGTCCAATATAATGAAAGAATCAAAGAAAGTGTGAGTGTAATTAGAGCTGTACGAGGAAAAATAATTAATGAAACAATGGCCAATAAGATACTAAGAACTCTTCTTCCTATTTATACAATTAGAGTTTCAAAAATTCAAGAGATGAGATGCAATCCAAAAAATGATATAACCTTGGATGCACTCATGGAAAGGTTGAATTATTTTGAATTGGATAACTTTGATAACTATGCTCCTAATCCTAGCAACTTTGAATCTGCATTCAAAACCAAATTGACTCTTGGCAGAAATGGAGAAAACTCAAAAGGAAAACATGTTGATAGTGAAGAAGAAGATGATACTGATGAAGACCTTGAACTCATTGAAGCCCTACTTGCAAAATGAGTATCAAAAGGGAAAGGTAAATTTAGAGGCAAAATTCCATTAATTTGTTTCTCATGTGAAGAGGTTGGTCATAATGCTACAAGATGTCCAAAAAAAGAAGATAAAGATGAGAGAAGAAATATTAGGTTCAAAGGAAAGAAATATTTCAATAACTACAATGACTACAAAGACAAAGGTAATAAATCTTGTTACATTGCTAAATATTCTAATAGTGATGATAATGAAGAAGAAGTAGTCTATATTGTTGTTAAGGATGAATCTAATAATGAGGAAAATGAAAAGATGACACTTATTTCTCATGTTAGCAAAAATGATGTATGGATCATAGATAGTGGGTTTTCTCATTACATGACTGGGGGAAGTGTTAGGTTTGGAAACAGTGAACCATGTTATGTGAAAGGAAAATGATTCATAGCATTAACTAAAGGAATCAAATGTGACAATTCCTACTAGGTTGAAGGACTAACACACAATCTACTTAGTGTGGAACAACATAACAATATAGGATATAAGGTACAATTCATGAATGACAAAGCTAGCTATTGGATGGTAAAGGAAACCTGGTTAGGATTGACAATCAGACAAAGGTAACCTATTTTACCTAGATCTCATTGATTTTTTTTTTTTTTGCACAAATAGAGGAAATTTGGCTATGGTATAAAAGGACGTGTCATGTTAACTTTGATAACCTTCTTACCATAAGTAAGAACAAAAGAGTAAGAGGCATACCAAATATGAAGAAACCTAAGATGGCCATGTGTAAACAATGTCAAATTGGAAAGATGAGTAAAAGAAGTTTCAAAAGTAATTCTTTCAATTTTGAAGAATTTTTGGAATGAGTTCATACATATCTTTGTGGACCAATAGGTATAGAAAGCTACTGTGGAGACATATACTTCATTTTATTTGTTGATGACTATTCTAGGATGATGGTTGGAATGTTCTTAAAAGATCAATCTGATGCTTTTCAAAAATTCAAATGGTATTTGGCTAGAGTTGAAAAGGAAACATGAAATAATAAAAAATACTTGAGATCAGATATAGGAGGTAAATTTGTCTCAAATTACTTCAATGAATTCTGCAATCAAAGAGGAATTAAAAGACATGTATCAACATCTAGGACACTAAAGAAAAATGGTCTAGCAAAAAGAAGGAATAGATCCATCATGGAGTGTGCAAGAACACTAATGATTGAGAAAAATGTTGCACCAAGATAATGGAGATAATAAATCAACACTACAACTCATCCACTAAACCGAGTTCAACTGAAGAAAGGTACACACAAAATACCTTATGAATTATGGTATAGGTATAAGCCTAATGTTTGTTATCTCAAATTATTTGGAAGAAAATACTATATCTTGAAAGATATTAGGAAATGAAAATTTGATACAAAAAGTGATGAAGGTATATTCCTTAGTTATTCCAATAAAAGTAAGGCATACAAATGTTTGAATCTTTCTACTCACAAAGTTATAGATAGTGCACATGTGAAGATTGATAACTTTGTAGAAGGAAGTGAAGAATAGAGTAGCAAGAAGCTTGAAGACTAAAAAAATTTTGTTTACTATGAGGAGGAACTTGAGACTTTACCACAAATAGTTGAAGCCAAACAACAACAAAGTGAACCTAGCAAGTCATAGACAATATAACCTGAGTCATAGGCAATACAACTTGCATTGCAATTGGCTCAGAAAGTGAAACCCAAGTCATGGGAAGTACAACCTAAGTTATAGTCAGATCAAGTAGAGGAGCTTGAGCAAAAGGAAGAAGATCAAAAGCATGGAGAACCATGTGAACCTAGTTCAAAAACAAGAAGAAGAGAGCCTAAACTTGCAAAATATGCCATAAGACATCATGTACCTGAATAAATAATTGAAGGAGAGATATATGACATACTAGCAAGGAAAAATTTAAAAGGTGCATGCTTTCATAGTTAATTTGAACCTAGATCTATAAAAGATGCTTTAGAAAATGAAGGTTGGTTAGAGGCAATGAATGAAAAAATTGAGAAAATAGAAAAGAATAATACCCGATCTCTTGTACCTAGAACTAAGGGTAAGAAAGTGATTGGTACAAAATGGATATCCATAAATAAGTTAAATGAGAAATGAGAGGTAAAAAGGAACAAGGAAAGACTAGTATGCAAAGGATATGCACAAGAAGAAGGTATTGACGATGGAGAAACATTTGCCCCTGTTCCAAGACTTGAAGGAGTTAGAATACTACTAGCATATATTGCATATAAAGGATTCAAAGTATATCAAATCAATGTAAAATCAACCTTCTTAAATGGAATCCTGGAAGAAGAAGTCTACATTGAACAACCTGAAGGTTTCATTGATCCAAACAAAAGAGACATGGTATGCAAATTGCACAAAGCTCTATATGGACTGAAGCAAGCTCCTAGAGCATGGTATAGAAGGCTGCATGGATATTTGGTAAGAATTGGTTTTGAAAAGATAAATGATAATAGTAATTTTTATATAAATGAAGGACCAAAACACAAGATATTTCTACCAGAAATATTTGTGGATGATATAATATTTGGAGGACATGAGATGTTATGTAAATCACTTTTGCTAAAGAAATGAGGAAAGAATTTGAAATGTCTATGTTTCGCAAGATAAAATTATTTTTTGGCCTACAAGTTCATCAAATGAAGGATGGCATATACATCACTTAATTAAAGTACATTAAGGAAACATTGAATGCATTTGGAATGGAATATTCCAAACCAATTGGAACACCTATGTCTACTGGACATAAAATTTCAAAGAATGATCATTCAAATGAGGTAAATTAGACTACCTATAGATCAATGATTGGGAAACTTCATTATGTGGTACACACTAGACTTGATATTGCATTGGCAGTTGGCATAGTTGCAAGGTTTTCTACAAATCCTATAAAAATCACATGATGATAGTAAAAAGGATTCTGAGGCACCTAAAAGGAATTGAAGAATATGGTTTATGATATAAGAAAGGAGGAAACCTTGAGTTAAGAACCTTTACTGATGTAGATTGGGTAAGAAGCATTGATGACAAAAAAAACACCAGTGGAGGATCATTCTTTCTTGGAAAGAGATTAGCATCATGGAAAAGCACGAAGCTAAATTGTATTTATCAATCAACAATAGAGGCAGAGTATGTTGTTGCACCAGTCAATTATTCTAACATAATATGGATCAAGTAATTACTGTTAGGAATAAAGGAGGAAATAAAGGAACCAATGGTTATCTGTTGTGATAACACAAGTTTAATCAATATATCCAAAGACCCTATGATGCACACAAAGACAAAACACATTGCAACCAAGTATCATTACCTAAGGGAATTGGTTCAAGATAAAGAGGTGAGATTGGAATATGTGAACACCGAGGAGCAGATAGCAGACATATTTACCAAGGCATTACCTAAGGATGCATTTATGTATCTAAGAGGTAACCTAGGGGTGATTCCCCTATCTTATGCTCACCAAATCACAAGATATGATGCATCAACCAAGTTTCATTGAAGATCTATCAAGTTGATGTAGTTAGTCACGCTTTAGGTGTGAAATGCAGAACATGTTGCACATGAATCAATACAAAAGGTACACAATAACTTCAAATTATGCATCCTTTGGCATTTAATGTAAAAGAGGGAGAGTTTTAGTAGCTCATAAGGAAAGTATAAATATGATGGAATATACAACAAAGAGGAAAAATAATGAAAAAAAAGTACAGAGAAAAGTGATGATAAATGTAAGAAGGAGAATTCGCTTGGAAGAAGCTGAGACAAATCTAGGTAGAATCATAAAGGGATTTGGTATAGATGATAATGAAAATCAAACCAAGGATATTATCTAATTTCTCATACTTTTATCATTGTATGTTGACATGTTGTGTTTTCATCAATGCCAAAGAGGGAGATTTTTGGAAACAATTCTTCAAATTGTATGTTGTCATTGATGTTACAAAAATGTTAGTATTAACCGAGCAATCAAGTGATGAAGAAATTGCAGTATTAACCAAGCATATTCATTATCAACTGAGCATTTGGGCAATGAAGGACATCCGGTATCTAGTATTAACCAAGTGGTTGGGCATCAAAGGAATCTCAATGTTAATTGAGTGATCAATCCCAATATTAATCGAGCATCATTAGATTACACTTGTTAATTATTTAACTAATTGAGGCTGATTAGTTGGATTTTTAATGGTTACATGAAAAGGTATTCAATATGACTTGACAAAGCTTATGATATATAAGAGAGATCAAGAAGTATAGTGATATGGAGTAAGATGTGGAATGAGATGGATATGTGATCAAAGAAAAAGGAAGAGCAGGAAAGTGTAGAAGATAAGATGCAAAGAATATTTTGATCAATAAGGATCCAGAGGTCAAGCCAAAACATATATCTAAATTTTCAAAAGAAGTTGCTTCACAAATTAGGTCAAATTATTGTTAACTTCTAACCATTGTAGCAGTGAAGAAATCTCTTAATAGAGTTGACTTAATAGTCAGATTATAAATCCTCTAACATGGTGGCATTTCGATACTGGAGTGTTTGAAGACCTCTAACTAGGATACTCCTAACAAAATAAACTAAATCCTCTAACAAGGTCATACTTAATAGTATGTACTATAACCTTTAATAGGGTTAGCTCCTAACATGGCTCACTTTAGAAGAGTGCAAATTATTGTAACTAGTTGCATGGTGGTTTTCCCAAATTGGCTTTCCATGTTAAATCTTTGTGTCATCTTTGTTCATGTTATTTTCTTTATGCCTTATGTTTATGCAGCTAAGTTACTAAAGGTTAAAACATGTTAGTTTTCATAAGACTACTTTGTTAACCGAGTTACAACAAGTACTTAGTTTTAACCAAGCTAGATAAAGTATTTCATTATCAATGAAGAGTTTGATTTGACATCTAGAGATAGGGAATTATTTTTGTGGTAATTAATTCACCACTCCCCTCTTATTTAATCTATTCATTTCCAACAATAAATGGTTGCAACTAGGTAGGCCTTATGCCTAACACATTGTACTAGAATTGTCTCAGCATATTTGTATTAAAATTGTTAGAGTAATTAAATATTTTCTAATTAAATCTATTTTACTTAAGCTAAAATTTATGCATATAATAATTATTTCCTTTTATTAATTATTATCATGCAACCTAGGTTAGATTCTTGTTAGGTTTTTGATCTCCTTTTATAAGGATTGATCTATTTGTAATCTTATTGATTCATTTTTTGATAATAGAAATTTCTCTTTTTGCTCATCAAGAATGTCTCCTCTGTAGATCTAGGAATTCTAACATCCATAGCTTTTGCTTCTCTTTTTCTATGAAAGACATTTGCATGCAGGTGATTCTTGGGAGTTGTGGGGTTGATCTTTCATCAACTTTGACATGGTATTAGAGCATTAGGGAGGTTCTTTTTTTATTTCTCATGCTTTCTAGGTTTGATGGCATGAGCTATGCATTCAATATTTGTTCCTATGTACTAGGTGGATGAAGTGGTTGGGTACTGTAATACCCCAAAATTGGCACATTGCCATGTTAACCAATTTTGGTCTATCCTTAGTCCTATTTTACTAGGCAATTCTGATTCCAATACTCACTACTTGACCTGAGTGTCAAATGCAAAAAACCCTAATTTGCATTAATCACACTCTTTATTTAATTCCTAAGTATTGACTCAAATTAGCTACATTAAACCTATTGATTAAGTTTAATTTAATTATAAGTGCTCACACTTTAATTAAATCAAAA
This sequence comes from Cupressus sempervirens, assembly GCA_028749045.1. Lineage (NCBI taxonomy): Eukaryota > Viridiplantae > Streptophyta > Pinopsida > Cupressales > Cupressaceae > Cupressus > Cupressus sempervirens. Next base: position 890,188,031 of record CM053792.1, on the reverse strand, counting down.
TTACTTCTTTAGACAATGTACAAAGGAATTAAATATGTATTTAATTTAATGAGATAATTTTGTCACTTTAATTATTGAGTTTAATTATTCAATTAATTAATATTATGCATTAATGAGGTCATCTTTTATTTTATTAAATTAAATATCTTCTCCAAAATCTTCACTTCAGTTCAAAAATGGAAATGCTAAGTGAACTAGAACTCAAAATGGAATTAACTTAGTTAACTCTTTCTCACACTCAAAAGAGACTTAATTAACTCTCCATCACACTCAGATCTAAATCAGTTAACTTCCTTTTCATATGGAAGTTTCCACTCTGACTGAATCTTATTTCCAATCTCAACCATCCATTTCGATTGATCTTGACTGTTGATCAATTTATGGAATTCAATTTAAGAGGCCTTCAATTCCTCATTACAGATTTTGAATTAATTTTGCATTGAACTTATGCTAAAATATTCACTTGCTCATACATTCTTAGCTTATTAAATTTCTTGCATCTTAATATCATTCTAAATTAAAATGCATACATATAGTATAATTTTATCTCCTTTATTCTTAGATTAATTACATTTCATATAGTCTAATATTGCATTCTCATATAGCTTTACAAAATCCTTTTTACTAGAGGTCTAGTTGCTAGCTTCTCATTTTGAAAGCAATAGAAGAATCCATCTAGTTAGGAGGCAACATATCAATTTGCCAAATTATTTTCGGTGAATGACCCAATTTTCATTCCGAGATGACTTCGCCTATAAGGGTCATGTTGAAGTGTGTGTGAAGACTGAGGCCCACTTGCATACATTTCTAGCACCTAGCATGGGGCCGAGAAATTAAATTTCTTTTGTTCTATTTTTTTGCATTTTTATTATCCTATTGCTATCAAATTTCTAGCCTCATTTTGTTCTATTTTTCTACATTTTTATTATCCTATAGTTGCCATCTGTACAGTTTTCCACATTCTCACACAAGAAATCTCAATTTTGCATGAAGAACCTAAGATTTTTCCCCTTTCATTGCATTTGCTTGTGTGAAAAAGTGTATAATTATGTGGTTTCTTGCACAGTACACACCATTTCCTCGTGTGGGCCTGTGTAGGATTTTGTGCAAAATTTTGCATCAGCAAAGGCAAATATAGTTTTTAGAATTGAGTTTTATTGTCATTTTTTGACTAACAAGTTGTTTCTAAAGCACTTTAGTTTATGATTTCTAATTTTCTATTGCTTAACAGTGGTTTGCAAGATGTTTATCAAAGACACCTTATCAAAAAACTTGAAACATGTATTGATTGTATGATTGCAGGACATTTGTTGAAGATACGCATGTCAAAGAGATCTTTTCAGACCCACTTAAACATCATGTTTTCTTTTACTACTTTCTTACACATAGTATAAATAAGGCTTGTGAACTTTTTAGGCTACAAGATAGAGGAATAGGGGAGTATGCTCTTTGCTACTTGGAAGTGATGCCCAAGAGCAAATCAGAAACTTAGATGCCTTTGAAAGATAGTACCCGAGGGATGCAAGCAAGTTATTGGTTCTTCTGCATGAGTCTTTGCTATGAAGGGATGATGATTTCCTTCTAGGGAATCAAAATCTTGAGAAAGGACAAGTCTAGATCGATAAACTAACTTAGTGATAAACATGTCTTGCTTGTTTGGGCAAGGCGACAAGGTAGAGGAGTGTGCTCTTTGCCCTTGAGGGAAATCAGAACCTTGAACCCTTAGATCTAAACCACCAATCCAAGTCATCCCTTAGAGGGACTATTAGAGTGATCCAACCTTCAAGAATGACTCAAATGAGTACACTCCTTTTGCTGGAGATTCCAACTCACTATAATAAAGAAGCTTTGTTGAGTGAAAGACTCCAAAGTCATATTAATTTCCTCTTCTTCATTTTGATATTGCATATCAAGAAGAGGATCTATAAATTGCAATGGTCGGCATCAGCCCCAATCTTGCTAGTCAAGTGTGTGCACTTATAGATGCTGGTGTGGACTGCTAGCCTCAACTTCACTTGTGAAGCCACCGAGGGTTAATATGAATGGAAGCCAAGTAAAAACCTCTTAATTAGTTGCTACCTAGTTCACCTTCGAAAAGCGGGCATAATATTTGTGAAAGGAGTGGGAAGAATCTCTCTTGTAGATACTCACCATAGGCATGTACTTGGACATTGGAAGGGGGTATACACACTTGAACCCTGCCACGAGGGTGTTCATTCAATGTATATGTTATTGAGTCCCTAGAATACACCAAAAACATGGGCACCCTCTAGTGGGGTGACACAATTGTGTGAGGTGAATGTATGCACATAAGTTGTAAGACAAAGGTTTTGCTTCCTCTACCATTTTTGGTTATGGGGACAAAGCATGTTTTTTCTTAAGTCTTTAAACTTTTCCAAATCCATCAAACAAACTGAAGGTCAAGACTCCCTCATCCCTCTAAGTTGCTTTGTCCTCGGTTGGATTGTTTGTGACTACTGCTTGCTTCCCATGTTTATTTGAAAACAACTATCTTTTTGAAAGCCAAAATGTTGTCCAAAACTTGAAAACTATCTTGCTATCTGTCTAAAATCTGTAAACACAATCAACCATTTGTCCAAAACTTTCTAGAACTTGCAAAATCTCTTCAAATCTAGTAAAAATCTGTTCTCATGCCCAGTTCTGCAAAATTTTGCACGAGAAAATATCCTATCAGAACTTCCTTGCATGACTCTATCCAAGTCCTCATGTGGCTTTGTGCAAATCTTTGCACGAGATCTTGCAAAACTATGTCTTTTATGGAAAAATTATGTCCTTTTGCCGATCTGTCAACTCCTTGTGCAACTCTATCCAAGTCCTCATGCGAGAAAACTATTAAAAAAATGTTGTTCTAAATCTTTGCTTGGTTCTTTATGCCTTCTTGTGTGGTTCCCTAAGAATCCTCACGTGGCATCTTGCTCTCAAAATTGTCAAACTATTATGTTTGCATCATCTGTGCTCCAAGCCTATTTTGTATATGTAGCATTTTACCACTTCTCTATCTACAAATAGTGTCATAACAATGACTTCTTGCTTAGCTGAAAACTTGTGATCTACACGCAAACTAGTCTTGTCACTTGTCTATCTTGTCCTTTTCCTTTCATGTTTTTCATACTTTGTGTCATGATAGTCATAATCTTTGGTTGTTCTAACCATTACTTAGATGAATTTTACCTAAGTATACAAAACTCTCATCTCACTTTTTATAAAAAAAATCTAGACTACATTCTAATGTGATCCTTGTATAGGCTTTTGCTTTTTGTCCTTGTCCATGATTGTGGCAACAAGAGTGAAAAATGTGTTTTATCCCTATAGACTTAGATGAGGTAGAGCTAGGGGTCATAATTTTAGTAGAGGTCACTTCTTAGTTTATACATGGTCTTTGTCTAGTTCATCTAGTGAGGAGTCTTCATGATCTCCTTCACCTGTCAGAACACCTCATGTTTAGAGGATGTTTTCCATAAACTTACAACAAACTAGGAACCCCCGATATCAAGATGATCCTAAAACTAGAAAGTGTCATACTTCTCCAAAAAACATAGCTAAATTCTTATTTAGGCAACCTTTTCAACCAACATACATTGAAACTTATCACATCCCTACAATGGTTGATCAAGAACCAAAACATGAAGAACATAGTAAAGACCAAGATCAACACAGGAATGAAATACTTAAGGAACCTTTTACTGATGAGAATGAGGAAGAGGTCTAAATACTTCCTAAACATATCAAAAAATTTTGTAAGGAAAAAAATTTCTAGAGAGTCATGGAAATATTGCTTAATGAAGAGAAAGAGAAATACTTTCTCAAACTTTCTCAAGAGGGAGCCAAGCTACCTCATCACTTTAACATTGAAACTATCATTACTCCTGTGAGGAATCTAAAATGTCTAAATTGCAAAAAAAAATTGAAGATCATGCAAGAATAGTTATCCCAAATGATGCACGATAAAGACAAACCTACTAAAACATATACCCTAGACACTCTTTTTCCATTTCCTTTTGACAATTGTATAGACATGCCTCCTTTTCCAAGAGGAGTTGAGTTACCTAAGTATGATAAATACTTTGGAACTTCTGATCCCCAAAGATCATTTGTGGGAATTCGATGCCTTATCTATGGAATTTATGCATATTCAACCATATCTCATGCTCCTATTCTGAATAAGTCTAGGTGGTCAGGCTATGGAGTGGTTTTCATGCTTGTCTACTAGTATCAAAATATTTGATGAGATTGCTAACCTATTTTTCCAATAGTACTCCTACAACATACAACACCTAGTTAACATACGAGACTTGTGTAACCTTAAATAGAAAGTTGGGGAATCTTTCCTCACATTCCTTCAGATATGGAGACAACTTTACACCAAATACTCTTGAAAGATTCTTGAAACAAAAATTTAGATATCTTCATGGATAATGTTCTATCTAATTTTGGGTATAGAGTTCAACTTCAAGGTCCACGTACCTTTGAAGACATGATCACACAAGCTATCTAGATAGAGGAATTCATGGTCAAAAAGGGGGAACTAACCCTTTAAAAAGATGTTAAACAAGGATCCACTTCTAATAAGGACAAATCTAAGTATGTAAACAAGAACTGAGAGGTTGTGCATGACAGATTTGTTGACAACATTACTCCTAAACCTACTAAGGCAATGTTCAATCTTACATACAATCTCAAAGAATCTAAACATGTTGATAAACCTCCTACTAACAATAAGGCATTTGGAAACAAACTAAAGAACTCATCTTGGGTCACACACCCAAAATGAGAATATACACCTCTTGGTGAACCTTTGGATGTGGTTTACAAGACCTTGTTACAAAACAAGTTTATTTCTCCATTGGATAACTCTCACCCTAATGATCCACAACCATCACCTCCATGGTGGAATGAGACCACAGTCTATGAATACCATCAAAACAAAGGTCACAAAACTAACAACTACATTAACCTGCATCATAAAATCCAAGATTTAATTAACGATGGTGATATTGTTGTGGATGGACATAACAAGAACTTGGATAACAAGGCTTTCAAGGAGTCATTCCCATCTTATGAAAAAGGAGAAAACTTGAAACATAAACCTAATAACAAGGTCAACTATAAGTACTCTAATGACTAAAATGTGATCAATATGGTTGAACCTATGGATTTTGAGTATTGTGATATTATCACCATTAAGGGAAAACAAGATAACACTAAACCCAAGACACCATTTGTCTTAAGGGGCCCTGCTTCCAATATATCTAACAATGAACCATTGCAATCTTGCACCGACACTATTACATGTTCTTGTGCTAAGTTAATACTCAAAGGCCCTATGCTTTTTGCTCATGATATAAAACAACACAAAGACAAACCCCTTGTTGGTCCATTTGGAAAAGGTGCAAAACTCACAACATCATCTGTGACTACTAGCTATAGTATCCTTGATCAATTACAATAGACAAATGCTTAAATCACAATCTTTGAACTACTCAAAATCTCACCTACTCATAGGCAGATTCTTGATAAAGCCCTCACTGAGGAAAATGTACCTCAAGATCTTGATCTTGAGAGGTTCCAATTTATGGTAGGTCATCTAACCTCACCTTACTATATGTTCTTCTCTGAGGAAGATGAAAATTCATTGAGTCATCCACATAACCAAACTCTACATATTGAAGTCATGATACACCAAAAATGTGGTTTTTGTGTGCTCATTGATAATGGAGCTAGTTTAAACATTGTCTCTACTACTCTACTCAGATAATTGGACTATTCTAAAGAGTCTATTGATCCTCGCCGTAAGATAACTATCAAAGCATATGATAAAGTTGAGTGTAAATCCTTGGGTCTTATTGTGTTGCCTCTCTAGGTTGGTCCTATAGAAAGGGATGTCACTTGTCAAGTCCTAAAAATTCCATTAGCTTACAATATTCTGATAGGAAGACCATGCATACGTGAGATGTGAGCCATTCCCTCAACTTATCATCAATGCATAAAGTTCTCATTTCATAGCTCTAAAGTCACCATACATGCAAGTACTAGTTATACCTATAAAATGCTAAAATTTTCTTAAAACTTTGTACCTATTAATAGGGAATCTATAGACTATCATGATAATAAATTGAAACAAATTGAGTAGTCACTCAAGCTAAAAAAAACTGGAATGGGTGAATATCACATAGAGCCAATTTTGTCTCTGACATCTCTTCCTAAGTCTCCCCATAATTATGGGAGACCATTTTAAGTGAAGAGACCTTTTGTTCAAACACCTCAAACTAAGTACAATGGTACCTCTATTAAAGCTACTGTACCTCTTGAGGAGGAAGATGAAAATAGAACTATTGCAAGATGGATATACAAAGAGAAAACTCTAGTTAACCTCACAGAACATTCTTGTGAAATTACTCTTGAAAAATATGGTCTAGGTCTAAAACTCATGAAATACTTTGGCTACAAGGGGAATGGTCCAATTGGATGCAACAAAAATGGTTTGGTTGATCCTATCAAAGTGATAGATAGAAGGAATCATGACACATCTGACCTAAGCTTCAAGAAGATTCCCTTCCATCTAGGAATTACCAAACTTATACCATAACCTGAGAGTTCATCTAAACATGAGTCACAAGTTGAGTCAGATGACCATAAAGACAATGCTAATGATGAGGATCTTTATCCTTATCCAATTCCTGATGATCTTGCTAAATCATTTGCAGAACCAGATGACTTTGTACCACATGTCACCACTATGGATGGTGATAGTGATTCTTTTGATAACACAACTAATTCTCCCCATAGCCAAAATGAACAAGGGGAGTCTAGTCATGCTTTAATCATTGAGTACCATTGTAAAAATCTAGATGATGAGGGAGAATTTTTCCCTATCATTATTGGAGAATTCTATAGTCTGTCTTCATGTAGCACAAATTCTAGGGAGTACGAATTTGATTCTCTATCAGAAGCAACTATAGACAAAGACATAGGTCAAGTTCATGTATATGAAAATAAGATCAAAGTAGGTAAATCATCTAGGGTTAGGTTAGATGAGTCTCATCCAACTAGTTTCATCAAGTCTTCAATTTATGACATTAGTACTCAAAGGCATTTAAACACACTTGTGGACCAATCTGCTCTAGGTCTCAAATTTCTTATCCAAGCATTTGATGATTATACCATGAACACAATTGAACCCACCAAATCTCTTTCACTTACCTATCTTGAGCTCATGGACTGGAATTTCAATGCATCTAGTAAAGTCCCTACATTCCAGAATGACTATGCTCTTGCCTGCTACTTAAATGTTGTCAAACCTATAAAATCTTCCACCAACAAAAAAAGCATCAACATGACTGAAGCTAACATAAAATATCTTAGTCACACAATAAAAAAGAAAAGAAATAAAAGGTTTGATGGTGAAAACTACATTGTGGTAGTATCAAAACCTAAAATAGTGAAAATAAAAGATGTATCCAAGGGTGAAAACCTCTCTAAGGCACGTACATATGAGATATTTGATACACTTCCTAGTCATTTTCAAGAAAGACCATCAATGTTGATAGAGCCAACTCAACCAATCAACTTGGGAATAGAAGAACATCCTGACATGATATATCTTGCATAGTCACTATCTCCAAAAGTAAAAGAGGATTTTATTGCCTTCTTCCAAGAGAAAAAAGATAAAATTTGCATGGACATACTCAAACATGCCAGGCTTGGACCCTGATCTCATAATGCACCATTTATCTATTGCTCTAGGAGTTAAACCAGTCAAATAGAAACTTATAAAAATACATCCTCATTTTACATTATTGGTCAAAGCTAAATTGGAAAAGCCTATGAAAGTTGGTTTTATCCGTGCTATTGATTACGCTAAATGGATATCAAACATTGTTCCAATCTCCAAGCATGAAAAATCTATCACGGTCTATACAGATTTCTAAGATATGAACTTAGCATGTTTGAAGGATGATTTTACACTCCCCAACATTGATATGATAGTGGAAATGATGATAGGATATAAAATGTACCACTCATGGATGGATTTTCTAGTTATAATCAGATCAAAATTGCACCAGAAGATCAGGAAAAAAAATGCTTTCACTTGTGCATGGGGAACCTTCTATTGGAATGTGATACCATTTGGTCTTAAAAATGCTAGTGCCACATATCAGAGGGAGATTACTACAATTTTTCAGAAACATGATGCATAAAATAATGGAAGACTATGTGTATGATACTTTGGTTAAGAGCACAAAATGCAACACTCACTTTCAAGATTTGAGACCTATCTTGGATCACATGGAGAAATTTAGTCTAAGACTCAACCCAAAAAAATGTGCATTTGATGCAACATCGAGGAAACTACTTGGCTACATTATGTCTATAAAAGGAATCGAGGTTGATCTAGAGAAAGTTCAAGCAATCATGGACATGTATCTACCTCATAATATTAGTTAGATGAGAGGCTTATAGGGAAGACTTCAATCCATTCACAGATTCATATCACAACTAGTAGATAGGTCACAACCTTTTACCAAGACACTACATAAAGGTGTTAAATACAACTAGAGCCAAGAATGAGATTAGAGTCTAACATAGATAAAGCAATACCTTGTTAATCCACCAATCATGATGCCTCCTATCTATGGGAAACCTCTTATTCTGTACATTTCAACAACAAAATCATCTCTTGGCATTTCACTAGCTCAAGAACATAATGATAACAAGGAAATAGCTATCTACTATCTAAGTCACACACTGATTTATTATGAAATGAATTATAGCATCATTGAGAAAGTTTTCTTGGTAGTCATCTTTGCTTCCCAAAAGTTGAGATACTACATGCTCACTCATACTACACGACTGGTTGCTAAAATTGATCCACTGAAGTATTTACTTAGCAAGGTAGCTTTAATAGGAAGGTTAACTAAGTGGATCATCATGATACTAAGTGAGTTTTACATTTAGTATGTTGAATGAAAGGCCATCAAAGGACAAGAAATTGCTGATCAATTAGCAGATGCACCAATGCAGAGTCTTCTTCCACTACATGTTGACTTCCCTAATGAATCAATCTAAATTCTCACATATCAAATATGGATAATGTTCTTTGACAGTTCCTTTACACAATAGGGACCAAATGCTAGGCTATTGTTTATCACACCATAGAAGTATTCACTACCTAAGGTGTACAAGATTTTGTTTCCTTGTACAAACAATATTGCAGAATATGAAGCTCTAATTAATGGCACGAAGATCACAATTGAATGGAAAGTAGATGAGTTAAACATATTTGGTGATTCACAACTCATAATCAACCAAGTTTATGATGTCTATTAAACAAAGGATAAGAAATTGATCCCTTATAAATGGATGGTGGATGACCTGAAGAAATACTTTGCTTATATCACTTTCCAAAAAATCCCTCGAGTAAACAACAAAGTAGCAGATGCTATGGCTACTCCTTCCTTTTTATAGATGCCAGAGAATGATCTTTGACATGAGTTTCTGGTGGAAGCATTACTCTACCTTGCCTATGACTCTCCCAAATCTCAGATGATCTATTCTATTGTAGGACATGACTCATCCCGCTACCACCATATATACTCTTACTTGCGTGACCAAACAATTCTAGATGGTCTAACCCAGAACGAAAAATGTCACATTATTCACACTGCTTCATGATATGTTATTATTGTTGATATTTTTTTAGGAGAGGTCTTGATGGAACACTCCTTAGGTGTCTAGAACTTGATGATTCCAAATGTGCATTAATTGACATATAGGAGGGCATTTACGGATCTCACTCTAATGGCTTGACATTAGCTTGTAAATTTATTAGAGCTGGTTACTATTGGCCAAATATGGAGCAAGAGGCAATTAAATATGCCAAGTCCTGCAAATAATGCCAGCTCGACAGAAATATGATTCATGCTCCAACTAGAGATCTAATTCCATCTATCACACTATGGCCATTCCAACAATGGGCCTTTGATCTTGTGGGTTAGATTCACCCATCTTCTTCAAATGGACACAAGTTCATTATTACAGCTATAGACTACTTCACTAAGTGGGTAGAGGCAACTCCTCTCTCTATAGAAAAATGACAAAATTGTAGCTTTGTTCATTATGAATTACATCATATGCAGGCATGGTATACCTTCCTCTATTATTACTGACAATGGAGGAAAGTTTAAAAATAAGGATCTCAAGGAGTTATGCAAAAAGTTTAGAATCACGCAACATTGGTCCTCTATTTATTAACCCTAGGGTAATGGTCAAGTGGAGGCATCCAACAAGGCGATCCTTAAGATCTTGCATCACAAAATTAACAAATCTAGATGGGACTGACACCTTCAAATTAATCTAGCTTTATTGGCTTACAAAACTATTATTAGAACTCCAATGAGTACAATGCCCTTTGCTTTAGTATATGGAGCAGATGTTGTGCTTCCCATTGAGGTTGAGATTCCTACTTTGAGAATCTCCATGAAGGGCCTCATTACTGACGATGACTACATTATATCTTAGCTTCAAGAGTTCAAATTATTAGATGAATGTTGGCAAATGGCATGTGATCATCTTAGAGCTTATCAGCAGCATATGTCTATAAGCTACACTAATAAAGTTAAGCCACATGACTTCCAACTGGGTGATCTTGTTATGAGAGAAAACCCTAAGAATCAACAACAACAGGTACAAAAAGGGAAGTTTGAACCCAACTAGCTTAGTCCCTATATATTCACTATAGTATTTGGATCTGGTGCTTACCAAATTTCAATAGCCGAGTGAGAGGTGCTCAAGGAGCCCATCAACACTCTCCATTTGAAGCGGTTCTACTGCTGATCTGATTTCAAGAGCTCTCTGTATATACTTAAATGTCTTGAAAAAAATCTAAAAATTGCAAAAATTCCTGAAAAAATCGTTACCTTGGTGAAAACCTGGCAATAGGTGCCTTGATAATACTAAAAAAATGGAAAAATTCAAAAAAATACAAAAAAATGGAAAAATTCAAAACATACAAAAAAATTCAAAAAATAGAAAAATGCAAAAAAATTGAAAAACAAAAAAAGTACCATTGATGAAAACCTGGCAAATAGGCATCATGGTAGCAAAAAAAAAAGAATCTCTTCCAAGGAGGTGAAAAGCCTAGTAAACAGGCATCTCTTGTTTCAAATGTTATATCTTGCAATGCATCTTTTGGCTTCCTATACAATTGCTTTCCTTCTTTAGTTTTTTTCTTTTGCTCATGTATCCATGGATTGAATCTTGTCATAACTCGAGGGAAACACCCTATAGTTTCATAGGAGTCTCTCTTGTGACAGTCACCAGTTGTTCTAATTGCGTCTGCCTATTGTCGCTCATGTCACTTTAGAGATTCCTTTTATAGAACATTTCTCGCAATAGTCACCAGTTGTTCTAACTATGTCTGCCTATTATCGCTTGTGTCACTTTAGAGATTCCTTTCATAGAACATCTCTTGCGATAGTCACCAATTGTTCTAACTATGTCTACCTACTATTGCTCATGTCACTTTAGAGATTACTTTCATAGAAAATCTCTTGTGATAGTCACTAGTTGTTCTAACTATGTCTACCTACTGTCGCTTGTGTCACTTTAGAGATTCCTTTCAGGGAACATCTCTCATGTTAGTGACCAGTTGTTGTAATTGCATATGTCTATTGTCACTTAGTTTCCTACCAAGGTTCTTCTTATTGGAGACTCCTTTTGAGTTTAGCCACCAGTTGTTCTAACTGTGTCTATCTACTATTGTCACTCTACTGAAGAGATTTCTTTTATATATTTTCTGAACATTGATACTTGACATCAATCCTATGACACAAAATGCTAAACTGAAATGATGAATTTGTTTGGATACATTGAGCTTTTCTTTTTTTGTTTTTCTTTCACTTTATCATGTCTCTTTGAGCAACTTGATGATGTCACTTTTGACTAGAGAAGTAAGGATTGGGGGCATGATATTTTCTTTGCTTTTTGTTTGTGGGCTTAGTTCCAATGATTTGAAGCTTCCATATAAAAGGGGTGTCCACTATAAGAGCCTTATCTCATATTGGATGGTCATGTGTACCTTGAATCTTTTTATATGGACTCTTCATTGAGGTTGGTTCTTTTACTTGCTTGTTTGAGTGAATTCTCTATGCTACAGTAAATACTGATACTCATCTTGCTAAGTGAACGTATGGATCACTATGAGTATGCCTAGCAAACTTTTGTCTCAGGTTACAAACACAAGGGTCATTGCGGACATAATACTTACTAATTACTTAGCATAAGAAGGACCTCTTGTGTGTCTAGTGTGTTTGTACACAAGAAACATTTTGGTCATCTTAGCATTTATGCTATGATGCTTATGTTCACTTGTTACACTAAAGGGGATGAATGTTCTAGTCATTCTGGCTTCTTGTGCCTTCAATTCTTACATTTAATTCTAATAAAACTAGAACATGTGTCATATTCATATTTCTATGATTGCAATGTCAGTGGGAATTGTATAACATGTGGGATTTAGCTAAACACTTAGTGATGATAATTATTGAAGCTTGGTAACCAAACCTAGGGTTACATCTAGCCTAAGGTTGCATCTAGCCTAGGGTTGCATTACATAAGCACATGGTTCAATCGCTGATCTACTTGCATCATTTGTGATGATGGATTGTTGGCTTCTTCAAAGTATCATGCTTCTTCACAACTACACAATCATTCAGTTCTTTGGTTCATCCGCTTGATCTTTAAGGAATACTTGTCACTATCAACAAAAATGGAACACTACATGAGATTTTAGTTCATTCAAATTTTGCATTTCATACATAATTTTACTATCCATCTCATCTACACTACATTCGTACATCACAATCAAATTTGCATTCATTACCATAGCATAAAAATCTCATTACGATAAACTAAAAAGATAGAAAGATAACACGTTCAAATGGTACTCGAATAAAAAAAATCTCATACATATATATCAAGTCAAAAGTGTACATTGGTACAAAAATAGATGCTACTCAAGCACTGTCAATCTCAAAACTGGTACAAAATGGTGCTAGCACACCAATCAATACATAGCCAAACCAAAATCAAAACAAATAAAGATAACTCTCTCATTCCCCCTCACCTCCCACTAGCAGCAAAGGAGGAGGAGGAGGCATATCTAGCATCATTGGAGGCTGTGCACCTCCCAAATCTTGTGCATACTAGGAAAATTGAGGCACCTACTCTGCCTCATCTAGCATTGATACTGCACATGTTGTAAAATAATATGCTACTCTCGCTGACTACAGTTGGATCTTGTCTTGCTGCTACTTTGACCTCTAAACCTCTTGCTCTAGCTACTTCTATAAATCATGGATTTCTCAATCCCACTCTACAATTTGGGTGTCTCACACTACAAGCTATTTATGAAGCTCACCTAGCTAACATTGTGCTACTTGCACTCTATCTCTTGATCTCCTAGGTTTGTGCTAGAATATCTCTGCCCTAGGCCTCTATAGTAGGTTGGTCCTACATCTCCTCATCACCCTCACCCTTCTTGGTTGACTACTTAATTGGCTACTCCATCTCTGTCCATGGCCTCTGGATGTCTCCTCCAATAGCTCTTAGGGAACCCATCTCACCTCGAGGATGTCTCTATCCTATACCACTCCCACTAGCACCTGGGTCTACTCCCATCTATTAAGGAGGAATAGGTACCTGGTGTGTCCTATGCCTAACTCTCTCTTGTTGGGGTTGTTGTGGTGGTGTGTACAGTGCCTGTACTAGCTAAATAGGTCTATCCATCCCTATTGGGTCTATGAACCAAGGGAAGGGATGACTCATAAAATAGGCCTAATATGCGAGAGTCATACCCTCATCTGCTACTGCTTCCAGGTAATCCCAGTATGTTGCAAATAAGTTACACACATCAACCATCAACTAACCTGGGTCCAATCTCAGGGACCACCCACAGTCCAGATCTATAGCCAGTTATGCATATGAATAGTACTCATGTGATATATCTTAGGGTCGACCATACTGTCACCACACATGAGTCAATGGGAATCTCTCTAAAATCTACACTGAGTGACCTATCAATGGTCTAGATGCAAACATATGTCCCAGCTCTCGAGGTGCATCATCCCAAGCCTCTGTCTCCCTCCATGGCCACAATACTACTACTACCAGGTCATCCAGTCAACCTCTCCACTACTTAGTCTTTGCTAGAGCTACTTGGGTCAATTGGCCTCTATAACTACATATGTAGGGCTCCATAGGCTACCTCTCATCTGCAAAAATGGGTCTGGTGATTGGAAAATGCTCTCATGCCCATACTTGAAGAACATAGACCCCAATGGCCATGCTCTTCCTCTCATGATAGACTATCTCGTGCATCTTGTGGAATATGTGGGTGAGCATGCACTGACCCCACCCATATCTCTCAGGTGTCTCTAGCATCATTTGTAGCATCTAGCCCCATCCACACTCTAACCCATGTTGCCCTTTGTCTGGCATCAAGAACAACTAATAAATATGCCCAAAACAACTAGTAACCTATGAGTAGGCTTGTATCTATGCACTAGCTCATCCCATGTGATGGTTCTACCCATGATCAACTCCTAAAAAATGGCCCTCGGTGCCTCTATACCTATCCATGGTACTATGTCATAAATAACTCATGGTCCATGGAATGAGATGTATAGTATCCTATAGATATCCTTGGGTGTGATAGGCATCTCTCCCTGAGGTAGATGCAAGGTGTTCATCTCCGAATGGAAATGCTCCAATAGTGCAGTCAAAAGGCCATGATTTTCCAGCAATGTTGGGATCTAGCAAAGGTATGATAATCCAAGCACATCAATGTGAGCCATATTGGTGTCATCTAACTATCGTAAAAAAGCTCCATAAGGCAAATAATGGGATCTAAATCTGACATTAGGAAAGGTAACCTACACAAATGAAAGCAATAGGTAAATAATCAGTTTTAGATCGACAAAATGATGAAAGATCTATAAAATACAATGAAAAAAATCAAATTTCAAACATTTGAATTGTTACTATCCACCATAATTTTGCATGAAACTTCATGTTCTCACTGGAGATTGCACATATTCGTGTGAGCACACACTTCATCACATGAAAAGTGATCAAAGTATAAGTGAAAAATCACCATTTATAGGGTTTCTCATGTGAAACATGGGCATCTTCCATGCGAGGAAACCCAAAGAGCCAAGTGAAGAAGTACTGGCTTGGTACTTCTTCATGTGAATGATGATTGGTTTCGTGTGAGGAGAGACATCCTTGTGCAAGAATCGATACAAAAAAATTTAAAACATCTTAAATATGACCTAAAAATACCTTAGAATGTGTGAAAATTGAAATGTGAAACAAGATTATCAGTTTCTCATTGGATGTCCATACTTCACTGGTCGACTGTGTTGTCAAGAGTGCTCGAATCGATGTGAGTGCATGGGGACCACCATCTTTCTCCTTAGAGCTCTCTTCTCCACAAAAGACAAAAGCACAAATGAATTGAAAATGACCCTTTGGGCCCTTATATAGGTGTTGACAGAATTTTTCAAAGTGCTCCGATTGGTGTGGAAATCACCCCGTGGGTAATTTGGTTGCTCTGAACTCATTTTTGGGATCAAATTCAAAATTTGAGACACTTAAAGAACTAAAAATTGCATTTAAAATTTTTGGGACTAACGTGATCGAATTCTTGTGCAACCCATTTTTCTAATACTTTATTCATCTTGGAAGTTTTTCAAAATCACAATTTCTTCAAATTTTTCATTTTTTTGGAAAAATTCAACTTAAGTCAACTCTAGTTAACTTTGGTCAAACTTGGTCTTTTCAACCTCAAAATCACTCTAGATCAACTCCAAATTTTCTTCAAACTCTTCTAATCTATTTTACATTCTTTTGAATCTCTAATTTCTTTAATATCTCTCAATATACTGCTCTACATCACTATTTTGGTGTGTCATCTTTCAATTTCACTCCCGAGGGGGCAGGATGATTACATCATTGAATCTTTCAAAATAGGCTTCGACTCAATTTAAATCTTATGTCCTCATTGCTCGAGGCATCTCATCACTTGGGGCATCTTGTTTCCCTCTATCTGGCATCTATATCATCTATTTTATATTCTGATAAGTTAATCAATCTTATATTAGTTCTTATCAAAGTTTAATGGACAGGTATTGGGACAATCTAAACCCCAACTCTTGAGGATCAAGCCTCATTCTAGGAATGATTCTATGACTCAGGATTGGATATTGTTATCTCTTTCATGGACCAATATTCAGGAGTTCTATCTGGACTTTGGGGGTTAAGCTCTATTCTAGAGATAATTCTAAATTCTTGCTAAGGATTAAGCTTCGTTCTAGAGATAATCCTAACTCTTGCTACAAATTAAGCCTCATTCTGGGGATGATTTTAAGCTCTTGCTTTTGATCACCATTCAATGGAAAGATATCAGGATAGTCTAAAACTTGATTCCTAAGGATTAAGCCTCATTCTGGGGACAATTCCATGAATCATGATTAATCTTGTCATCTTCTAATGGATAGGTATCAGGACAGTCTACCCCAACTCCTAGGAATTGAGTCTCATTTTGGGAACAATTCTATGAAATTTGGAAATCTCTATGCTATCAATCTCAGTATCTAGGTGTTCTATCTGAATTCTTTATAGTTAAGCTTCATTCTAGAGATAACCTTTAAAAGCTTATCAATCAGTCTCTATATCATCAATTTTGGAACCAATCTTATTTCTTGATCTATGCTTCATACTTCCAATTTCTTTGAATTGAACATGCTACTCACACATTCATTCAAAGAGGGGAAAATGTAATACCCCAAAATTGGCACATTGTTATGTTAACCAATTCTATTCTATCCTAAGTCCTATTTTACTAGGCAATTCTGATTCCAATACTCACTACTTAACTTGAGTGTCAAATGCAAAAAACCCTAATTTGTATTAATCACACTCTTTATTTAATTCCTAAGTATTGACTCAAATTAGCTACATTAAACCTATTGATTAAGTGTAATATAATTATAAGTGTTCATACTTTAATTAAATTAAAATTACTTCTTTAGCTAATGTACAAAGGAATTAAATATGTATTTAATTTAATGAGATAATGTCCTCACTTTAATTATTGAGCTTAATTATTTAATTAATTAAGATTATGCATTTATGAGGTCATCTTTTATTTTATTAAATTAAATATCTTCTCCAAAATCTTATCTTCAATTCATAAATGGAAATGTTGAGTGAACTAGAACCTAAAATGGAATTAACTTAGTACTCTTTCTCACACTCAGAAAAGACTTAGTTATCTCTCCATCACACTCAGATCTAAATCAATTAACTTCCTTTTCATAAGGAAATTTCCACTCTGACTAAATCTTATTTCCAATCTCAACCATCCATTTCAATTGATCTTGACCGTTGATCGATTTCTAGAATTCTATTTAAGAGGCCTTTAATTCCTCATTACAGAGGTTGAATTAATTTTGCATCAAACTTATGGTGAAATATTCATTTTCTCATACATTCATAGGTTATTAAATTTCATGCATGTTAATATTATTCTAGATTAAAATGCATACGTATAGCATAATTTTCTTTCCTTTATTCTTAGATTAATTACATTTCATATAGTATAATATTGCATTCTCATATAGCTTTACAAAATCCTTTGTACTAGAGGTCTAGTTGCTAGCTTCTCATTCTAAGAGAAATAGCATAATCTATCTAGTTAGGAGGCAATAGATCAATTTGTTGAATTGTTTCAGGTGAATGACTCAATGTTCATTCTGGGATGACTTTGAATATAAGGATCATGTTGAAGTGTGTGTGAAGACTTTGGCCCATATTTCTCGCATACAGGTACTTATGCATTTTAGTGAGATGGATCATTTACTATATAGACACTCTTCTTTTCATTCCTACTTTGGATGCAACCTTCTATGTTTGATTGATCATCTCTTCAAGCTTTGGTGTTTTATGCCATATGTATCTTTGAGTTTTGTTGTTTTCCTTTGCATGCCTCTTGATTCAAGTAGTGTCTTTTGGGAGAACTCTTGGATATTATGGTCCTCTCTACCTTGTTAGGTTCTATTTTAGTGGAGAATCTTCAGATCAATAGTTACTTTTGACAAATATTTGTAGCTTCTACATGGTTCAGTGGTGTTCTTCATGATCATCTTTTGTTCCTATCTTTTGGAACATTTCCTAGTTTGGAGGCTTCTTTAGTACTTCACTAGTTCTTTTACATTTTTCATCTCATCTTGGAGAAGGGTTTTTCCCATGTGGTTTTCTCTCTTTCTCCTCTTTTCAAAGATTTAGTTTTGTTCCTATCTTTTGGAACATTTCCTAGTTTGGAGGCTTCTTTAGTACTTCACTAGTTCTTTCACATTTTTCATCTCATCTTGGAGAAGGGTTTTTCCCATGTGGTTTTCTCTCTTTCTCCTCTTTTCAAAGATGTAGTTGTGATACTATACCTCATTAAGATTTTTTGTCAGGACCTAAATCTACTTTCAGTAGTAGTTTCTAGGTTTTTAGCTTCTTCCTAAGTTTATCTTAAGTGGGGGTGTTAGACTAATTAGATATTTTCTAATTAACTCTATTTTACTTAAGCTAAACTTTAGGAATGTAATAATTAATTGCTTTTATTTATTTTTATCATGTAACCTAGGTTAGATTCATGTTAGGGTTTTGATCTCCATTTATAAGGATTGATCTCATTGTAATATTATTAATTCACTATTTGATAATAGCAATTTCTATTTTTGCTCATCAAGAATGTCTCCTCTATGGATCTGGGAATTCCAACCTCCATAGTTTTTTCTTCTCTTTTTTCTGTGATAGGAATTTGCACACAGGTGATTCTTTGGAGTGTTGGAAACTACATTTGGAATAATTTTTATGTTATCATTGATGTCAAACCTATTGGTGAGATAGTTTTCTATTTGACCTAAGTGTCATATCTATTTGGTTGATGAAGAGGATTTGAGAAGTTGTTCATAACAAAAGTATATAGAGGATAGGTTGAGTTATGAAAAGGAAACTAAAAATGGACACCTGATTAGTTAGACTTTGATAAGATAATTGATTATTTTAATCATGTTACAAGTGGAGAAGATAGTAATGCTCAAGTCTTGAAATTGTGAATAAAAATAGATCAAATGCATAAGCTTGACCAAGAAATATAGCAGAAGATTACGAATTTGAAGTACATGTTGATTTGATGCTAGTGTCAACTGAGCCATAGTAAGTGCTGAGAAAAATTAGTGTTGATCGAGCATTAGTATTGATTGAGTGATAGTGTATATGTCAAGCATGAATTTTAGTAGCAACCAAGTGACTCAGTGATGACCAACTATCAAAACTTAGTGTTGGCTGAGGAAAATCAGTTTAACTATTTATTAAAAATCGTAATTCCCAACTGACTAAATTGATTTCTTAGGATATAGAAAGCATGTTAAAGATAAGGATTAATGAGTTGGATCATTTAATTCTAGGAGAGGACTAGGTAAGAAATGTAAGGGATTGGATTCCAAGAGAAGGTTTTAGAAAAGAAGAGGAAAAATAAAATGACGATTAGATTCATTGTATGTGATGAATCAAATCAAAAACCCTAAGATCTACGATGATGTTTAAGAAAAATAAATCAGAATTACCTATTTAAGGAGGTACAAGGCCTAACCTACACTATGTTTGTGTATGTTCCTATATGTTGATGCTTGTAAAGTTGAAGTAGTGAATGGTGTTATTGATTGGAAAATATAAGTAGAAGGTTGAAAAGAGTTGAGAAGAAGGGTGATTTATTGAAGAGTTGCCAAGTGAATTAGAGGCAAAATGACAATCGACATGAGAAAATGAATCAATACATGAGAGATGAACATAGATATGTACATGCAAAGTGAGTTATATTTAAAATATCAAAACTTGTTACTTTCTAACGATTGTGAACAAAAATTAAAATCCTTTAATCAAGGTTGACCTAATAGTCATATGTAAATACTTTAATAGGGTGGCATTCTAATGGAATTTTCTATAGTCCTCTAAAAAGGCCACTCCTAACAGGGTGATTAAATCCTTTAACAAGATTACATTTAACAATGTGTTTTTCAACCTTTAACAAGGTTGGCTCCTAACATAGCTCACTTCAGAAGAGTGAAAATTGGTGACATGTTGCTAGTGGTTTTCCCTAAATTGGGTTTCCACATTAAATCCCAATGTCAAACTTGTATGGATGTTATTATGATAATTAATGCTTATATTCTACAAGTCTATTATTTTAGAATAATGGACAACTGGCTAATGTTACAATCAGTTTATAGTAGAGATGAACAATGAAATAATAAGATATGAAGTTATTTAATTATTTGTTTGTACAATTGGTATATCTAGAATTGGATAATTGATACACCTACCCCCTCACATTTATTATAAATATTCTAACAATTGGTATTAGAGCCTTGGTGCTTAAAAATAAAAGTTTGAAGGTACTCAAAGCTAAAGATCATGATATACAAGAAGGATGTGCCAAAGTTGAACACAGATAATTTTCCTACATGAAAAATATTGACAAGGATAGATTTAGCTGGTATTTGTGATGCTACAATAGAGTCTCTGAATAATGCATATGTGAATATAACAATAGTTTCTCTAACTACTCAACAATTGAAAGAAAATCAAGAGCATAATCAGGCAATGTTGGAAATTGCTTCAACCCTAAGTTATGTTGAGTTTGATGATATAAAAGAATACAAGAATGCAAAATAAATGTGGGATAATCTAAAGACCATATATGGAGGAGATGATAATGTATTGAGAGACAAATTAGAAAGCTTAAGAGGAAAATATGAAGAAATGAGAATGTTAGAAGGAGAGAACATAGTTGAGTAGTGTGCAAGAATCAAAGAGGTTGTCAATGTTATTAGAGGAGAAAATGGAAAGATCGAGGATGAAATAATTTACACAAGGTATTGAGAACTCTACTTCATGTTTATGTAATTAGGGTTTCTATAATAAAAGAATTGAGATGTACTATAGGTAATACCTTAACTGTAGAAGGTGAGATTGGTAGGCTTACTGCATTTGAGATGTATAATTTTGACAATTACACTCCTAATACTATTGAATATGCTTTTAAATTACAACTAGTTTTGAGCAAGAAAGGAAAAGGAAAACATGTGAAAAGTGATAGTGATACTTTCGACGATGAACGTGATGAACTTGAAGCATTGATAGCTAAGAGATTTGGAAGAGGGAAAGGAAAATACAAAGCTAAAGTTACCAAAAAAAAATTCATGTAACAAAGTTGGTCATATTGCTGCAAGCTATCTTGATAGAGAAGACAAGGATGCAAGGAAGGAGAGAAAGTACAAAAGAAGAAGAGATGAATGAGACAAAAAGAAGAACAAGGAATACTAGGATAAATGTAAGAAATCTTGTTACATCGCTAAATAAGAAACTGATACTCAAATCAAGAGTAATGATGAAGAAGTATTCTATGTTGTTATGAAAGAAGATTCTAATGAAGATGAAAAAACTGCATTAATCTCTTATGTGAACAAAATTGATAGATGGATAATTGGCAATGGTTGTTCTAATCACATGATTGGTGATAGAAGTAAATTTTAGAATATTGGACCATATAAGGGTAGCTATGTTAAATTTGGTAATGATGTTCCATGTCTTGTGAAGGGTAAAGGATCCATGTGACTGGCCGATAATATCAAATGTGACAATGTTTATTGGGTTGAAGGACTTAACTATAATCTATTGACTATTTCATAGTTAAAAAAAATTAGGTTACAGAGTTGAATTCCATCACAAAAAGGCCAAGATATTTGATGCTGATGGTAAAAAAATTGAAAGTAGTGATCAAACAAGAGGTAACTTGTTCTATCTAGATTTATCTGACAAGACATGTTTGTTTGTACAACATGAAGATATTTGGTTATGGCACAAAAGGTTATGTCATGTAAATTTTTACAATTTGATTAGCATTAATAAAATGAAAAGAGTAAGAGGTTTTCCAAAAATGAAGAAACTTGATAATGCTATGTGTAAACAATGTTAATTGGGAAAAATGACAAAGTCTAGTTTCAAGAACAAAACATACTCATCAAATGATATTTTGGAATTGGTTCATACTAACTTATGTGGACTTATTGGTGTTCAAAGCTATTGTGGAGATAAGTATTTCATCCTATTTGTTGATGACTATTCTAGAATGATGACTGTGATGTTTCTTATTGTTGGTAAACAGATTTGTTCTTTCCAGTTCTAACTCACAAACTGATACATCAGGTGTGACCATGGCCATGACTCAAGGACCAGCTCAACCAGTAGGTGGAGGTGACCAACCTCCAAATAAAAACATTCCTTTGACTAAGACTTGTCAAGATGGCTCCCCTCTAGTGATTGGTGCCCAGCCAGAAGTTGAGAAGAAATTAGATGAGCTAAAAGATAGTATTGCTACTCCATTTCCTTCACCTACTAGCAGTCCAATCCCATCTACAAGCCTTGCACTTCTCCTTCCAAGCAGTCCTCATGTGAAAGTAGTGGACTTAAGTGATGGAGGAAGTAGTGATAGTGAGTCCACTGAGTCAAATGAAGCATCCAAGAAGACTGCAAAGACAAAGAAAGGCCAAGACTCCTCAAAGCTTGGCTCTCAAGCTCAAAAGAATCCTTTCTCTTCAACCATGAAAATAATTACTCCAGTCAAAAGGAAAATGTTTAGCATAGATTTTCTTGGGACAACCTCAAAGGTGATAGGCACAGATTTATGGTTAGAAGACACTTTGGATAGGAAGAGAAAGAGGAAAGATGAAGGTGCTCCTAGCAAGGATACCTTATCCCTTGTTGTTTGTTCTGGATCTGCATTGACTAAAGTAAAGAAATAGAAGACCTTTTCTATCCTCAAGCAGGATCCTAAAACAGGGCATTTAATAATGGAGATAGCCAAACCTAAAAAAGAAGGAAGGATTGAGGATATAACTATAGATGATTTCACCATGCATTTAGTAGATCTCGAGGAAGCTAGACACGATACCAAAATTGGCTTATGGAAGTCCACAAATGAGGTGATCGAAGGACAACTAGAAAGTCTTAAGTTGTCAAAAGTTTGGGTGAAAGTAGAAATATAGGAATTGAATAGTTTCATAAGACAACTAGCCACCCCTTTGGCAAGCATTTCTGGGATGCCCATTACTAAAAATCCCACTGCTACAAACGTCTAGGCATTTATCTCTCAACTTCAAGAAGATAAGCATTTTGGGAAAATTGGGAGAGAATGGAGTGAGAAGATCAAGGCAGAAGGACTCTCTGTTATAGACCAGATTGGTAATGTTATTTTAAGATTGGAAACAGAGAAAGATAATATATCATCAAATAGGGCCACCTTGTCTGCAGAAAAGGTCAAGAGTGATGATTGTGTCTCTTTATTGAAAATGATCATCCACATGAAAGTGAATGAGGCCATTGAAGCAAAGATTTTACCCAAAGGAGATGAGCCCCTAGTTGAGTGGTTCCAGAGTATACAATTCAAATCTGAAATGATTATGGCAGTAGAAGAAGGACTTAAAGAAACTGAAGCTAAAGCAAAGAAAGAACAGGACAGAGACTATGAATTGCTAAAAGGATTGTATATTGATTAATTGTCTAGTGGACAAGGGAAAGCAATAATTGGAGTAACTGTCATGTAGGAAAACTTCAAAAATTTCATAGACGAGCTGACAGGAATAACTTCTAGTCATCAGGACATAATTTCTAAGTTTCAGAAGCTTGGTGGATTTGTGCACGTGGCCATGGAAGAACTACAAGACCAGTTGGGCACCATCAGAGATCTAGCCTAGGAGCATTCTAAGTTTCTCTTGAGGTACAAAAATGTGCATTTCCATAAGCATGAAGAGTTGATTCTGATCATTGTTGCTGCCAAAGCCTATAGGGAAAAGGCAAAAAAGGGAAAAAAGGCAAAGTGATTCTTATTCTGCCTTTTCCATTTTTGTTATGTAATCATTGTAATAGATGAACTAGCTTTTGTCATTGTCATTTTTGAGAAGATGAACTAATTAAACTTCCATTGTAGCGGTCATCTCAGAATCCTATATGTATGATAATGAAAGATTAATGAAAGTTCGACAAATTTTTGGTGTGAAGCACTTGATGTTGTAGAGTCAATTGAATGGTATTTCTATATCAATCATTTTCTATTCCATTTTTGAATAATTGTTATTTGCTTGTTTCTCTTTATCTTGGATTGAAATGAGGAATAAATAGAGTTTTATTTCCCTTTTTTTAATACAATGAGTTGAATATGATAGGAATTGTCACTATAGGCTCAAAGAGATCCTTTAGATGTTTTCATTCAATATAGTCTTTCTCTACAAATTAGTTTCTAGATATATCAATTAGTCTTAGTACATATTGGCTATGAATTCATAAGATGTGTGAGTTCATAGATTTAACTAATCCTTGAAATGTTACTTCTTGCCTAAGTTGAATCCCTTATAGGATTGGCTTAGTTTACCTCTCTTGTTCTCTAGTTAAGAACATACCTCATTAAACTTAGGATAAACAAAATTCATTGCAAATATGCAATAGGGAGCTGTACCTAACAATTTAGAGGGAAGTTGGCCCTACTAGAAGCAACTTTCCAAAATGTTGTAATCAAAATTTGTTCACAAATCAAGGCACTTGTGAGTCAGAACTGGAAAGAATAAATCTATTTACGAACAAATTTTTGGCGACTCTATTGGGAAAACAAATAGTTGCGTGACTAAATAGATCTTATAACATGAGGGAAAATGGTACTACCTCATGGGAATATTATCCCAGTGCTCCAACCTAACCTTGGTTTCCAAGATGACCAAGAAGACATAATTTCATCTCTCAATACATTTGTTTGGAGAAATAGGAGAAACGTTGAACACTACAAGAACACCAGCTAAGTATTGGAAGAAGAAGAATCTAGAGTGGAAGCATTAGAAAGAGCTATTTAGAGGAGAGACATTAGAAGGGTGGAAAGAAAATTGAGACATGAAGCTCAAAGACAAAATTAACCTAGCATCCTAAAACAAACAAGGTTCCTCAGAAGTACCAAAGAACAGGGTGGGCAAGACCCTATTTTTGATAAACTCATAGAACTTGGTTTTCCCATCCTAGATATTCCTAAGTGGAAAGGTGAAAAGAAAAGCCAGAGTAGACCACCTTTTCCCATTAGAAATCAAAGCTCTTTATATACTACCTGCCAGGTGTTGGCCTTGCGCGGAGTTACTGCTCCCCCAGTTGTCAATTTTCCACCATAAAAATTATGGTTGCTCCTTGGGCTACAGTAATAGGTCTGTTAGCACTGACAACCTATCACCTACTCCCAACTAGTTCAAGGAAGAATTATCCTAAATTTCCAGGTGATGGGAAAGTTACTAGTGATGAACATATTAAGGCCTTCTTTGCAGCTACTCACATCTTAGGTGTTGCACATGAAGATGTTTTTGTAAGATTATTTGTAGAGACCTTGACAGAGAGTGCAGTAGAGTAGTTCTATCATCTAGATGATGGCTTAATCATCAATTGGGATACAATGAGAATAGCCTTTGAGACAAGATTCAAAACTGCAGAAGATGAACACTTCTTGTTAACACAGTAAACATCCATTAAAAACCAACCCAGCATGAGTATGAGGGATTTCATTATGACTTTCAATAAGATCACTAGTAGAATTTCCACTACTAACAGACCCACTATTGGTAATCTGAAAACATTCTTCATAATTGTGATGCCCTTGGATATCAATTATGACCTAAGAAGGGCACATCCCATAGATTTAGAAAATGCACAAAAGAAGGAAGTTGAATTTGAAGATGACTTGATTTTCATGGGAAAATGGAAATGAGAACTTCAAACTAAAGGAAGTTCCAGTAATACCACATCATCTAATGAAATGATTCAGAAGCTATCAAATGAGTTGGTAGTAGTGAAGAGACAATTACCTAGGTTTAATCAATCTTACTAATGAAACTATCAAAATCTACCATGAAGGAATAACGATGGGAAATTTCCACAAGGTTCACAACAAAGGTTTGCAATTGAGGCCGCACCAACAAAAGGAAACATGTGTGTGTTTCATTTGACAATGGATCATGATAGTGAGAGCTGCTCAAAAACTACTTGTATGATGTAGTTGTTATCCACTAATGAATTGAATACTACAACTTCTTGTTTGGAGTTAGATTCATACTCAAATGGCGACTCTGGAAATTTATTTTTGGAGTATGAGTCAGATTGTGAACCTAAGGGTGAATGCTATGCAACTATTGATGGAACCTCATACACAATACTAACCCAAGGTCAAAAACTCAAGAAGTCATACTCCAGTCATGTTCTAGGAAATGACCCCAATTCTTCATCAAATAATATTCACATCGATCAAGGAGTGTTGCCGTCTCAAATAGGCAAGGACAAAATCCATTTTGATTTCATCCAATTCTGTGAAGAGTCAAAAATCCAAATTTCCCCTATAGATTATTTGAAATCTCATCCCTTTGAGTTGAAAATATTGGTAGATCATTGTAAAGGGAATGCTTCATATTTGAATCACAATGTGACCATTGAAGAAGGGGATGAAACTTTGACATCTAACTTATTTAACCAAGAGGATTCTACTATCCTAGCAACCTCTCTTGGGCAAAAACTTGACAAATTCTATATTTCACTATATATTAATGGATGCAAATTAAGAAATTGCATAATAGATTCAAGTGCATCAGACAATGTGATGCCTTATTTTTTAGCTAAAGCCCTAGGTCTTAATCTCACTAAAGTTCATGGAAGGTGTTACTCTATGGATGCCAAACAAGTCCCCTTGCTTGGACAGATCAAAGATGCTCAAGTGGCCTTAGCTTCTCATCCAAAAAAGAAACTATTACTATCCTAGTGGTGAATATTCCAACAAGCTATGGGCTTCTCTTAAGTAGGAGGTTTTGCCAAGATTTAGGAGGAGAAAATAAAGTTATATTGGTCCCACATAGTCATACCCATAGGAAACACGAAAGTCAAATTGGAACCTAAAGAAAAGGTAAAATTTACTATGCTAAAGTTAGATTATCCTAAAGTTGAGATCCTCCACCATGAGCTTGAGTTTAGTAATTATATACTATTTACTAAGGAATCTCTAGATGAAAAAATAAGTGGGGACATAAGAAAGGAAATCCTTAATGTGAAAGAAGAGTCAACAAATATCTGGACATTAGAATTTGACAGAAGTTGTTCCTCTCCAGGATTTGGTGCAGGTGTAGTGTTAATACCTCCCAAAGGAGAACTTGAACCCATGGCTTTTAAATTGGAGTTTGTAAACACAAATAACACCATAGAATACAAGGCCTTACTCCTTGGGATAATAGCCACAAAGGAAAAGGGAGTGAAGATCTTGAAATCTCGAGGTGATGCGAAACTTATTGTGAGGAAAATTAAGGGGCAATACTCTATAAAGAAACATAAGTTGAAAAACTATAGAAATGGAGTTTGAAACAAAATAGAAGGCCTAAATTCTTTTTCTATTGAATTAATACCAAGGGAGATGAACATCAAAGCTGACTCCTTAGCTATTTTTGCTTCTCTGCTACTACCCCATCCTGAATTCAAAGATAAGAAATACCAGGTTGAGATTGTGTATCGAGCCTCTGTTCTAGATAATATAGAATCCTAGAAAGTCTTTGAAGATGAAAAGAGCTTACAAATATTCTTAGAAAATGGAAAGGATTTTGCAAATATCAGTCTAATGAAGACAATAATGGAGACTCTAATCATGAACCAAAAGACGATCAAATTGATGAAGTTCAATTACGAGGTAATATCATTCCCCCATACTTTGTATCTTTGGAAAAATTATTTAATAGACATGATGCCTACATAAAGAAAAAGAGGGAAGAAAAGGGTCCTACTAGTGGTGAGTATGAAGGAGTGAATATTGGGGATGTTTATAATCCTAAAATAATCAATATTGGAAAGTTTTGTTCACCGAAGGAGAAAGAAGCTGTTAGACAGCTTTTCATAGAATACTAAGATGTATCCACCTGGAGCTATGAGGACTTGAAAAGTTATAGGGGTGGTTAGATAAAACATTAGATTCCCCTAAAGCCTGACATTGTCCCCTTCTGATAGAAATAGAGGAATTATAATCCTAAAGTAGCTGATGCTATATTTAGGGAGATAGACAAGATGTTAAAAGCAAGGATAATATATCCCATTCATCATTCCACCTGCGTAACCAATATAGTGCTAGTCAAGAAGAAGAATGGAGAAATACAAATCTGTGTTGATTTCTAGAATTTGAACTAGGCATCTTTGAGAGACAATTTTTCTCTTCCCAATATGGGTTACGTTTTGCAAACAGTAGCTAGAGCTGAAATGATGTCCATGCTCGATGGTTTCTCAGGGTACAATCAAATAGAGGTAGAGGAAAAGGATCAACACAAAATGGCCTTCACTACTCCATGCGGTACATTTGCATACCATAGAATTCCTTTCAGACTCATTAATGCTAGCACTACATTTCAAAGATGCATGAGTAAAACATTTGCAGATCTAAAGGACTGAATTATTGTCATGTACTTAGATGATCTCATTATGTTTTCAAAGAAAAGAAAGAATCATATTGAAGCCTTGAAGAAGGTATTGCAAAGATGTCAGGAGCATGAAATTTTCCCAAACCCAAAAAAATCTATTTTATGTGTTAGAGAAGGAAAGTTGCTAGGTCATATAATTTCCTAGGAAGGTATCAAAATTGACTCAAAACAGGTAGAGGTCATTCGAAGGTTAAGTCTACCAACAAATAAAATAGGGGTTAAGTCATTCTTTAGACAAGTAAACTTCCTCAAAAGGTTTGTCCCAAATTTTTTGGAAACTACTAAATGTATTGTAGATATGATGAAAGGGAATTCAAATTTTAAATGGAATGAGGCTGGAAAACAATCTTTTCATAACATAAAGACCGCTATTGCCAATGCTCTAGTATTATTTCATCTAGATTATGAATGGGATTTCATCATTTACTATTATGCCTTCGAACACACATTATCAGCAATCCTAATGTAAAACAAAAAAGAAGAAAGCATACCTCTAAAGAATCATGAGTTGAAATACTCACAAATTGAGAAACGTGCCTTTGTAGTAGTCAAAGCGCTTAAGAATTTTTGATTCTACATCTTGCACTTGCATTTCATGGTCTATGTCTGAGATGTAATAGTAAAAAGTGTGTTGACACTATTGGCACTCAAAATTGTAACCCGAATTTTGAGCACTATTGAAGAAATTGAGCCCTATAAATGCCCATTAATGCACATGTACCTGGATGTACCTTTGAGCCCCATGAGGTGTTTAATATTTCTAACACCCTCCATTCAGTGTGGCTAAGTGTTCCTTGAAGTTAAATTAATGTTCTGAGTCATTTCATGAAGTCTTGTTTTGAGCAAATTCCAGATCTGCATTTTCACCTAAGTGTCAAACAATGATAGGATGCCATGTTTGCAAGTGAATATCTTGCACCCAGAAATGTTTTGTGACTCACCACTTTGGGAGTTTTAAATTTCCATATCAGAGAACCTATGTTTTAGATTTTGAGTTATTTCAAGTCTGTTTGACTAGGTTTTGAATCCCTCAAATTTGGTCAGTTACTATTTTCATGCTTTTGCAATTAATTCTTAATTCTGGGAGGCCCTATTTGACATGCTATAACTTTGACCCAGTTGACCAAATTGTTGAAATTCATTTTACATTGCATTTTAAATGTCAAAGACTTGTTATGTTTCAAGTTTTAGATTATGACGAATCTGTTTGATCAGTTTTCAAACGCGATTCCAAATACAATTTCTATCTTTTTACTGGTGTCAATATTTGCAGATTGTTTGGTACCCTTGTTTGAGATGTTATAATTTGAAATTTGTGATTGGTGAGATTGAATGGATTGTACCCTTGTGTTGTACTCTAAAAATATTTTAAGTGTGTCAATTTTCACATCTTGACGAATCCATTTGCACACTTTTCCAGGTCAATTCCATTTGCAAAAATCACTTTCCAATCATTGTCTCCAGTCTACAAATCCAAGTAGCCTACTTTGACTGCTCACCATTTGCGCATAGTTTTTCATCATGAGCCCAAATTGAAAATTTGTGATGTCCTCATGACAGAGAACCAATGCCCCAAGTTTTATTTCCCCAAATGTCCATTTACCCAATTTTCAAAGCCAAATCAGAACCCAGTTTGTTGTTTTCTGACATATTTTCTTGCAAGCAGTTCTGAAAGGTTAAATTTGACAGTCAACATCTTTTGACCTTGAATTCATCATGAGACAATATTTGACAAGGTGCAAGAGTGTGGAGCAAAGAATCAGTATCCTAGATTTCAAAGCCTAGTTATCTATTTGGATCAGTTTTTAAGGCCAGTCAAGGAACCTCCTAATGCAAAGTTGAAAATTTGTAGTAAAGGGTAAAAATGAGGTTTTAATGATGGTTCAGTGATCGAACTTGGTTTCAATCAGTATTAGGTGATGAATGGATCAATTTGCCAGTTCAAGTGTTCGAAAATGAAATTTTTTATAGCCAGACCCACTTTGGGGCCCAGCTAAACGATATTAGACTGATATGGTGTTTAGAGATCTATGAGGATACTGTGATATGATGGTATCATTGCAAGTCAAATTGGTCAAAAGGATTCCATCAATATGCACTTATCATCAAGTACTTTTGCATATGATGATTATGAATTTCTTTAAAGTTCTAGAAGGATTGACGACAGTTTTACAATCAAGCAAGTTCATGAGGGTATTTACTTTTTCTTTGGTAATAGGAGCCATGCTTTGAAGTTTGTGAACTTTTGGGTAGTGTGGTACCTACTTTTAGTTGGAATGATAAGTAGCTGGTATCACAGGATTCAAAGAATAATACTTATAATTACAAGTGTACTTCTCCTGTTCAGATTTGTCCTCTTGTTTTGTGCACCAAAAGTGCACACCATATGAACAGGCCACTGCATAAAAAGGGAAACTATTTTGTGAGAAAAGACCATGGTTAGAAGAAGAAGAGTCATCCACAAAATGGAGATAATCCATGCAAGCATAGTCAAAAAAGGCATAAAAGGGGAGGGCAGCTAGTTATGGATAAAGGAATTCATGTGCCCTATGATGAGGCTAATGAAATGCTTAACATGGGCTTTACAGAGGACGTGGAAAAAATCCTTGGAAAAGTTGAGGATGTTAGTAAGGTTCATATGCTTCTTTTTAGCACAACAATGTCGAATTGGGTAAAGAAAATTGCATCAAAAAAATTTAAAACCTGGTAGAAAAACTACAAATATTGTTGGTGATGATAAAATGAAGGCCAATGCAAGTGTGAGGCACATTGTTCTTCCTTTCTTTTATAAAGTAAGAGCAACAGTTATACTAGATGTCATTCGCTGCTACAATAGTGGGACACATAGTATTATTGCCAAACAAGGAGCTAGCAGGAGGGGCAAAAGCCCACGTATTCAGCAAATGAGCAACCCATGCAAATAAGAGTATAAACCCATGACAGGAGGGTTGAAGGAAGGCCATAGAATGCTAAAGAAGCCTCTATGATCCATTTAAATCATCACTTGCTAAAACATGAAGGGGAATAGTTTGTGTGTCCCAATGAGGACTGCAAATTGCAGCTATCAACATTGTCTAATTTAAAGTGCCATTTAAATTAGCACAGGGAGAGAGGTGAGTCATGGCAGAGCCAATCTGTAAAGTCCAAAAAGACTACAAAGAAACATATCTTCCCAGATCTTTCTTGTCGCAAGGTTTTTATATATTCTTCAAGATTTGCAAAGCACCTTGAGGATGTACATTCAACAACATACATAGAGATTATTTGCTATGAACCTAGCTATTTGAAATACTTCTCAAACATAGATTCCTTAAGGAACATTTGCCTCGGGTCCATAATTTAATTTCTTGTGAAGTTTGTGGGACTCAATAGTTGAAAAAATAGATTAAGAGACACCTGTGAATTCATGAAGGGGAAGTCAAAAAGAAGAGCAGAACACATAGCCTAATAGAAAGGAGCACCCACGTTATGAAAGAATAAGAGATCAGTCCAAAGCAAGAGGTGATGTTTAAAAAAGAAGCGCAGTATGTGGAAAATACCCAAAAAACAAAATGTCCCACATTGCCTATGTGGAGGCAAATTTTAACCTTCAAATACTTTGGCAGTCACATAAGAGGTGTTCAAAAGAGAATGCCTTTTAAAGGCAGCTTGTTGCATAGGTGGGCCCATGGTTAGCCAGGACAGAGGTAGGTAAATTTTTGAATGGAAACGTGTGCAAACACAAGCCAATGATGTCAACATTTGTAGGTCACTAGAAAACTCCAAAATCTAGCGCCTCGCTACTTCGCCAGTAAAAAATGCAAGGTTTTTCGGCTAGCGACATAGCAAGTTACCAAAAAACCTCCAAAATTTGGCTCGACTCCCTATAGTGATGATGTGGCAAGAAAATGAGTTCAGAAGAAGGAGATTTTTCCACATGTCCTGATCATGTGGTTGTCACTACTTTTCCAAATGAAAGATGCACGAGAATTACCATAGCAACATGGCAAGGGTTGATGTGGTGATGACACATGGCAATGGGTCTCGATAGCACTAACGAGGAAGATGCGAGTTTTTGACCAATAATGGAGTAACATGTGGTGATGAGGTGGCAATGATGAGGAAGGTATTGACTGGGCAATGACAAAGCAACAAGGCAGCCAATCAAAAAGTGACATGTGTTGGAGTCGAGGAAAGCCAACTCCGAAGACGCCCAAGATCACCTGCATGCGAGAACCTGTCAAAGAGAAGCCATGAAGAGGAAGAGCATGGAGCAAGGGAAAAACCCTAAATGGACATGAGACACAATATGTGCAAACACAAAAAGAAAATGTATTTACAATATGCACAATGCCTTATGTGATTACAATGAGAAGAGCCCGCTTATAAAGAGATCATGGAAGCTTGTAGAACAAGCTGGAAGGTGCTAGGAGATAAGTGTGACAACTAGAAGGGAACAAACTCCCATGTTGTCAAAAACTAACCACTACATGCTTTAAATACAAAATATTAAATAAATGCATGACCTAAGTAAGCTTAAGCAAATAGAATAAATAATTAATAATTAATTATTTACTCTAACACCCCCCCTTAAGTGCAACTTAGGGAAATGCCTTAAGCTCACAAAACTAAGATGGATGCATAATGGGCCCCGGCAATGAGGCCATGTTAGGTACCCAAGTACAATGCAAGAAGATGCAACCTCTGTAAGTAGGGAAAGAGAGAAAACCACGTGGGAAAAACCCTCCCCCAAAAAGAGGTGAGAACCTAGTGAAGAACTGAAGAAGTCTCCAACTAGGGAAATTGTCCCCTAAAACAGGAAAAAGAAGTGATCATGAAGAAGCAGCATCACTGAAGCATAAAGAGCCGCAAAATCTGCCAAACTACTGATCTGAAGAACCTCCATGGAAGAAGAAGGCACAAACTGAGCATGTCTATATAGTAGATGATCCATCTCACCGAAATGCATAGGTAGCCAGCCACTGCAATCGCCTTGTACATAGGATCAACCACTGAATACATAGTACACACTATCAAACCATCAAACCATGGATGCATTAGAACAACAACATAACCCCCCCTTAATGCAGACGGGGTGTGATGACAGGAAACTAAGAAGGTGAGCCAAAATCTCCTGCAAATGAACCAAGAACGAGGAGAGAGGAAAAGAGGTACAAACACCGATAAAGACATTGTCAAACTAACTCTGCATGGGGCTAATGTTGTGGAAGGGACACTCACTTGACAAAGGGAGAATGCCTAAAACAGTAAAAAATAATCCCCCCCATGGTGCTTTATGAAAATAGTGCAAGTACAACTGACTCAAAACAACGTTCATGACTCCCAGAATGCAAAAGTGACACTTTATCTCAGTGCAAAATAAAAAAGTGCTTCAAAATGATAGCTACAATGATCAGAACTAAAAATGAGCTGCATCAAAAGAAAGTACAGCTGAAAATAAAGCAAACCATGCCAGGAAAATGATCCTCGGGCCTAAAACACTCAAAATATCCACCATGTAGAAAAAATGCCAAAACTATGATAGAAAGAGTAGAGGCCAAAAACGAAGAAAAATGATTACATTTCTGAAAATTACACAGAACCAGCTTTCCAAAAATATAAAGTTTTCAAAAACCTGACATGGGACGCAAAAGATATGCATGCCGGAGTCAAAAATAGGACTTTGGACTTCAATAAAAAAAATAGGCAATGAAAAAGCATCAAAACCTAAAAATACCTACACCAAAATATTTTTCTTGGAACCAGCTTTTTGACACTTCTTTCGGATCAAAAAAATACCTCTGTATGCAAAAGTTATGGCCAAAAAACCACAAGTAGGTCCAAAACAACCCTAGGAGAGGTGCAAGAAGGTGCTAATGCAAGATGACATCATGCTGATGTCAGCAAAGCTCACGATTAAATTTGATGGCTTGGAGGTCATCGCCGCAATAAAGGATGTCACGTGGCATCACCACGTGGTAGGTACGAATGATGACGTGGTAGGGGCCACGTCGCAATGTGCCACGTGTCATGCTCAGAACAGAGCTGACGAGGTGGATCCTCCACACGGGCGCTGACTATAAACCCGATGGAGTGGAGTTGGAGGTAGAGGTCGGCGGGTGGAGATGGCCGTAGGGGCGGCGGAAGACTTGGCGGAGGTGACCGCAAGGGTGGTGAGGCTACCGACGGAGGCGGAGCTGTTGCCGCGGCGGTTCGCCGGTGCTGCCACCAGTGGTGGAGGTGCGCAGGCCGTGCGGTGGTGGCGCAGCGGCGGCCGCTCGGTGGAGCGCCGATTTATATTTTTTTTTAAAAAAAAATTCGACCCTGCGTCCGTACGATCCGTACGACAGCGACTGGGGGGCCTAAAAAAAACCTCCAAAGTGCTCTGTATCTAAAAATGGAAAGTTTTATATGAATCCTAACTGAAAATGGCCTTTCGGATCCAATGGTGATGTCCATTTGGGCTAAAAGTGCTCCAAAAATTTGTTGATCCCCTGATTTGAAGAAAAATTGCACAAACAAACTAGGGTTTGTGACTCCAAATCACGGCTTCAAAATTCTTCAACGAAGCTGCAACAGGAAGGCTCTGATACCATGTTGGAGTCAAGGAAAGCCAACTCCGAAGACACCCAAGATCACTTGCATGCGAGAACCTGTCAAAGAGAAGCCATGAAGAGGAAGAGCATGGAGCAAGGGAAAAACCCTAAACGGACATGAGAGACAATATGTGCAAACACAAGAAGAAAATGTATTTACAATATGCACAATGCCTTATGTGATTACAATGAGAAGAGCCTACTTATAAAGAGCTCATGGAAGCTTGTAGAACAAGCTGGAAGGTGCTAGGAGATAAGTGTGACAACTAGAAAGGAACAAACTCCCATGTTGTCAACAACTAACCACTACATGCTTTAAATACAAAATATTAAATAAATGCATGACCTAAGTAAGCTTAAGAAAATAGAATAAATAATTAATAATTAATTATTTACTCTAACAACATGTGTCAAGGTCATTCAACCAAGTTTGACCCGAATTGAAAAAGCAGAGAGAACTAAATGATTCCAAATATAAAATTCATTTTTATACTCTCAGGGTTGGTTTCACATGCAGTCATAGAAATTTTAAATAATGTCTAATTTTTAATATAGTTTAAACTTTGAAAAGTTTAATTTTTTGCAAAATGAATATGGAAGCCATGAGACAGAGGTCTGAATTTCAAACAAGCATAACAGGTGCTATTTTTAACCGAATGGGTGCTCCAATATACCACCAAAACCAAAATGAGCTGAATTTTTTGATTCTGAAGTTAGATTGTGCACAGGTCTTCACTAGTTTGTGTTATAAGCCATTTTTTTATTCCAAGGGCCTTCTCAATGGAATGAGTAGTTTTGATCATTGATAATCAAAATTGGTTAGAGGGCAGTTTTAAAGGCTTGCTGGGATCTGAATGTTGAGAAAATCATCCTTAAGTCATTTCCTTGCATTCTTGAAGTCACTTTGTAACTGGTTTTTATCTTTTACCGTGATTTCATTTTAACACCAAAATCAATTACATTCTTTCATCATGAGATTTCTGAGATATTTTTGCCTTGTAGAGGCCAAATGATAAGATCTAATTCACCTATTGAGGAGAGAGGGTAGAAAGAGGTTTTTTCATCTTCTTGGGAATAAATTATGAGTGGACACATGTCAAGTTGTAGATTCAATCTGGGAATTCCTTCCTCTATATCAATCTCATTCTTTCTCATTGTAGAGGTTCCAATTTCTGAGAAGAAAAAGTTCATTACTGTGAGACCATTGGTTCCAGTATTTTGACATGTTTCCTTGACCATGACACTATTCCTTAGCATAATTCTCTCATGTAAATAGCAATAGTGCAGATAATATAGCCAGTTCTGATATGTTAGGTGTTTTTCATGTTTTAATTTTGTGCATCTGAATGTATAGTTTCAAGGAAATCAATACATATGAGCAATAATTTCACTAGTTTCATTATGGTTCTTGTCTCCTATCTCAACAATTTGTAAGTCTTATGTGGTCTTGGAACAAACATCTAAGATCCATTTACATCCCCTTCAAGTTGTATTTTCGATGTATTTTGCTGTTGCACCAAAGGGCCAAGTAAATGCTTGATATGTTTAACAAGGTTACTGGATACTTGAGAAGGATATTTTGTGAGAATGAGATCTAAATGAACATTGATGTCTGAATCACAAGGTGATTAGATAGATCTAATGTCTAGGTATACAAAATATGTCCTAATGTCATAGATGTATGTTTTTTATTCATGGAATTACCCAATGGATTAGGCACTGATCAGTTATAGGATCACTTGTTATACAACTGCATATTTGAGGTTGTGTTGAATCAACATCATTAATCAAACATTTCCCCTTTCATGTTGAAAGTTATTCAAAGCTTAACCCTCACTTAGCTTACTAGTTTCATGAGTAAGGTCATTAGCTATTTTGTGCTTGTGATTCCTGGTTAAGTATAGAAGATTTAGGGGTTTGCATCTATTATTTTGGATTCTGATTATGCTCTATTACACTAGTCACATAATTATATCCTAAGAGGTTCACCTGCCTAGGTTTTGTAGAGCCTGAAGTTTAGAAGGAGTGTAGCCTTATAGTTTGCCCAAGTTCTTGGTAAATTGTGTTCATTATTGGAGATAGTTCCCCATAGACACATTCTTGCCTTGTATACTTGGTTGTTCAAATTCTGTTAAATCAGGAGCCAACAAGATGGTGACTCTACTAGGGAGTTGCATTTAGAAAGAACCAAAATATCTGGCATGAAATAGATTAGATATAGAAATCTATAGCAAGAGGTGTTTCTTATTTCCTTGCCGAAGTTTCATGTCCCCCAGTGTTCTTGTTCATTGACAACAAAAGTTGGGCTGAATTGAATAATTGGTAGTATCGAAGCCATTTGGCATTTTGATATGTTGCTATCAAAATTTAGAGTTGTTGTCAAGGTTCTTTCACATTGTCAAGAGTATGAAATTCCTAAAGTGTTGTTGAATGATTTTTTTTAATACCAGTTGTAAATTCTGGACCAGCTTTTTTTGGTTTGCAAATTGGTAAATCTTTTCTCACTAAGTGAATGACAACTCAAAGTCAAATCTCTGCACCAATACTTCATAAATGTGGAGGTATTCTGAAGGAAACAATAGTTGGAATGCAGATTTGAAGTATTTGTATAAAGCTTATTGGCAATGGG
Source organism: Cupressus sempervirens (assembly GCA_028749045.1). NCBI lineage: Eukaryota > Viridiplantae > Streptophyta > Pinopsida > Cupressales > Cupressaceae > Cupressus > Cupressus sempervirens. The sequence continues at coordinate 890,150,169 of CM053792.1, read as the reverse complement.
TGAAAGATTCGTATGAGATGCAGTGCAAGTGTTACTAAATTTAGATAAGATCTGAATCTGCTGTTATTTGCAGCATTGAAGTAGTTGCAGGCATTTATATTGAAAGGTATCTACATTCTCATGTGATTTTATTTATGTGAAAGTAAGATTCACAAAATTTTCTCCGTCAAATGGATTCATCATTAAATAGGAGAATGGTGTAACACATCTCAACATACTTTGTGAGAAGTAGATTTAGTGAAAGTATTTTCATATTTCAAAGTATGTTTGAAGTTGATTTGGTAGAAGATATTTCTAGATCTATTGCAAGTTATGAATTTTGAAAGTGTTTAATGGTGAATGAGTCTTAAGTTTGAAGAATGTCTAGTTTCATTTCATCTAGTATGTAGCTTGTTAGTGAAAGTTTTAGATCTATTTCTACCAAGCGGTATATGCCATTAAATTTTAATGGTATTCATGGTTTCCCAAATACTATGCCCTATGATCTCAAAAAGTATTTACCTAAGTTTAGTGGGAACCATGAAAATTCAGCATCATCATGTTCAGTTGTTTAGTGATTTGGTTGGTGATTTTGAAATTGCTCATGAAGACATTTAGATGAAGTTGTTTGTTTAGACTTTAGAAGATGATGCTAGGGATTGGTTTTCATTTTTACCAGCATGTTCAATTTCATCTTGGAATGAATTAATTTCAACCCCCATGAAGTAGTTCGGGGAGAGAGTAAGCATCTCTGATTATTTTGATAAGTTTTTGAAAATTCAAATTAGGAATGGTGAGTTAGTTCCTACATTTAATATCAAATTTGCAAAGGTTTTAAATGAAATTCCTCAAAGTTACAAGCCAGATGATCAAATGTGTTTAGTAGTTTATCTTGATGCATTTGATAAGAAAATGAGTTACCTATTAAGGGATAAAGAACATAAGACTTTGCATCAGGCATTCATGATAGCAATGGAGATTGAGAATAACATAAAATATGGCTTAACCCGGAGTCACTTCTCTAAGAATGTTTGTTGGCAAGATGAGGTGCAAAGCACAAACCAATGTCATAAAGAGTATTTAATTTCAGATCAGCAAATAGATACTACTATTGTTGTAAATGATTTGGTTGAAAATTCAGAATTAAAGACATGTGAAGATAAATTCTCTTTTTTGCAAAGAAAAAATGTTTTCATTTTTGCTAAATTGAATGCACATGTTTGTAGTGTTACAGCAATAGAACATAACGATAGTTCACTTGATGAATTGTACATGCAAGAAATAAATTCAGTTTTTTCTCCTCCTATTGATAATATTCCTTTGGTTGAGAGTGTCGTAAACTTTGAAGTTGAAGGATATTCATCTGAGTATGAGGAGGAAGATATCATAAGTGATCTTTCAAATGATGAAGATGAAGTTGCTGATCCGACATATTGTGAAGCATCATGTGAAGACTATGATGAGAGTTGTTACTCAAGTCAAGAAGAGAAAAGTGCTAGTTTATGTTCATCTTCATGTGAATTAGATGCAAATTGGGAAGAAGAAAGAAATGAAAGAAGTTGTAAGTCTTATGCTAGTAGAGGTATGAGTTCTTTTCTTAAATTTGAAAGTGAATTTCCAGTTCAGAATTGTGTAAGTCAGCTAGATGTTGAAAGTTGTGAAGAAGATTTGTCTACACAATATGAAGACAAAGAGATTATCCATAAGGACAGATTACCTAATTGTGTAGAAGAAGTTCTTGAGGATGCATGCAGTGATGATCAGTATATGACTGATCCTAAGATTAATGCATCAACACCTATTGGTAAGATAAATGATGATTTTCTTGCAAGACATTTGAATCACCTACATGAAGACAATGAAAGTAACTTTGATTTATATTCTACATGCTTCATTGACAAAGTGGATGTTGAGTCTTCATATGGTTCTAATTTTTCTTCACATGCTGAAAGTATCCATGAAGATGAAATGGGTAATGGTTTTAAAGTATATACTAATGCTTTATATGATGAAGATTGTGATGATGATCAACCCATTTTTTGTCAAGATGTTCAAAAGGGATCACTACATGGAGTTATCAATCCTTTGTTTGAAGAGCACATGGAAGTTTCATATTTGATTGAGGATGAGTTTGATGATGATACTTTGTCTTACTACTGTGAGAAATCAGATTGTTCTTCTTCCAAGTGTGACAGTGATTATGATGATGATGTTGCATCTCATAATATGGATGACAAGGTGTTTGATAAAGGTTTTGTTGAAAATCAGCGTTTACCTTGTAATGAATTTTATGATGAACTTTCTAATGCCAAGACTAATCTATTCGTTGATTGTGAAGAACCATCTGAAGATTATGGATTAGTTTCAGATTTTGATATGGATGACATGTGTGAATATCAATCATATTGTTCTTAAAAATACCATCCAGATATACATAAGGATACACAATTTGAAGGTATGTGATGCAGGAGCATCTAGAGGTATAAGGGCAATCCTATGTCACCTAAAAAAAAATGTACTTAGACTTAGTTTCTGTTTCATGTCATTACATTTTTGGATACCCATTTGGCTCAAATAAAGGTTCCAACTCTCATAGTTCAACTATCAGTGCATTTGAAAATCCTGAAAAAATAGGAGCATGCAATTTGGCCATCATTTTGGTGACCTAGAAGGTGTGACTTGGCCAGATGAATGTAATTGATATTTAGAGCATTCCAGAAAAAGAATCAGGTCAAAAGGCCTCACGGTTTGAAAGTTATTGCAGTTTTTCGAGTTTTGGAGACCTCCTAAGAATGCTTCAAAGTCAAGTTTGGGGCATTAAATGACCTCAAAAAGGGTCAAAAAATGGGGGACGAGTGAAGCTTGTCCATAGGGCTATAGAGCACTTCAAGAGCTTTCTAAAAACGTAAACGGTTCGTCAATCAAAGCTACGGTTCAAAAGTTATGCCTCCCGAAAGTTCGGCTACCATTTTTGGATTCTTCTAGATTTGCACCGACTTCTAACGCGGCTTCTGGAACCTTCTATTTTGTCGGTGGATGCCTACTAGCACTTTCTGGAATGTACTCCTAGTCCTTAACCCTCTGGGGTCTATTTAAGGAGATTTTTGGCATTGTAAAAGGCAGTTCGGATTGGAGCTTGAGAGGAGGTGCTAAAAGGAGAAATATTCTCCAGATTTATGCTATTGTAAGCCTGTAGGGCATGTTTTGAAGTTTATTTTCTCTGCACTATTTGTACCATCTTATTTTCTCAGTTAATATAATTCCCCCTTTCTATTGTGTCTATTCTATTGTTGGGTTGTGTCCCCATCAAGTGGTATCAGAGCGGGTTTTCCTGAGTGTGTAGACAGAGCGCCGACTGTGAGGCAGTTTGCACCAGGACTGTGTGGTTGTGGGTTCGAGTTAGAAGATGCCTCTATGAAGAGAGTGTGGCAGAAGGGCCAGAGCTATTGATCCTAAGGAGGTTAGAGCCCTCCAGAGATAGGTACAAGCATTGCAAGAGGAGCTTTTAGAGGAGCAAATATTGCCGCAGATGACAATAGTGAGGATGAAAATGAAGAGGAAGTAATGGAAGTTGATAGGGAAGTTCTGAATCCTGTAGAGGAAAGGCTTTTTAGGGCCATTACTAGGTTTGGGAAAAGACCTACAATTGAAGTGGGTATATTTTCGGGAAATTTGAAACCAGATGAGTTGATCGATTGGATCAATGAACTGGAAGAATACTTTGAGTATGAGGATATAAGGGACCCAGATAGGGTTAAGTTTGCAAAGGCCATGCCAAAATCTAGTGGCAAGAGGTTCAACTGGAAAGACTTAGAAGAGGAAAGGAGAAGATCACAAGATGGGATCGCATGGTGGACAAATTGAAGAAGCAGTTCATTCCTGTGGACTACGAGCTTGATCTATTTAAGAAGATGCATGGGTTAAAGCAAGCAGGAAGATCAGTCCAAGAATATACAGAGGAGTTTTACAGACTCCTGATTAGAGTGGGGCATGCAAAAGAAAATAAGGAGAAGGTTGCTCGTTATATCAGTGGGTTACGACCTAGCATCTAGGAGGAATTAAGTCTGGTAAGAATGACCAGCGTTGAAGAAGCATACCAATTTTCCCTACGAGTTGAAGAGAAGCTGAGTAAAAGGTTTGAAGGAAGATAAAGAGGGCGCGACCAAGGAGGAAGGGGAAGCAGTAGATCATCTGGAGGCCGCAATGAAACTCAAAAGAAAAATGAAGATGAGAGTACTAGCAGGAACCAGAGGAATGAGGGTTTCAACCGCTCCCGTGATCAAGATTTTGGAAATCAAAGAGGAAGAGGTAGAGGACATGGACAAGGAAGAGGAGCCTTCCATGGTACTTGTTTCCATTGCAATGAAGAAGGTCATCGTGCCTTTGAATGCCCTCAATGACAAGGAAAGACAAATAGGAGAGCTGAGGACCAAGCTAGGGTTGCTCATGTGGATTAGGATGCACAATCATCACATTCAGAGGATGCAGAAAGAGGAGAGACCTTAGTAAATGAAAGAGTCCTACTAAGTGGTGAAAATGAACTAGGACAACGGAGGAGTTTGTTCCGTACCAGATGCAAGTGTGAGGATAAATGTTGTGATGTGATCATTGATGGTGGTAGCACTGATAACTTGGTATCCGAAGAGATGGTCTCTAAGCTGAAGCTCAAGAGGGAGAAACATCCCCAGCCCTATCGAATTTCTTGGGTAAAAGATGATCATAAGGTCCTGGTAAGTGAACAATTTTTAGTAAAATTCAAAATTGGGAGTTACCATGATGAAGTTCTCTGTGATGTTATTTCGATGGATGTTTGCCATCTATTGTTGGGTAGACCATGGCAGTTTGATAGACATGCAATACATGATGGACATGCAAACACATACTCTCTGACAAAGGATGGAGTTCGCCACAAATTGAAGCCCATGAAAAAGGAAGGTGAAAAGGTATGTAGCAGTGCTAGGATTTTTCTTGTTGATGGAAGGAAGTTTTTAGATGGCATGAAACATCAGCGTATGTGCTATGCTTTGATTCCTAGGAAAGATAAAGAAGGTAGTAGTGAAATACCATTTGAAGTTTTAGATTTACTAGGACAATTTGGAGATATTATCTCTGATAATGTTCCAGTTGGATTGCCACCAGTAAGGCAAATCAGTCATCAGATAGATCCGATTCCAGGAGCTAGTTTTCCTAACAAGGCTGCTCACAGGATGACTCCTACTGAAACAGAGGAGCTAAATAGACAGGTTCAGGAGTTGTTGAGGAAGGGCTTGATTTGAGAGAGCCTGAGTCCATGTGCAGTACCTGCAGTACTTGCACCAAAGAAGGATGGAGAGTGGAGGATGTGTACAAATTCTTGAGCTATAAATAGGATAACCATCAAGTACCGGTTTCCTTTACCAAGGATGGATGATCTTATGGACTGCTTGAGTGGAGCTCAATACTTCACAAAGATAGATCTGAAGAGTGGCTATCATCAGATACGGATTCGAGAAGGAGATGAGTGGAAAACAGCCTTCAAGACCAAGGAGGGTCTTTATGAGTGGTTAGTCATGCCCTTTGCATTAACGAACGCCCCAAGCACCTTCATGCGGCTCATGAATGAGGTACTTAAGAAGTTCTTGGGAAAATTTGTTATTGTCTATTTGGATGATATTTTAATTTTCAGCAAGACTTTGGAAGAACATTTACTGCATATTCGTAGTGTCCTTGAAAGGCTAAGGGAAGAGAAACTGTTAATTAATCTAAAGAAGTGTGTCTTTGCAAAAAGGGAGTTAGTCTATTTGGGATTTGTTATACCACTTGAAGGTCTCAAAATGGATCCAGAGAAGGTAAAAGCCATCTTGGAATGGCCTACTCCAAAGTCTGCTACTGAGGTAAGATCATTTCATGGTCTGGTTAGTTTTTACAGGAAGTTTATTAAGAATTTCATTGGCATATGTGCACCTCTAACTGATACAATAAGAGGGGATAGAAAAGAGTTCAAATGGACTGCAGCAGCTGCGAGAAGTTTTGAATTGCTGAAGAAGAAGGTGACTGAACAGCCTGTGTTGGCACTTTCAAATTTTAGAAAAGTATTCCAGGTGGATTGTGATGCTAGTGGTAGCACTATTGGGGCTGTATTAAGCCAAGAAGGTAAGCCTATTGCATATTTTAGTGAAAAATTGAATGATGCAAAGAAGAAGTATTCTGTTTATGATCAAGAGTTCTATGCAATAGTTCAGGCCTTAAATAAATGGAGGCATTATTTATTGCCAAAGGAATTTTTTTTGTATACTGATCATCAGGCATTACAGTACCTAAATAGCCAAGGTAAATTGAATCAGAGGCATATGAAGTGGGTAGAATTCTTGCAGAGTTATACATTTTTGTTGAAGCATAGAAGTGGAAAATCTAACAGGGTTGCAGATGCATTAAGTAGGAGACAGTTGTTGCTTACAACAATGCAGGTTGAAGTAGTTGGGTTTGATGAACTCAAGAATTTGTACCTCGAGGATCCTAATTTTGCTGAAGCATGGAAGGCTTGTAAAGAACCTATTGTTGTAGATAGAACCAAGTGGTTAGACTATTTGATTCAGGATGGCATGTTGTTCAAAGGTAGTCAATTGTGCATTCCAAGGAGTTCCATGAGGGAAAATCTGATTAAGGAGAAACACAGTGGAGGGATGGCAGGACATTTTGGTCAGGATAAGACCATTGCCATTCTTAGAGAACATTATTTTTGGCCTCAAATTACATAGGATGTGAAGAAGTTTGTACAGAGTTGCCAGGTTTGTCAAGTTGCCAAGGGGTTTAGTCACAATACTGGCCTATATCAGCCATTGCCTGTTCCATCAAGGCCCTGGGAGGACATAAGTATGGATTTTGTTCTTGGATTGCCAAGGACACAAAGGGGTAATGACTCAGTATTCGTGGTGGTTGATAGGTTCTCCAAAATGGCACATTTCATTCCATGCCACAAAACTCATGATGTTGTCCATATTGCAGACTTGCTTTTCAAAGAGGTGGTAAGACTACATGGTCTTCTAAGGAGTATAGTTTCTGACCGAGATACTAAATTTGTGGGGTATTTTTGGAGGACATTGTGGAAGAAGTTGAGAACAGACTTGAAATTCAGTTCCACGCATCACCCACAGACTGATGGCCAAACAAAATTGGTAAATAGAAGTCTGGGAAATTTGCTGAGATGTTAAGTTGGAGATAAGCCCAAGGGATGGGATTTGATTCTACCACAGGCAGAGTTTTCTTATAATAACTCTATAAATAGGAGTACTGGAAAATCACCATTTCAAATCGTATATGGAAATAGCCCAAGGACTGCACCAGAATTGAGGAAGATAGAACAAGGGGAGAGAACAAGTGCCGAAGCTGAAGAATTTGCTGAACACATCAAGCGTCTACATGAGGAGGTTCAAGCACACATTATCAAGATGAATCAAGAGTATAAAGCTAGGGCTGATGCAAGGAGAAGACATAAGGAATTCCAAGTAGGGGATCTAGTCATGGTGCACTTACGAAAAGAAAGATTTCCAGTTGGTACTTACAACAAGCTAAAAATGAAGAAATTTGGCCCGTGCAAAATTTTGAAGAAACATAACTTAGGAAATGCATATGAGGTGGAGCTGCCAAATGGTATTCACATTTCTCCCATTTTCAACATTGCAGATTTAACAGAGTACCATGATGATGGTGCAAATGAAGAGCTGGTTTTAGAGCCATGTCCAATTCCTGCTTCTAAGAAGGAGGAGATAGAAGACATTCTAGATCATCGTGTGGGTAGGAGTACCAGAAACATGCAATATGAAGAGTATTTGGTCAAATGGAAAGGACGACCGATCGAGGACTCAACTTGGATTTCAGCAGCTAAGGTTTCCCATTTGGGATTTCCTCTACCATCCTTAAAGTGACAGGGTCACTTTTCAATCTACCCTGGGAGTCTGATGCAGGAGCATCCAGAGGTATAAGGGCAATCCTGTGTCACCCAAAAAAAAATGTACTTAGACTTAGTTTCTGTTTCATGTCTTTACATTTTTGGATACCCATTTGGCTCAAATAAATGTTCCAACTCTCATAGTTCAACTATCAGTGCATTTGAAAATCCTGAAAAAATAGAAGCATGTAATTTGGCCATCATTTTGGTGACCTAGAAGGTGTGACTTGGCCAGATGAATGTAATTGAGATTTAGAGCATTCCAAAAAAAGAATCAAGTCAAAAGGCCCCACGGTTTGAAAGTTATTGCAGTTTTTCGAGTTTGGGAGACCTCTTAAGAATGCTTCAAAGTCAGGTTTGGGGCATTAAATGACCTCAAAAAGGGTCAAAAAATGGGGGACAAGCTAAGCTTGTCCATAGGGCTATAGAGTGCTTTGAGAGCTTTCTGAAAATGTAAATGGTTCATCAATCAAAGCTACGGTTCAAAAGTTATGCCTCCCGAAAGTTCGGCTACCGTTTTTGGATTCTTCTAGATTTGCACCGAATTCTAACGTGGCTTCTGGAACCTTCTATTTTGTCGGTGGATGCCTACTAGCACTTTTTGGAATGTACTCCTAGTCCTTAACCCTCCGTGGTCTATTTAAGGAGATTTTTGGCATTGTAAAAGGCAGTTCGGATTGGAGCTTGAGAGGAGGTGCTAAAAGGAGAAATATTCTCCAGATTTATGCTATTGTAAGCCCGTAGGGCATGTTTTGAAGTTTATTTTCTCTGCACTATTTGTACCAGCTTATTTTCTCAGTTAATATAATTCCCCCTTTCTATTGTGTCTATTCTATTGTTGGGTTGTGTCCCCATCAGTATGTGTGATTCATTTCCCCAAGTCAAGTATGAAGCCTTCGTATTCAAAGTTGATAGCATGCATGAGTCATTAAATGAAGAGGATTTTCAGTTTTAGTCTGATATGTTTAAGCATGCTGATTAGAACTTTCATAATGAGCAAGTTGTAGAAGATTAATCTATTTTTTACATGCATTATGAAAGTGAAGGTTGTGATTTCATTTTTCCAAGCGATTCGTTTCATGATGTTAATCTGATTGGTGAAATTGGTAGAAATAATTTCAATTTACCTCATGAGGAAAGGAATGAAAATCAGGTGTACGATAGAGGTAAACAATTTTGTTGAGGTTTAGTGGCCCGGGGTCATCGTGTGTACATAATAGTAGTGGTAGTTGTCTCTTGCTTTCAATAAAGCTGTTTGAGAGAAGTTTTTGAAGTCAGGTGTGTGGTCTGCTTCTACGAGAGATCTGAAATCTTGCCATGCCCGTAAGGGGCATGCATCCCCCAGACAAAGCCACTGTTGGCACTCAAAATTGTAGCCCAAATTTTGAGCACTATTAAAGAAATTGAACCCTATAAATTGAGTCTTCATCGAATTTTTCATCTTCCCCTTCCCCACATTTCATAGCTAGGTGGTTTTCCTTTTACGTTGTGAGTTTTTGCGGGTAGTTTAGTACCTAATCCAATAGTGATTCACCAAACATGAAAAGATCATGCAAAAGATTTATATTTTATTGTGGCCTATTTTTTTCTTCATGAAAAGAGAAGCTTTCGAAAATCTAGGCTTCGCCTTCTCCTCAGTAGGTTTTCAACCCACGAAGGCAATTTCCTGCGAAGAGCACCAAATGATGTATACAAGCCACAATAAAAAGATGATGAGGTACCTTATGATAAATTCATGTTTCCTTTATGATTATCTAACTCTATAAGTATTAAAGATTCATCACAGCTCTCAAAATCGTCCTAGGCAAAAACTCAAAATTGACTTCTCCGTAGTGGGTTTTCAACCCATGAAGTCTATTTTCTGCAAAAGTTAATTCTAAAGGAAAGGAAATAAAAGGTGTGTGCCTAATGAAGTTTCACACTCCTTATGAAAATATCCAAACCCAAAGGAAGGAATAAGTCAAAAAGGAAAGTTAAAAGGAAAGCTTGAGTAGATAAATGAAAATTGTCTTCTCGTCAACTGGTTTTTAACCCATGAGGGAAATTTTCTACATTTTAAAGAAAATCAAGTATGTAAGAAGATGGGACCAAAAAATTATATGAAAAACATCTTGATATGATAATGGAACCAATCTAACCATTGTAGGAAAGATCTATTAAGCAGAATTTGATTTGGTAGATATTTCCTTATGGATTACTCTGTTCATAACTTACCAAAACTTAATGGGAAATAGGAAATTAAATATGAGAGGATAGAAAGTTACTGTTGGACCATCAAAATAGTGAAAAGACATTGAGATATCCATTAAAACCTTGTATTTACAATTTCAACACATCTCTCCTTCAATTCATTCGTGTGGTGTGAATTCTAGAGAACAACAAATGAATTGAAGTCCTTATATAGATGGAAACAAGAACTATTACAAAAACTACTGCTCTTTCTTGAACTTTTATTCTGTTAAAATTGCACAAATTTTTCAAAAAGCTAATATTTGTACATTTTCTATTCCTTTTGCTTTCTACATTCAAAATTCATCTATAAGCAGAATGGCAACTAGATTTGCAAGTTTTGATGGGCTGAATGGAATCAAGTCTACGTTGCAAAATTTCATGAACACCTCTCTCCATTTCTATGATATACAAGACTTTTAGAATAGAGTAAGATCAAAGCCAATTCATCCCATAACTGAGAAGCTCTGAGGATATGAGCTAGTTGAGGCAACTAGTTTCCTAGTGGACTAAAAGAAGGACATGGATTGTGCAAGAACTTTAATGATAGAAAAGAACTTTGCAATCAAATACTGGAAGGAAGCAATCAATACTACAATGCATACCTTGAATAGAGTACAACTAAAGAAAGACTCAAATCAAACTCCTTATGTACTATGGTATGGCTACAAACCTAATGTAAGTTTCTTGGAAGTATTTGGTAGGAAATGTTATATGTTGAAGGAATCTAGTAACGATAAATTTGATGTCAAAGGTGATGAAGGTATATTCCTAAGATATTCTTGTTGGAAATATAAGATAGGCTAGGTTAATGAGAGGGAGGGGTGAATTAGTAACCAATAAAACTCAATCTTAATTCACCAATTAATCCTTCATATGTATTTTGATCTGATTGCATGTATGAAAAACTAAAAGCATTAAAATATTTATAACACTTTGACACATAATATGGTAACCTAGAAACCTTCCAAATAGAAACTAAAACTTGGGTGGGGATGATACCCACAAGCTTTAGTACTATAGAATAAAGTTGGCCTATTAAGGCTTACAATGATCACTTCTAATGATCTACCCTATTAGGAGTATTAAGGACTACTAGGTCCACCTTGCAAAAGGATTTAAAAACATACAATGAAGTATGCATTTGGTAAAGAGATTTACAAAAGATTGCTAAATGTACCTTTTGAAAGGATTTAACTGTTCCACCTATTAGGTTGAACTAGTGGCTGATCTCTAATCTACAACTTGATTTGTTGAATGAGATTCCTTTGGAGTGTAATTATCACCTTGATGTGATAGATAAATCTTTGTTTCTCCTTATACTACTTGTAGCCTTCTTACTTTGCACTTATGCTTTTATATATATTTTATATTCATGTATCACACATATATAGGATGTGATACAATATATTACATATATACCAATCCATTTTACAATTCATCGAAGTTAGTTGCAATACAAGTTTCACCAAAATACACAAAGTCAGCCCATTTGCAAGTACTCAGGTTCTAAAGACAAACTCAGTGAGGTTCTGACACTTGACAACTATTGTCAACACTTGACATCATCATGCACTCGGTATATGTAGAACCTTGGCTCATACTAATCACTTCTATGTAGTATGAACTCGATCTACACTGGTGACTCAGTGAAAATAGTGAAATTTGACATATAAACTAAATCACTTGGTTGACACTACATAGCTCGATCGACACTACCACTATGAGCTCAGTATAAACTGAATCACTTGGTTGACATTGTATAGCTTAGTCAATAGTAGATTCACATTGTTGAAGTTACGAACTTGGTAATCACTAAAAAACTTAGTTTACACTAAGAGGCTTAGTAAACATTATGAAACTTGGTTTACACTAATAATCTACAACTTGGTAGATACTACTCAGTGTGAACTGAATATTGTTCTTGGAACTCAGTAGAAACTGTAGAACTCAGTATAGCCTGAATTACTTGGTTAACACTATAGACTAAAAGATAAACTTGGTAGCTACTAACCATCAAATTAAGTGTGTGTGTCACTAATAAAAAAATTTGACTATAATGTCAACAATTCTTGTAGAATTAAAGCATATAAAATCTTGAATTTATCCACTCATAAGATCATAGAAAGTGCACATATGAGAATTGATGAGTTTGCGGAAAAGAGTGAAGAAGGGACCAGCAAAGAACCTAAGGACTAAAGAAATTTTATCTACTATGAACTTGATACATTTCTAAATCCAATTAGAAGTTAGGAGACTTCACTTCCTGAGTCCCTAAAATCTAGAAGCTATCGAGTTACAACCAGTGCAACTTGAGTCATAATTTGAAGGACCCGAGTCATAGTTAGAAGCTACCGACCTGTTGCTAGAGAAAATTGAGTCTAAAGGACCTGAGTCACAAATAGCAGGACTCGAGCTTGATGTAGAAGATCATGGTAAGGCTAGTGGAATAAGTTCCAAATCCAAAGTACCTGTGTTAGAAAGATATGTTAGAAGGCACCGTGCACTTAATTAGATCATTGGGGACAAGTCAGATGGAACAATGACAATAAATAAGTTGAAAGATACATGTTTTCTTAGTAAATTCAAACCTAGATTAGTTAAAGATGCTTTGGACAATGTGTTGGTTAAAAATTTGTCCCTCTTGCTAAATTGGCTTTACCTTGACTCTAGATGCCCAGAATATGAGGAAACAAAAGGATGTTACCAACAAATGGGTCAGTGTATGTATTATATCACTACCCTCTAAATTATAAGGTACATCTCCCTTATATGCAATATATGAAATGAATTGCATTTTAAATGGATCATGGGATGGGTGGTGTGCTCTTAACCTGAGAGAAAAAGAGGATAAACTAGGATGCTCATAATTAAAAAACATCCTAGGCAGATATAGATTTGGGCAACCTATAACACCTAGTGGAATTGATATCACAAGCTACCCTGAAGTTCTTCTAACATTTATTCCTACTTCTAAATGCAAAATAGTTCTAATTAAATACAATATAGAGATAGACTAGAGATGCACATGAAAGATTAAATGGAATCCACCTTGACTAATAACTCTTCACTAAAATGGAATCTAGTAAGATATCGCTAGCTTCAAATACATCTACCTACTATCACATAGAAACTATTTTGAAAATGCAAGGTTAGCTAAGGTGAAAGAGACAATGAAAGAAACCAAGGCATGATAATCCTAAATGGAATCAAAACATCACATTACCCAGTTAAAAGCATCATACAAATCCTTCATTCCATTTAACTCTTTGATTCTCACTCAACATCTAGAAATGCAGAGGGAAAAGTTAGATAGAATTTTTCTATCCGTGTATTATCAAATGAAGTTACATTTATAGTTTGTTGTTAACCTTTCTTGATTATGGTAGAGCAGCAGTCATATGGTAGAAAAGAATACAATATAAAATTATCCAATCTACATCATGATATAAGCATGTGGTATCTCTTCTACTAATGATTCTAAATCTATAGTATTCTTTAAAATGCCCAATGATTGTTCTTCTTCATGTGATCTAAGAAAACCCTATAGAAAATTGTTTAATCTTCATCTTTTGTTTCTTTTGTGCCAAACTACATATTTCATATTCCAATGGTCATTGCATTTTTGAATTCCCATCATTGATCTTAAATTGATGGTCAAGATTAAAATGTTATGAATTCCTTTATAAAATTTTCCATGGGTCCCTCCATTTACACGTCTTCTTGTCGCTTTGTCACATAGAATAAAAATTAAGAAACTTCACATAGCAAGACAGTGATGATTGTGGATATGTTTTTATCTAATAGTGATAACAAAATAATATTAGATCTCTTCGTTCTACAGCATGGGTCCCTCTTCCAACTAAACACATTGTGGTAGAAAAATGGTGGTAATTAATTTCTTAAAGAATTTGACATTGAATTTCTTTCCTTTGTGTCACTTTGTGACTGGGTTCTGACTGTACCTTATGAAATGTGATGGCCCACCGAACACGTGCCTTCTCTTCACTTTGTCGCATAAATTATCAAATGGGAATCTTTACATAGAAACATTATGACCTTTGTATATCTTCTTTGATCTAGCGGTTGAAGGCATCCAACTTTCTTTTAATATTTAAGTGGAAGTCAATCTAATAGGTAAGTATTTGACTTTTCAACTAGCCAATAACACGCTTTATTTCGTTCAATTAACTTTTCAACATTGCAACATATGCATGCAGATTAAATATCAACTGCCAATTTTATTTTCAAAAGAGCCATATCACCTTTGACTTATTTCCTTTGTCATCTCTACATTTTTGAATGTCCATTCTACAATGCATCTAATTGATTTTTCTTTTAACTTGTTTTCACAATCTGTATATCAATCTATAATCTAAGTCTTTGATGTTCTCAACTACTATCTACTCTGAGTATGCCTTTGATCTCTTTTAAATGTATCCTTTTTTACATATAAACCTTTGACCATGAAGTTACAAATTCTTAGATATTCATAAATTATTTCATGAAGAACTTCTTCACAACATGAATCTTTGTCTTTGACATGATTAGGACCAAGGAAATATGAATTAGCAAAATATCAAGACCTTCTTCTCATTAGGGTAACAAATAAAAAACCCTTCAAACCCTAATCACCTAGCTTTGGACTAATGAATTTCTCATATGTTTTCCTACATTAGGTTAACTCAAAAGAAGATGAGAAGAAAGGACATCCTAAGAGAAATCTAGACTCACACTCAAGACATTGATACTTGATTTCACTCAAACCCTAGAAGTTTGAAAAATATAGGAGACTAGAATCATGGTAACACAGTGAAAGATGGATCAAAGAAATGAATGAAGAGATAGAATAGATAGAAAGGAATAAGACCTAGACTCTTTTTCCTAAACCCAAGGATAAAAATATAATTGGCACAAAGTGGGTTTTTAGAAATAAATTGAATGAAGATGAAGAAGTTTTCAAAAATAAAGCAAGGTTAGTATGTAAAGGTTATTCTCAAGAAGAAGGTATCGATTATGGTGAAAATTTTGTTCCTATTGCAATATTAGAAGGTGTTAGTACCTTACTTGATTATGTTGCACATAGAGGATTTGAATTTTATCAAATAGATGTAAAATCTACATTCTTGAATGGAATTCTTGAAGAGGAAGTTTACATAGAACAACTAGAAGGTTTTGTAAATCGTAGTAAAAAGGATAAGGTTTTAAAACTACACAAGGCATTCTATGGTCTCAAGAAAGCTCCCAGAGCTTGGTATGAAAGACTTCATAACTATTTTATGAAGAATGGTTTTCAAAGGACAAATGATAATAATAGCCTATATATTAAAGAAGGACCAGACAAGAAGATTGTGTTGCCAAAAATCTTTATGGATGACACATTGTTCACTAGAAATTATTATTTATGCAAAACCTTTTTAGAAGAGATGAGTCGAGAATTTGAGATGTCCATGTTTAGAGAGATAAAATTCTTTGTTTGATTGTAGATTTAGTAGAAGAAAGATGGTGTCTACATTAATCAATCCAAGTATATCAAGGAAATACTAAAGAAGTTTGGAATGGAAGACAAAAGACCAGTTGGAACACCTATGTCTACTAGACATAAGCTTTCCAAGAATTATGAATACAAGGAAGTAGATCAAACCACATACAGATCAATGATTGGAAAACTGCAATATGTCATATCTTTACCAAATAGTGTATGTTGAGCTCACTCAGGAAATAAAGATAGTTTCTATTTTCTATTGAGCATTCCAATGTTCACCAAGTTCAAAAGGCAATGACTACCGAGTTCACTCAGGTGTAAAAGAAAAGTTCATAGAAGTTGAGTGTTAACGAAGCTCACTCGGGTAACAAAGGAAATGTTGGATGGAATTAGTCTTAATTGAGCTCACTCAGTTACCAAAGGAACTTTGTGAAGATGTAGTGTTAACCAAGTTCACTTGATTAATTTAAGAAAATCATTTCTGAGTTAGTGTCTACTAAGCAGGGTCAGCTAATGAAGGATTTTCTTGTTTTGGCATATTGACTTCAACAAAAAAAATTGTTGGTTCTAGCCGACTGAGGAGATGGATATTAATTATTCTAAGTTGTATTTAAGCTAACTTGAAAATGTGTATGATATAAATATAAGGTCAAGTTGAGGATTGAATGTTTACAAGTGTATGGAAGAATAGAAGAGGCTAAGAGGATGTGAATTAGAAGGATAAGAAGAATATCCATGAGGAGATGCAAAGATACATTCGATCAGATAGGATCAAGTATTCAAACCAAAATTCAGATCTATAATGAAAAATTTAGTTACATCAGCAATAAAGTCATCTCATTTTTATTCTCTAACCATTGTAGCAGTTATCTAAGTCTCTTAATAGAGTTGGCTTAAAAACTATTTGTAGATCCTCTAACAAGATGGCATTTCTAGATTGAAGTGTCTGAAGACCTCTAACAAGGCCACTCCTAATAGGGTGATTAAATCCCCTAATATTTTGTTTTGTAACCTTTAACAAATTTGGCTCCTAGTAGGGCTCACTTCAGAAGAGTGAAAATTAGTAACTAGTTGCAACTGGTGATTTTTCCCAAATTGGGTTTCCATGTTAAATCTTGGTGTCACTTGTGTTCATGTTATTTCTTTCATGTGTATGCAACTAAGTTAATTAAAGTTAATCATAGAAAACATCTTAATATTTTCGTGTTAATTATTTGCCTAGTTACAGTTGTTATTTTAGTGGTTACTGAGTTACAACATAATATCAGTACTAATCGAGCGCCTGTGTATTTGTTGAGCAAAATTGTTTTCAGTAGTGTTTATGTTTTGTGCTGACATATAAGGGATCCAAGATTTATTTTAGTAGTAAATGATTCAAACCTCCTCTCTCAGTTACTCCTCTTATATTTCCAACACAACGGGCATCATATTTCATCGACCGGGCTCACCAATATATATAGCAATGTAAGCCACTATGTTAGAAAGGTATGAAGGTATTTATGAAATTTGTAATATAGTTAGAAAAGCATGATTTGACTATTGATAAAATATTGCATGTTGAGTTACAAATTCCAATGTTATTATGAGATATAAATAAAATTAGAATCAATGATAAAAAATTATAGGTATATATAAGAATTTGAGTAGTTTATTATAATTAGAACAAAGTTTTAGAGAATAATATGAAAGGGGAGTATTCATGAGATCATCCCTTAGGTTTTTCTTACCATAATCATCTAAATTCAAACATCAATGAAATCATGAGGATTGAAAGTTGAAAAAATATATAAAAATTGAGTTATTCAAAGGATTAAGCATTTGAAGGATCTGATACATGCATATTCATTAAATAATTGATTCATAGTAGTTGAAAGACAAATTTTAAACCAACAATTGATGATTCATGTGAAGGATGCTCATGGCATTTTGGTTACTAAGAGAGACTATCTTAAGGTTTTTTTTTTAAAGGTGACAAATTCTTTATAATTTTTTCTCATTAGACTTGACAGTGAGTGAAAACTTTATATGGTATAATATTGGGAATTTTACATTGGGAGGTGAAATAATAACCAATGTTCCATTCCCATTGTTTGACAAATGATTATATGGAGGCATTTCCTAATTTTATGCATATGGACTTTCATTAGACAAAGTTCTATCAAATATGTGCAGATAAGTATTCATTAGCTTTGAGGATTACTAATCTCTATTAATTGTATTTCCATATGTTCTTTAAGAGTTATTTGCCTTGACCTTTTCCCTTACCCTTGAAGATATTCTTGGAGGAAAAAGAATGGTACATTAGTCATGCTACCTAATTTAAGTACCCTCCTATAACAAGAGGAATTTTGGCACATTTGTTAGAGAGGGAGAAGATAGATAATATGTTTTAGTTTGCTTCCAATAATTTTGATCATATTGGTTAAGAAGGAGTAGATTATGGTGAGACGGTTTCTCTACTAATCAAAAAATTATAGTAGTGTAAGGGACTATGATTCATGGGATGAATTCCCATGTGAATCAAGGATATCTAGATTATAAATTTCCTAGATAGATGGATACTAGCTAAACCAGGAAGCATGACAGTTCATTAGAGGCAACTTTGTACAAAGAGAGGGAGAAGATAGAGGACATGTTTCAGATTCAAAGGGAGTTTTAACACCTTATTGGAAATAACCTTGACAAGAACGTCAAAAGGTTAGCATTTATTTGTGAAGAATAATTGAAGAATGATTTCCAAGTGCAATACCTTGTATTACATTCTTATCTATGACAAGTGAATTTGAGAATTTAAAAGAAAATTTAATTTTTGATATGTTTCGTGATGGATGTCTTCACAATACCACATGATAGTATCCATGGTGATTTCATGTGAACTTTTGATGTTATGCATATATGGGGCTACCCCCTATGTACATCATGAGGAAGTGATGACTTCCAAATTATGTCACATGTGTTTGAAGAAGTTATTCAAAGATGATGATCTTACAATAACTTTATTTTCTATTATGAATATTTTATGATATCTATGTAGATCATGATAGATTCTACCTTATTTGGTGGATGTTTATATGGTACACATAATGATAATGTGTGTGCACATACCTTATAAAAAATTTTGTAGCAAATGATGAATATCATGTGTTTATATTATATAGACCATTACCTTATTTAATACATAGTGAGTATCAAGTGTTGATATTCTCGAGACCATTACTTAGAGTGTTTAGTGAATATCATATATTATTAAGGCCAATACTCATGATATCAAATGTGATATCTAAATTGTGGATATCCTTAAAAAAATTCTTGTGTTTATCCTTCCTAGCTAAGAGGGAGTGTTTATGTGTGGTAGCTTTAGTTGGCTAAATTCTATGTTATAAATTTTAATTATTGTACTTAAATCATGAGAATGTGCATCTTGTGAGACTTACAACTAAGTGCTTAGTTGTCATTAAATTGACTATCTTTGAGTTGTTTGTATAGATGCATATTGGGTATGAGGTAAGTATGCATTATGTGAGACTAACAACTAAGAGCTTAGATATTATCAAATTGATTATCTTTGGGTTATTTGTATAAATTCATACTAGGTATTTTAATAACTAAGAGCTTAGATATCATCTCATTAATCATCTTTGGGTTATTCAAAATACTGATCTTCCTTTACCTTTGATTATTAAAATATATTTATCCTTCTTGACTAAGAGGGAGTGTTAAAGTTTTAGTCAATTAGGATTTCTTTAGCCTCTATATATGTTTGTTCATCATTTATGAGATATAAGTTTTTTATTATGTATGTATGTATGTATGTGTGTGTGTGTGTGTGTCTATATATATATATAACTCTGATTAAATTTTATATTATATTAATTATCTTATTAATGAATAAACATATCTCATGAAGGGACATGTCTCTTCATCGATTATTCTCTTTATATATAAGAGGTTGCTACCATCTAGAAAATAAATACCACATATTATAGTAGTGTTAGTACATTTGCAGTGGTCCTCAAAATTTCAACAATCATATACTAAATTTCAATATTCTTATTTGTATCTTCATCCATGCATATCTTCTTGTAAATCTCTATTTCTTCCATGAATTTTTTTTTTTATCTCTTTTATCTTCTTCAATAATGTTCTTGTTAGTTCTATCACTCTATGTGTATTCTTTTTATCTTCATATTTCTTCATTATTTTGTTGACCTTCTCTCTGAGTTCTTCTTTGATACTCTAATTAGTGCTAATAGTGTTTATAAACTTCTTTAATTAATGAATAAACAATTCATCTTCATCAATAGTGATTATCAGTAGCAGACTTGACAACATACCAATTGTTCTTTTCAAATATTTGTTTTTCTAGTTATTCTTTATTTATTTTTCCTTTTCCAATATTTCTTTATATGTTTGGATATATATATCTTCTTGCCTTTGTGGTTCAATGTTTTTGTATCTTCCTTTAGAATAACATATTTTTGTCTTTCATCAATCTTTGAATATTCTAATTTTGATTCCCTCTTTCTTTTCTCTTGTTCATCTATGACCTCAATAATATTCTACAATGTTCTTACAACTTGTACTTCTCATGTCTCCACTATTTTTTCTTTTTCCTTCTCTTTATATATTATTTTCTTCTTGGTTATCTCTTTATAAGATGTTTTACTGAGAACCTAGGTTGTATCAGTTGTATGTGACTCCTTTCTTAGTTCTTATTGCTTATTCCTCAGTGGTCCTTGGGATCCATTTCTTGATTGTTTCAATGTGGGTACCTATCTCTTTCTATGCTAAGTTCATGACTTTTGATTCATTTTGATCCTCAACTCTTCTATCATCTTCTTGTCCTCTTCTGATCACAACCTATAATTTATTTCATGTATATGTTTGATAGTTCCATATTCTTTTATTCCTTCAGCTATATTAGTAGTTGTTCTAGGATTTTGATTCTTTTTTTTTCTTTAGCTAGTTAATTTTTTTGTCTCATCATTCCTATACTTGTCAATGCTTTGTTTCTTGTTCTTCTTCTTGGATGAGATATTGTGTCACTTGCAATTTGAGATATTATTCTTCTTGGAGATGTGCTCTCTCTAGCTTTCTTATCAAGAACCCATGTCTTAGAATTTTTCTTATTTATTATGGCATATCTTGTAGGTGTTGTTATTTCTTATCTTCTTGTCTAACTACTTCTTGTACACGTATCAACTTACGATTTCTTTTCTTTTGACACTATCTTCCTATACACTTCCTCATAGGTACCAAACCCAATAACTTCATCATCATTAGGTAGACTTAGTAGTTTTTCAATACTTGTAATCAATTCATTTTCCTTCACTTAATAACTTGATGGTTGTAAGAATGATGTCCTTGGTGTTGACATTCAATCAAGTTTGTTACTAGTGACAACACTTATTCAGATTATGTATGTCTACCAAGCTCATTGAAAAATCTATAGTGCTTTCCATGTAATTCAGTAGCCATTGAGCTCTACAATTCCTTTCGAGCATTTTAGTGGTTTCCAAGTGAATTCAGTTAGTGTGAAGTGTAATAGTTCAAATTCAACAGAATCAGGCAGTGTGAAGTCTAGCAGTTCAACCTGAGCAATTTAGTGGTTACCAAGCTTTTTAGTTTCTACCAAGCTATTAGTTCATGTGAAGTGAAGTTAGTGTTAACCAAGCTATGTGATGATTAGTGTTTACCAAGTGTAGTCATGGTAAACGAGTGATTTAGTTTCTACCAAATTACACACTATCTACTAAGTCACCAATGCAAACTGAGTTTGAGAGTGCTCTGAGATGATTAGTATGGATTGAGCTTCTATTTATACCAAATTCATGATGATGCCAAGTAGTGATAGTGGATGTCGTGTATTAGAACTTCACCAAGTCAGTCTTCAGGACCTAAGTATCTACATATGGGTCAACTTTGTAATATTGGTGTTAACTTGTATATTGGCCAACTTTGTAATTATCTAAATTGGATTGATATATATGTAATGTATTGTATCATATCCAAGGTAGTATGATGAAGCAAGTAAGAATGAATATGGGAAAGTAATATGATATAGAAGCATGTGAATGTGAATCAACAGCAGACAAAGTGTATTGTAAGGCCATACCAGCAAAGGAGCAATAGAGTCATATCTATCACATAAAGGTGATCAACACTTCAAAGAATCTCTATCAGTAAATCAGTTGTAATTTAGAGATCTATTGTTTCATCCTAATAGGTGAACTAGTCCAAATCCTTTAACAAGGTAGACTTAATAGTCTTTTGTCAAATCTCTTTACCGAGTGCATACTTCATTGTGTGTTTGTAAAACCTCTAACATGGTGGACCTAGTAGTCTTAATTGCTCCTAACAAGGTAGATCATTAGAAGTGATCATTGTAAGCCTTAACAGGCCAACTTTATGTTGCAAGATTGAAGTTTCGTGGGTATCATCCCCACCCCAGTTTTACTTTCTACTTGGAAGGTTTCTGGGTCACCAAATTATTGTGTTCAAGTGTTATGAATGTTTTATGTTTTTAGTTTCTCATGCATGCAGTTAGATTTGATTTAATGAATTAAATGGTAATTGGGTTATTGAAATTAAGATCATAATTTGGTAAAGTTTGTAAGGTTACTAATTCACCCCTCCCCTCTTAGTAACCTAGCATAGTCTTGAATATTTCCAACAATTGGTATCAGAGCTTTGTGGTTCTTAGGATAAAGTTTGATAGCTTGAGAAAAGATCAAGGATAATGGAGATATTCAGACTTGATAAGGCAATTGACAATAAAAAGCTAGATCTAGAAATGGCCATTACATAACTCAATAAAGCTAAGGAGAAACTTTCCCAATCCTTGAAAAGAAGAAAGGAACTTGCAAATCAAATGAATGATCATCACATTGGAGAAAAGATTGAAGACTTTTTCCCTTCAAGTAGTTTAGATGAAGCAAATGATGCAATCAAAGAACTCTTATGGAAGAATGGTTCCCTAAAAGAAGAAGTAAGAAAGCTCAAAAGAGAACGAGAAATTTAGTCAGTAAGGCTATGTGAAATCTTGGAATAGAGGAACAAGATGAAAGAAGAAATGGATGGAAGAAACAATGAGATCCAGAACCAATCACTTCAGCATTCAGATCTTATGGATCAAATATCCAATGCAAATGAGGAAATCATGAGCCAAAGACAGATCAATGAAAGATTAAGAAATGATCTAAATTTGGAAAGACAAATCAATGAAAGAATAAGAAGTGAGATGAGATCTGTAAAGAAAATTAGTGAAAAATTAAGAAATGACCTAAACACTAAAAAGAAAATCAATGAAAGAATGATGAAATCCCAAGCAGACATGAATCAATTGAATCAATTGAATGAGTAAAATCTCTATAGACAAAAAGGAAAAGCAGGAATTGGATACAAAGAAGAAGGTGAATCCTCCAAACAAGGTGCTCAATAGAATCAAAGACCTACTTGCAATCACCATGGTAAGATAGGTTATACATCAAACAAATGTTGGAATAATGGGAAAAAAAAAATTCAATGGTAAATGCTACAATTAAAATCAACATGGTCACAAGGCTAATGAATGCAAAGAGAAACCAAAATTTGAAGGCAAGTGTCACAAATGCAAGAAACAAGGTCACAAGGCATCAGACTGTAGAACCAAGTCATTCAATCCAGCAGAGAAAATTGTGAAAGCAATATTCAGTTGGGACTATAACACCTGGTGTAGATGTCATTACTGTAGAAAATATGGACACATTGGCATGAATTGTGTTAAACATCACACAAGGAAGAGAGGTACCACCAAAATATATTTCACTTGTACAAAACTTGGTCATCTAGCCAAGAATTGCATGAATACAAGTAGAATTGAAGATGAAAAGAAAGCAAAAGTAGATAAAATTCGAAAGTAGATGAGGCAGCAATGGATTCCTAAATCTACTAAGGAAGCTAGTTTAAGCAATGACAATCATGTCACTCAAGAAGTGGGTGACTCCACCATTTCCAACTAAGTTCTTAAGGAAGAATTGGAACTGCGTTATCATGATCACATCCAAACAGTTCCAATTAAAAGGTGATAAAGATCCAAAACAATATTCAAGATACAAAAGGATCATCAAGAAAGATCAGTATCAGTTATCACCAAGTTTCCTTCTCTACCAAGTAAGGTTGGGTCATGGACTCTATCGAGCAAGGTCGGGAGTAACAAGTCACACATGGTTATCGAATTATGAAGCCTTCACTGAGTAATCAATTGAATAGTGGATGACAACCTATCATGCATAATGATGTCATCACAACTACCTTCATACTGAGCATTAATGGAAATTTTTTTAACAAAAAGAAAGAAATCAAATTCATTTTCACCAAGAATTCTAAGTGTTATTGTGATCAAGCAAATTGCAGAGCGATCAAGCGACTTCAAGTGAAATTTCTAGCTAAAATCCTTCAAAGTTTTTCATAGCTTACCAAGTAGCCATGGTAGCATCAAGAAGCAATAGAAAATCAAGGAATGGGTCAAAAATTTTGTTCTAATGAGTTAAATGGAAAGCACCTGATTTCAAACTTGTGTCAGCAATTGCTCAAACCCTTGATCCAAACAGAGCACAATCGCAGATCCCTCCTAAGTTACTACTCATTAATGATATCCGAACTTATTTTAAGTGTGCAATTCAAGAAATTGGAACCCTAGAGATGGATGATGCCCTAGGTGAATTGTGTGTAAATGGTGTTCTTAAACCTGAACATAAGCATTTGGAAGACAAGGGTTTAACCCACATTCCCCACCTACCTCGAAGTTTCCAAATCAAATGGATCAAATACATCCTAAGCTAAGTTCACAATGGTCAGTTATGGCTTGAGCAACTATTTTTAATCACTAAGAAGATGATTCATCGCATCACTGGCCTTCCCATGCTCTCCAAGGCCAAAACCACTAAAACCTTAAGTCGGGTGGAGTTAGAAAAGAAAACCCTAGCTAAGTGGGATGACAGAGGTATGAAGATCAGTAGTGTAATTGATGCAGAACTAAAATTTGGCATACATGTGATAGCTTACAAGATCTATAGTTCTAGCCATCTAAATAGTGTGCCATGTGAAGCAATAGACTTGGAATACAAAGTTGTGAAGAATAATCTATCATATGATCTTGTAGATTTTTTGTTGAAGTAGTTTAACAAAAACATGGAAAGTATAAGGACTTCCAAAAACAACCCTTGCAAATTTGGATCATTTTTGACATGTTTATTTTTCTATATTCAAAAGATTTTCCCTTCAAAAGGCACAATAGTATAGAGAAAGGATGTGTCAGTGCTCTATTAGATTAATGAACATATTGCAAAAATGGGAGAAAATTTTGTTAGTATAATGGATAATTATTTTGATGTCTTCAAGGAGAAAATGAATAACAAATTCAGGATACCAAAGAAATTGGTTGAAGATTACAAAGATGATGTTTGTTTCATGGTAGACAGTGACAAAGTCTACATTCAGGCAGTGAAACCTAGAGTTGTATGGGTAAAACCTCTTCCCTATGAGGTGAATATAGATGAAGCAAAGGACATAACTAAAGCCTTGATAAATGAACCTGTTGATCCAAAGGCACCACACTTTGGAACATATGATGAGGCCAAGGCAAGAATAGAGCTTGAAATCAAGCTTCCATAGGCGATTAACAAAGGAAAGAGGAGAATAGAAAAACTCAAAACAAGAACACCTCTCAAGTTTACTGAGGGTAAGAGAGATGTGGAAGAAGCAAAGGATGAAGAGGAGTTAGAAAAGGAAGAAGAGTAAGTAAATAAGAAAGGCAAGGTGATCATCACCAAACCACCCAAGCCATCCATTGTAGTGTTCACTAGAAGATCAAGGAAGAAAGGCAGTGAAGTTGTGTTTAGAAAACCTCCTCCCACCTTCCAAGAAAGATTGAAACAATTAGAAGAAGGTGCTGGCATAACCAACTTCAAATCATTAAAGTATGAAACCAGGATAGAGGCTGAGAAGAAATAGGTTGAAGAATTGGTGCTAACCAAGATGGAAAAATGGAAATACTCACCAGATCAGATAGCCTCCCATATCTCTAATGAATTATTAGTGAAAATAAAGCCAAGATGGGACTTTTCTATGAAAATAGCTAAAGATATCCATGCACAAACCCTAAGGCAGTTGCTATCGAGCATTATAGATGCTGAGGTAAAAGAGTCCTTAAAGAAAAATAAAGACAAGATGAGTCTTAGATTTAATACTTGTTTAATTTTGTTAAAGTATATAAAGCATGTGGTCAAGAATGCCACAAGTATGTGGAAGAATGTTTATCAATTGCATAAACAAAGTGACTTTCCAGTAGAAGTCGGGGATGATGACAGTGATGATGAGGAAGAAGAAACATACACCAAGCCTACACATTTTGACAATGAAGAATTTGAAGAAGATAAAGAGGAAGAAGCTACCAAGGAAGACAAAGAAGATGATGAGGTGACTAATCCTATGAAGATAGCATCCATAGTCATTGCCCACTTCCTCACTCTCCAAGAAAAATAGTAGCTACATCAACTTCAGAGATAGCTTCAGCAAGTTTGATTGTGACCATAGCAGATACATCAAATGTCCAATCACTCTTCGCTCCCTCATAGCTTAGCACATCATTAATAGAAGTATCTACCACTTCATCTACCAAGTTGCAACCTCCCTCTTCTTTATCTCTTGAGTCAGCATCATTAGGCATGAGTACAGTATGTTCTATAATTTTGAGTTTTTCAATAGTAAGTACTTTAGTTTTTTCTTCTACATTTTTGGATACTTTTGTAAATACTTCAATTTTGGATTCATCAAGAATTCCAGTTAGTATTCCATCTATTGGTACTATATCAATTTTCACTGATAGTCCTACTATCTCTACAATTGTTTCCATTCTGGATTCAAAGGCATTAAGTACAAGGATAGTTGAACCTAAGGCTCAACCAAGTACAAGATTTTTGAGTAGAGAAAAGGAGATAGAGGAGGATATAGACTTAGATGAGGAGATTGAGATTCCCAAATGGGATTTTGATAATATCACTGCAAATCAAATGCATATAGCTGGTCAACTCCTCCAAAAGAAGGAAAAGCAAAAAAAATTGAGAGAGCAGAAAGATAGATAATATAAAATCATTGAAGATGCCAAGAATATTTTGACTAAGGTGATAGGTGTTGAAGTTGATACTTCTCAACACATTCTATTTCAATTAGAAGAGGCAGTCCAGAGGTTTAATGAGGACTCTAGTGGTCAAGAAAAATTGATTGAGAAAGCAGAAAAGAAATTTGATAATAAATTGCTTGAGCACATTGCTCAACAAATTTCCATTCAGCAAGTGGAGATTTCATCAATTTTGACTAGTCTTGAAACCTCTTGCACAAATGTAACATCACTTTTTGGAAAGTTATGTAATGTTACTGAGTTCACAAAGGAAATAAAGAGAAAACTAACAAAGATTGATGAAGATTTGAAGGCCAGTGCACAAAAATTGCAACTTGACCCTAGTTCAAGCTCTACACATCATATGAAAATCATATTCTTCTTAGATATTTAGGCAAAGTTGTTGAGAGAAGAAGCAAGATCTAGTCTACACTAATAGATATTTAGAATATGATCCTTCCCATCATGGATACAATGCAAAAGTATATTTCTTCTTCCAAAACATTGATCCATGAAAAAAAATCCTCCATTGTAGATCACATGATAGAACTCTCTGCAGAAGTGCAAATTGCTCTACATACATGCAAAGTTTTGCAAGAAAACTGGGATAAGACTTTAGCACTTATTCTTAAGGTACATTCTAATTTTCTTTCTTATATTGGTGTCTCCATGCAAATGAGTTTTGAATAAATATTTGGCATTATTGTCAAAAAGGGGGAGAGAAACTTATTATGCTATATAAGGGGAGAGACACTTATTATGTATGTTGTATGGGGGAGAATCATGAAAAGGAAAGAAAAGTGTATATAGTGAAGAATTTGTAGATATAGTATACTGTATATACTTACAAAGATAAATTTTGAAAAATCTCAAAAAATAGTATACCATATCGAGCATGTACCACACTGTGATGTATATAAGTTTTGGTTGATAAGTGTTTTTGTCACTAATGCCAAAGGGGGAGCTTGTTGACATTCAGTCAAGTTTGTTATTAGTAATAACACTTATTCAGATTATGTATGTCTACTGAGCTCATTGAACAATCTACAGTATTTTCCATGTAATTCAGAAGCCATCGAGCTCTATAGTTCCTACCAAGCATTTCAGTGGTTGCAGAGTGAATTCAGTTAGTGTGAAGTGCAACAGTTCAAACTGAGTAGAATCAGGCAATGTAAAGTCTAGCAGTTCAACCCGAGTAGTTCAGTGGTTACCAAGCTTTGCAATTTCTACCAAGCTAGTAGTTCATGTGAAGCGAAGTTAGTGTTAACCAATCTATGTGATGATTAGTGTTTACTGAGTGCAGTCATGGTAAATGAGTAATTCAGTTTCTACCAAGTTACACAGTATCTACTAAGTCACCAGTACAGACTGAGTTTGACACTACTCTGAGATGATTAGTATGGATGAGCTTCTACTTCTATCAAATGCATGATGATGTTGAGTAGTGATAGTGGATGCCATGTATCATAACTTCACAAGTCAGTCTTCAAAACCTGAGTATCTACATATGGGTTGACTTTGTAATATTGGTGTTAACTTGTATATTGGCTAACTTTGTAACTATGTAAATTGGATTGATATATATGTAACGTATTGTATCATATCCAAGGTAGTATGATGAAGCAAGTAAGAATGAATATGGGAAAGTAATGTGATATAGAAGCATGCGAATATGAATTAGTAGCAGATAAAGTGTATTGTAAGGCCATATCAACAAAGGAGCAGCAGAGTCATATCTATCACATAAAGGTGATCAACACTTCAAAGAATCTCTATCAAAAAATTAGTTGTAAGTTAGAGATCTGTTGTTTCATCCTAATAGGTGAACCAGTCCAAATCCTTTAACAAGGTAGACTTAACAGTCTTTTGTCAAATCTCTTTACTAAGTGCATACTTCATTGTGTATTTGTAAAACCTCTAACAAGGTGGACCTAGCAGTCCTAATTGCTCCTGACAGGGTAGATCATCAAAAGTGATCATTGTAAGCCTTAATAGGCCAAATTTATGCTGCATTATTGAAGTTTTGTGGGTATCATCCCCAACCTAGTTTTACTTTCTATTTGGAAGGTTTCTGGGTCACCAAATTATTGTGTTCAAGTGTTATTAAATGTTTTATGTTTTCAGTTTCTCATGCATGCAGTTAGATTTGATTTAATGAATTAAATGGTAATTGGATTATTGCAATTAAGATCAGAATTTGGTAAAGTTTGTAAGGTTACTGATTCACCCCTCCCCTCTCAGTAACCTAGCACAGTATTGAATATTTCCAACACTTGGTTCTACATCTTTGACAATGCATGAATGTGTATTAACTAGAAAGCATATATCACACTTATATTTTTACACAACATAATTTGGTATCTAATGCCTTCCATATATTATGCATTGAAATTATTTAAATAACACCACATAATTGTATTATATATTTCTCCCAATTCCTTATTGTACTCATTAATCTAATAGATAAATGGTTTGTCTAATTGCCAATTTACTTTACCAATGCCTATAAAATAATTTAGTGCATAGAAAAAGATACATACTAGTAATGCTCCAAATCTCAATCCTTTCTTCTTTATTTTCCTCATGTTCATCCTCATTTGATTCCCCGCTATCTCTACTAAGTCGCATTTATTTCCTTCTATAAGAATTTCATATGCAACTTGTAATGTTACTCCTATTATGTTGTCTAATTGGCTTACCTAATAAATTTTGTAGCTAATGACCATTCATGATAACTTTACTTCCTTTTTTAGAATGTTTCTCATAGTAATTATCTTCTGATCTTGCTTGTACTTCACCGATCCTTCAATCTCTATTTTGGGTTCTAGCCTCCTTGCACATTTTATTCATGTTGCCAATAGGCCTATAATTTCTTAAATGATCTCTTTTATAATTTCAATTATATTTTCTCCTTCTAACCAAATATATTCTCCATGTATTCTACTCAACACACATTTGATCCATTCCTCCTTGAATTTCTTTGGAAAATCCATAATGTGATTCAATCCTTTCATTTCCAAATGTCAAGATACTTCCTTCAACATTTCATTCTCATTACATTATTCCTTGTAGGCTTCATTAAGTATCTTCAATATTAGTCTATTTGCATTGAATACATAATGTAATATCTTTAGTTATCATGATTGAACATGGTATCTAGTATAGTGCTATGACTTTATTTACTTATGTATCTTTCAATGATTGTAACTACTATATAGTTTCACTTTCTTGTGATTTTTCAATAAATATTGGTGTATTCACACTTACAACCATAGTTATATCCACAAGCTTCAATTTTTGAACATGTTCTTTTTAGATAGCGCTAGTAAACTTGATTGATATAATATCTTTGGACTTCCCTTGTGATATGAATAATTCACTAGACTGCAATTATATACTAGATATTTTTTCACACAATACTTTTGTAAGAATGATGTAACAATGATGAACTAGACATCTCCATATATAGTAGCAAAGTGTCTAATGACTCTTTGTACTAATCATTAAATAGATGTCTAAAAAGATTATTTTAACCAATATAAGTTCAATCACTGATAACACTCTCCATTGTGATAGATCACTACTTCATCTAGTAGCACAAAGATGTTCTTTTAATATTAAGGACTCTACAATAGTCTGATTTGTCTTTAATCAAATTCTATATAAATTTAGTCACTAATGCATCTACTTATGTTGATAGATGTTATAGCTCTAATGTTCTATGGACTAATTAATGACTTTAATGGATTTTTTTTTACCCTAAAGGAAATCTTAGTATTGTTAATTAGTGCAAAACACTTGCTAGAAAGAGTTGGTCAGTTAACATTGCGACCAAGCCAAGCCACAATAGAGATTGAGCCATACAATGTAGAAGTTTATAATTTTAGTGTTTTTTGAGGTAGACAATTTTCAATCACACTACAGTCATCCCACATCACATTAGTTGAATACTATATAATTTGAGCAGTTCAAAGTTGAAATAGTTCAAGTTGAGGGACATCACAATAAACAAGCATAGCCAAGCATTAGGAGGTATATGTGTTGAGTAATATAATTTTTGTATTTGAGTTTGGAATGGCACAAAATCATATGTAAACTATTTTTTCCAAGCTAGAAATATGTTTCTATCTTTGAGGAGAGAATCATGGAGGTAATTATGCATGTGAGTATACTTCTTCAATCCCTATGTTCTATGATCAACCAATTAGAAAATAGGAAAGGTCATGTGGAAAAAAGGATGAATCTTAATCATTGATCAAGATATAGAAGCTTCATCATATGGTTATAAAAGAAGGGTTTAAGATTAAAAAATTGTCCTGTTGAAGTTGCAAGCAAGAGCAATACACTCATGCAAAGCTAAAGGTGAATTAGTGGAGTTAAGTGTTTTGAAGAAGTAAGGAAACTTAGCAGTCCATAGAGGAGATATTTCTTATCAGTGACATTAAGGTTATTATAGTTTGGAAAGAAAAGATCTATCATCAAAATTTTAGTGCATATGAAAGGATCAAGTTACTGATTACATTCTAACTAGTGTTTCAGGTATATCTCTTAATAGAGTGGTCCTAATAGGCCTATTGTAAATATCCTAATAGAATGGTCACTTTATTGTGATGTATAAATCCTTTAATCAAGGTAGACTAAATAGTCTTAATAGAGAAAAACACTCATAGAGTAGATCATTAAAAGTAATCAAAATGTTGCGAGATTTTTGGAAGCATGAATGCTGATGATATTCCTATGGGGGATTATTCTAGATATGTTACTATGATGATATGTTACATTCATGACAAATTTTTTCATTGATGTCAACATAATAGTTTTCTATGGTATCAAACAGAAGAACAATAGAAAGATCAAGTTGGTATGAATGGCTAGTTGAGTATTCTAACTATCCAAGGTTATGGGAGATTCATCTGAGTATCTAGTATATGCAATTAACATTGGAAGAAAAAATGATAATTCAAGAAGAAGTTGTGTAAGTTTTGGTGATTTTTGTTCTGAGATAGAGTTTATAGAGGCATAGTCTGGTAAACTTGTTATATCTCTTAGCCGAGTTGTTATCTTGAGAATCGAGGTTGAGGATATCAAGAAGACATGTTGGTGATGACATGGCTAAGATCTCTCATAATAATATTGCATGTATGGAAAGATATTCAAGTTGCAAGGTAGAAGATTAATGTTATTACTAAGTGTAATGTGTTATTAATGTGGTCCTATAATGATTAATTTAGAAGGTCTAATAGCCAACTCACATAATTGTTTTATGGACTTAGTATAAAGGAAGGACATTTTCATTTATCATGAGATATGTGTGGATGGATGAGGATGATATTTGTAAGTAGTACAATAGCAGAATGTGAAGTTGAGCAGAGCAGAGTGAAAATGAAGGAAACTTCATTGCCAAGGTTTTGTTGAGTGATCTAAGGTTTGATATTTGGATTTGAGGTTTGTGACCTAGTCTACAAGGTCTAACAGTGTTTGGTTTGGTTTATAGAACAAAGGAAAGAAGAACATAATGGTAAATTACTTATTTGAGTAGTGACCTCTTCTTGTAGTTAAAATTGCATGTTTGAGCAGTGAGCTCTTCTTGCATACATTATAATACAACTCCTGATAGGGTTGGCACAACTCTTAACAAGGTTGGAATCTCCTAATAGGGATTCAAAGTCTCCTAATAGCGACTTTATGTACTAAATATTGTAATAGACTCTTAACAAGGTCCATCCTCTAACAAGGAATATTTATATTAGTACATCATCTTGTGGGCATCATTCCCACCAAGGTTTTCCCTCTAATCAAGGGTTTCCCTAGTTAACATATCTAGTGTAATTTTTTATGTGCATATTATTATAGTTGTCTTTTACTTTGGTTGAATGGTTAAGTTTGTTTAAAGAAGATAAATGGTTGAATGGTTAAGTTTGTTTAAAGAAGATAAATGTTTTAATTGTCAAATAACTTATTCACCACACCCCCCCCCCCCCCCCCCCCATAGTTATCTTGGTGGACTATTGTTTCTAAAAATTGGTATTAGAGCATCAAGTCCTTGAAGATAAAGTTTAACAAATTTGGGAGATCCATGGCAAGCATGTTCAGGAAAGATAGTCCTACATCTGGCAAAAGAAATTTCAAAACCCGAATGATGGAAATTCTTGGTGAATTATCAGATTTGTGTAAAGAGAAGAGTATTGAGTTTTTAGATTTAGAATCCTTTTGTTGTATACAGAAGAATAGAAGCCCAATAAAAGACAGACCAAGATCTAAAGAAGACATAAAGATAGAGGAACGTATTGATCTACTTACAAGGAGAGAACCAAAAAGTATGAAATTTTTTGTTTGTTGGACATGTAAAGAATTTGGTCATTTTACATCCAAATGTCCTAAGAGACTAAAGAAAACTAGAAAGAGTTTACTTTTTGATCAAGTTGAAGAATTTAGAGCAAGTATGGAAAGATCTTTGAAATACTATGCTAATGAGGCTAGATTGATTAATGAAACAAAAGTATTAGAAGAAATAGTTTTAGCGACTATTATGGAAAGTGCAAATGTGAAAATTGATGAGAAATTTAGGATACAAGAGAGAATAGTTGATTACAATTCAGATGATGATGTTGTTACTAAGCCAAGGAATGATGAAGTATTTCTTGAGACTAAACATGATTTTTAGAATGAAGGAGATCCAAGGCGGGAACAAAGCTCAAAACCTTTAGTAGTACCAAGAGTTGACATAGAAACTCTTATTTCAGGAAAGAATATGATAAAGAATCACCCATTTAAGCAGATCATCAGAGGTCGAGATAAAGGTGTGATGAAAAGAAGCAAAGTCAATGAAGAACTATGTTTGATATCTCAAGTTGAACCTAAGAATGCTTTGGAAAAAAGTTATGAAAGAGGAATTGAATCAAATAGTAAAGAATGAGACATGAGAATTAGTTCCTAGACTAGTAGACAAGAATGTGATAGAAACTAAATAGGTCTTCAAAAACAAGATGAATGGACAAGGAAAAGTTGTAAGGAACAAGGCAAGATTGGTATGTAAAGGTTTCTCACAGAAAGAAGGAATAGACTATGATAAGACCTATGATCCAGTGGCTAGAATAGAAGTAGTAAGATTATTCTTAGCCTATGGAACACAAAAGAAATTCAAAGTATATCAGATGGATGTCAAGTTAGCATTTCTAAATGGAGAACTTGAAGAAGAGGTATACATTGAGCATCCTAAAGATTTTCCTTTGACAAATGATAAGGACATAGTGTGAAAATTGAAGAAACAATTGTATGGCTTGAAACAAGCACCAAGAACCTAGTATGCAAGGTTGGACAAGCATTTGACAAAGCTTGGATATAGAAAAGGTATGGTAGACAGTAATCTGTATTGGAAAGATATTGATGATGGTTTGATGATTGTGGTAATATTTTTTGATGATATCATATTTGGAGGAAATGATGGGGAAAGTGAGAAGTTTGTAGAAGAGATGAAGAAAGAATTTGAGATGAGTATGATAGGAGAAATGAAATATTCTCTAAGATTGCAGATTGTACAAAATAAAGAAGGAATCTTTATTTCTTAGACTAATTACTTGATATATTTATGACAAAGGTTTGGTTTAGAAACATGTAAACCTATTGGAACACCTATGGTAACTAGACATAAGTTATTTACAAAGGACAAGACACCTATTGTTAAGTAGAAGAAGTACATACCTATGATCAGAGGTTTGCAATAGCTGACTCACACGAGGCTAGATATAGCAAATATAATTGGAATTGTTGCAAGATTTCAAGATGATCCTAGAGAAGCACATTATGCATAAGTCAAACGAATATTTAAATATCTAAAAGGAACATTTGAGTTTAGATTGTGGTATGATAGATCTAATGATTTTACTCAAGTGCTTATACTGATGTTGATTGGGTGGGCAGTATGGATGATAGAAAGAGCACCAGTGGTGGAGCCTTCTTTCTTGGAGGATGATCAGTTTCTTGGCTGAGAAAGAAGTGAGATTGTACATCACAAAGTATAGCAGAAGTAGAATATGTTGCAGTAGCAAACAATTGCAATCAAGTTGTTTAGATGAAGCAAATGCTAAAGGATATAAGAATAGAAATCAGTGAACATGTTGTCATACATTGTGACAACACAAGTATAGTAAATATGTCTAACAATCCAGTATTGTATTTGAAGACTAAGCATATTTCTATTAAGTACCACATTTTGAGAGAGAAAGTTGCAGAAAAGGAAATTAGATTGGAGTATGTGAGCACTAAAGAGAAGATTGCAGATTTATTCACTAAGCCTCTTCCCAAAGAGACTTTTGAGTATTTGCAAGGTATGCTAGGGGTTATGCCCCTTCTGACATTAGAGTAGAAGATGCAAGAGTGCATCAGTCTAGTGTAACAGAGCACCATTGTTTGTCTAGAATGAATATTGATGCTTCATGTATGGGGGAGTATCTATAATAGATAGAGTCATCTAGGACTCTTGTTGGATGTTGTTTTGAATAGTTTCTTTTGACACTTGACCTAGTAAGAATTAGTTGTTTCAAAATTTAATGTAGTAAAGTTGGTTGCTAAAACCTTTGACATTGATTTCAATAGGGGAGAAGTTTGGCATGAAAAATAGCATGCTTGAAAAATGCATGATAGTTGAGAGAAGTTTTACATGAGTACAGTATGTTTAGAAGAAGTACAACACAGAATGAAAGTTTGACAGAAAGCACATTGAGGTATATCAATGGGGGAGAATGATTAATGAAGATAATTTGATGTTTTTCATCTATGTTGCCATCAATGCTAAAGGGGGAGATTGTTGCAAGATTTTTGGAAGTATGAATGCTGATGATATTCCTATGGGGGAGTATTGTAGATATGTTACTATGATGATATGTTACATTCATGATTTAGTTTGTCATTGATGTCAACATAACAGTTTTCTATGGTATCTAACAGAAGAACAACAGAAAGATATAGTTGGTATGAATAGCTAGTTCAGTATTATAACTATCCAACATTATGGGAGATACATCTAAGTATCTAGTATATGTAGTTAACATTAGAAGAAGAAATGATAAGTTTGGAAGAATCTATGTAAGTTTTGGTGATGTTTTTTCTAAGATAAAGCTTATAGAGGCATGTTTAGGTAAACTTGTTATATCTCTTAGTAGAGTTGTTATCTTTAGAATCAAGGTTGAGGATGTGAAGAAGACATGTTGGTGATGATGTGGCTAAGATCACTAATCATAATATTTCATGTACAGAAAGATATTCAAGTTGCAAGGCAGAAGATTAATGTTATCACTAGGTGTAATGTGTTCTTAATGTGATCCTATAATGATTAATTGAGAAGGTCTAATAGCTGAATCAAGAAATTGTTTTATGGACTTAGTATAAAGGAAGGACATTTTCCTTTATCATGAGATATGTTTGGATGTATGAGGATGATATTTCTAAGCAATACAAGAGCAGAATGTGAAGTTGAGTAGAGTAGAGTGGAAGTGAAGAAACTCAATTACCAAGGTTTTTCTGAGTGATCTGAGGTTTGATATTTGGATCCAAGGTTTCTAACCTAGTCTACAAGGTCTGATAGTGTTTGATTCAGTTTATAGAAAAAAGGAAAGAAGAACATAATAGTAAATTACTTGTTTGAGCAGTGAGCTCTTCTTTTAGTTTAAATTGCATGTTTGGGTAGTGGGCTCTTCTTGCATACATTGTACTACAGCTCCTAATAGGGTTGGTACAACTCCTAATAGGGTTAGAATCTCCTAATAGGGATTCAAAGTCTCATAACAAGTACTCTATGTACTAAATTTTGTAATAGACTCCTAATAGAGTCCATCCTCTAATAAGGAATATTATATTAGTACATCATCTTGTGGGCATCATTCCCACTAGGGTTTTCCCTCTGATCGAGGGTTTTCCTAGTTAACATATATGGTGTAATTGTCTATGTGCATCTTATTATGGTTGTTGTTTACTTTGGTTGAATGGTTAAGTTTTTTTAAAGAAGATAAATGTTTTAATTGTCAGATAATTGATTCACCCTCACCCCAATTATCTTGGTGGTCTATTATTTCTAACACAAAATTGTAGCCCTAACAATCATACTTTATTTATGTAGTAGTGAATATCTTGTGGGTACCATCCACACCACAATCTTACCTTCTCATTTGAGGGTTTATGTCTTACAAAATCTTGTGTTATGTGTTGATCAATTGTTTACATGTGTATTCATGTTATTAGATGTTAGATCTGGTTTGATAATTTATCACACGATGAGGAATGGTTAAGGTTAATGATATGTATTTGGTGAAACAAGTTTTATATGGTTTATGTTTGAAGTGAGAAAATATTTGAAGAGTACAACTCACCCACTTTCAAAATCTCACTTTCTTATTAGATTTCCAACAATTGGTATTAGAGTAGTGTTCTATAAGAAAGAATCCTAACCACTTGAGAGACAAAGATATTGGATTTGGAAGCCTACAAGGAAAGGTGATTGAAAAACAAAAGCTTGATTTATAGCTTGCAAATGAGAAATTCAAGGCTATAAATGAGGAACTAAAGAAATTCTTGAAAAGAAGGAGGGAGATGGAAATCCAAAAAAATGACACACAATACAAGGAAGAAATTATTGAGGGCTTATGTGATGAAGGAAGATTCAGTGAAGCTAATATAGCAATAATATATGTATTGGAGAAGAACAAAATTATAAATGAAGAGGTAAGAGCACTAAAAAGAGAACATGAAATGTAATCAGTAAGACTATGTGAAGTTATTGAACAAAAAAAAAGAATGAAGAAGAGAAGATAATGACTCATGAAGATAAAAGGAAAATGGATGCAAGCCTAGATGAGAGGATCAATGAAGTATAAAGGTTGACTCATAATCAATTTGACATGGTCAGTCAACTACTAAGTGTCAATCATAAAATTTCTAAGAAGGTGGAAGAGATTGTAAATATGAGATCAGAGAATAACAACTGAAAAGGAAATAATTGAGAACTAAAAATGAAATCATTGAAAGAATGAATAGATTAGGAGAGGCTATAAGATAACTTGATGAAAAAATAAAAGAACAATGAAGACTTCATGATATTATTGGATTAGGCCATTCCAAGTTCATATCATCTAATGAGAAAGGAGATTCATCAAAGCATAGAGAATAGAGGAATGCAAAACCAAAGAACAAGAAGCCTACATGCTACCACTATGAAAAACTAGGTCATACAATGAATATATGTACAAGATAAATTGGTAATTCTAATTCCAAGCCTAAATTTAATGAACATTATTTTAAAATCAATTAGCATGGACATCAAGCATGAGTGTATGTCAAAGAATAGAAAGGCACCAGTTACATCTAGATTTGAAGGATATTGCGACATATGTCACAAGTATGGTCAATATTCAGAAGATTGTAGATCAAATGAAAAACATAGTTTGACACCTAAAAGTCAAGGAAATTCAACTAGGAAAGGTGATGCTATAAGTTAGGATTACAATACTTGGGCTGGTTGTAGTTGATGTTGCATGGAAGATTGAAAAGAAGGATCATAGATATGACCTTGTTGACCTACAATTAACATAATTAGATGAAAATGTGTGAAGCATTAGAAAAGCCAAGGACATAACGTGTAAGTTTGGTTCTTTACTTGTATCCATATTATTTTATTTATATAATTATTTCCCCACAATTGGTAATGTTACTTGGAGTAAGAAGAAAAATGTCACCCAACAAATAAATGAATTCATCACTCAATTAGGTGAAATTTTTGAAAAGGCTATGGATAGCTATTTTAAAGAATTTAAGAAGAAGATGAGAAACTAGACAAGGATTCCCTAATCCTTAGTGGATAAGTATTATGATGATGTATGTTTCCTTGTAGATATTTATTGGACATGTATTTAAGAATTTATACCAAGAATGGCATGGTTGAGACCATTTCCTTATGAAATTAGCATTGATGAAGAAATAATAGTAATAATTGTATTATTGGATGACCTTGTTGATAAGGATGCGAAGCCATTTGTTAGGTATGAGATAGCCAAGGTTAAAATCACTATGCAGATCAATACACCCAAGATAGACAAGAGAAGAAAAGGTATGATAAAGAACTTGGAAAGGACATATGGTGAAGGTGCCAAACATAAATCACCATTTTAGATAGTTGAGGGTAAAGCTAGGGATATGTCCAATGATGAGGATGAAGAAGAAGAAGGAAATGAAGAGGAAGAAGGAAATGAATAATTAGAAGGTAAAGGTAAAGAGATAGTACTTTCTGAGCCTTAGGCAAGTAAGAGTGTCAAGAAGGCCACCAAGTAAGTGCTTACCACACAACTTATCACAAGACAAAGGGCTAAGGAATCTACTACACCTTTGGATAAGAAAATGAAGGGTGTTGCAAAGATTACCAAGCTTGATCAAGGCAAGAAGTTAACAAAGAGGAAGAATAGTGCAAAATAGGCCAAGTTGAGCAAGCCAAATAAGAAGCCAAGAAACAAGGTGGTTATGGCTGAAGATGATGAGGAAGATGAAGAGGAAAGGAATATTTCTAAAGATACTAGCCAATTCAGGATTGTAGTACACAAGCTACTCCAAACTATTGATGATCTTTGTAAAAACAATAGGGGTATACATGAATGCTGGGATTTAGATTCATCAAGTATAATACATTAGACACTATAGACAAGTTAAAAGAGGTAGTTTTGGACATGATTGTGACATTCACGTTACACCTTTAGAGTTAGGTAATTTGATCCCTAATAAGATTGATGAAAGATGGAAATATTATTTGAAGATAAAAACAAAAATTAGATAAGGTACATTGGAAAATGTCATTCCCAAGCTGAGCAGGAAGAAAATTTTCAAAGCAATGAGTAAGTATAATAGTAAGTTTGTTCCTAAGAGAAGTACACTTTTTTAAATCTTGAAACATAAAGTAGAATAGTTGAAGATGGAAAAATAATTTGGAATACAATTTATGGTCTTGTGATTGATTGTGAGAAGAAGGAAGAGGGTGAGCACGCTAAGAAAAAGTATGTAGAGTTGAATAACATAGAAGACATCAATAATGATTCAATAGATGTGGTTCAATAAGGAGGAGATTAGATATAAACTATTACAATTAAAGATGAGTTAGAGGTTAGCCCAATGAAGGATATAGAACAAGATGAAAATGTAGTGGTTTAAGCTATGAATATATCTATGTTGGCCAAGTCAGATAGGAAGGAGGAAACTCCACAACCTAAGTCAATACATGAGACCTTGATGGCTCTAAAACCTATGATTGTTCAAGTCAAAGATTATCCTAAGGTTGATACATAGGTAATCATACAATAAATTGACTTAGAACCTTTTATTCCATATATTTATATTATTCCATTAAGTTTGGATGTCAATAAGGGGATGAGAATATTGGTAAAGCCGAGCAAAAAAGTGTGTTAGCCAATGAAGGTGAGAACACCCAAGAGAAAGAAAAGAAGGATGATGCCACCAAGGGAAATAAAAATGTTAATGATGAAGGTGATAAGATAGAAAAGAGCCTAAATGATCAATTAGACAAATCTTCTACTAATGAGAGACCAAATGCCTCTAGACCTTAGATGGAGGGAGAAATAGAGGCAAGACAACCAAGTTCCACTAGTGAACTCAAAACTAGTGATGAACAATGAACCCATACGAGAAGAGAACAAACTAGAGGAGAAGAAGAGAGATGAAGAGCCTAAAAAGGCTGAGGAAATAAGATGTCAAATATAAAGGATGAGTCTAGAGATTAAAACACATGAATAACAAACTATGATGAGCTCCAACACACTAGACCCCAAGGGAAAAATATTGAAGAAGAAGGTGAAACATTCACCTCAAGCCATCAAAGGTAATATTGTTACTATAGATGAGGATATTGTGGTTCCAAATTGGGATAAATAATTTAAATTATGATCATATGATAATACTTAGTGATTTTTTATCAAGAAAGGCTAAGTAGAAGGAGATGAGAAAATAGCATCAACAAAGGAATGTATTACATGATATCAAAGATATATTTCTTGATACTTATGTTGTTCATAACCTAGATGAAAAATCCCCCATCATTGACTAGCTAATCAAAATTATTGAGAAAGTTAATGAACTTGACATTTATACACAAGAAAAATTTATGCAATAGTCAGAGAAAAAATTGAGAATAAAGTATTGGAGAAGGTTTCTATAGAGATTGAAATCAAGAAGGTAAAGCTTTCTATAAGGAAATTTGCAACAAAAAATATAACTATTTCCATATAACCCATAATAGATCTAAAATAAATATGTAACTAAAATCCACATACAATAGAATAAAAAACATACCCACGAAAAATGTAAGACAAGATATACCCTGGGAAACTCTCATTAAGGGAATTAAAAACCCAACCTCCAAAATCATCCATTACCATGTATTATTCAGCAAAATTACCATTGGAATACAACTATGGAAGCCTTCAAAGCCATAGGCACAACCAAAAAATCCATGTGAACAAGCATGAATACACACATCTAATGTCATGCTTCCAACCTTCACAAATTCTCCCTTGGCTAACCTATCAAGCCTTGTCTTGTTCAATTTTATTTCTTTCATTTTACCCTTATCATATAACAACTACCCTTGTTGTTGCTTATATACTAGCATGTCCCACAAAAATGTCAAGTGGTATTACATTAACTAGGTTCTACCTAACCCATTGACCCCACATTTAATATTGGACATTTAATTATTTTCCCCAATATTAAATAATTACATAAACTATTATCACAATGTGGCAATACAATTCATCAAGTATATCCCATGGAAATCTCCACATGTTGCATGCCCATATAGGTGCTCCTAGGTACAACATTACATAATAAAATAACCTAATACAATATAAAAATATTATGTAATCTGTGCAACACTCATTATCTCAAAAATCTCCCACTTATTCTATACATTTCATAGGGTCAATCCATAGCTACATAAATGAACAAGGAAACAATCCTTCCCAGCACATCCACAATCATGGATCAAAGTACACTAAGTCTTCCATCTTGGTGCCCACAAAAAAATCATGTTGAAAATAATTGGTTAATTGTGTATTGGCTTTCATGTTACAAAAAATGTCATCTCATTTTCATTCAGTGTATGCTAAGCTCACTCAGGTGCTAAAGATAGTTTCTTGTGTCTGTCGAGTATTCCAAAGTTTGCTTAGTTCAAAAGACAATGTCTACCAAGTTCACTCAAGTGACAAAGAGAAGTTTGTAGAAGATTGAGTGTTAACTGATCTCACTTAGTTAATGAAGAAAATGTTGGATGGAACTAGTGTTAACCAAGCTCACTCAGTTACCAAAGGAACTTTATGAATATGCAGTGTTAACCAAGTTCACTTGGTTAATAAAGAAAAATTGTTTTTGAGTTAGAGTCTACCGAGCAAGGTCGGCTAACAATGGAATTTCTTGTATTGGTATATTGAGTTCAATGGATTTTTTTGTTGGTTCTAGCCGACTAAGGAGATGAATATTAATTATTCTAAGTTGGATTCAATCTGACTTGACAATGTGTAAGATATAAATATAAGGTCAAGTTGAGGATTTAATATGTGCAAGTGAATAAAAGATTTCAAGATGCTTAGAGGAAGCAAATTAAAAGGATAAGAAGAATATCCTTGTGGAGCTACAAACATACATTTGATCAGAAAGGATCAAGTA
Organism: Cupressus sempervirens; assembly: GCA_028749045.1. Classification (NCBI taxonomy): domain Eukaryota; kingdom Viridiplantae; phylum Streptophyta; class Pinopsida; order Cupressales; family Cupressaceae; genus Cupressus; species Cupressus sempervirens. Next base: position 890,107,680 of record CM053792.1, on the reverse strand, counting down.
TAAAAGCCATAGTTGAGATCTATAATCAGAAATTCAATTGCATTAGAAATCAGGTCATCTCATTGTTACTCTCTAACCATTGTAGCAGTTATCTAAATCTCTTAATAAAGTTGGCTTAACAACTATTTGTAAATCCTCTAACAAGGTGGCATTTCTAGATTTAAGTGTCTAAAGACCTCTAAATAGGCCACTCCTAATAGGGTGATTAAATCCTCTAATAGGATCACACCTAACTGTGTGTTTTGTAACATTTAATAGGGTTGACTCCTATCAGGGCTCACTTCAAAATAGTGAAAATCAGTAACTAGTTGCAATTGGTGATTTTTTCCAAATTGGGTTTTCATTTTAAATCTTAGTATCACTTGTGTTTATGTTATTCTTTTATGTGTATGCAACTAAGTTAAGAAAGGTTAATCACATAAAATTTCATAATATTTTCATGTTTAAGCATTTACCGAGATATAACATTTTCTACTATAAACTAAGTGCTTGTGTGTTTACCGAGCATTAGTATTTTTAGTGAACTTTATATTCTATGTTGACATCTAAGGGATATAGGATTTATTTTTGTGGTAATTGATTCACCCCTCCCCTCTCGGTTATTCCTCTTATATTTCAAACAATTGGTATCAAAGCTTCTTGGTGCTTGCAGAGAAGGTTTCAAGGACCTAAGCTAAACATTAGGATGTCTTATAGAAGATAAATTCCCAAGATGTATAGAGATCACTTTGAGGCATGGAAAGAACTTATAAAGTTGCACTTGGCAACCATTAGTGATTCAAGTTTGAAATACTTGGAAAATGCTACAAGGATCCTATTGGAACATTGACTGTGGAACAGATTATTGAAGAGAAAATTCATAAAATTATGATGATTGACAATGCATTAGCTCTTAACTATGCTGAATTTGATTAGGTCAAAGGATGTGCTACTGCTCATCACATGTGGACCAAACTGAATGATATCTATGGAGGTAATGATAACATAAAAAGATCCAAGGTAGAAATCTTGAGAGGTCAGTTTGATCAGATGAAATGAGAGGATGAAAATATTACAAAATATGTTGAGAGAATCAAAGCCAGTGTCAGCCTTATCAAAGCCTCTGGATGAACAATTGAAGATGTGACAGTGGTAAGCAAGGTACCCAAAACCCTTCTTCCTATCTATGCAATTAGAGTGTCTTCTATTCAAGAGATGAGTTGTGATCCAAATAATAAGATAACTTTGGATGCTCTAGTTGGAATATTGATTGCATTTGAACTAAATAACTATGATAACTATACTCCTAGTTCTAGCAATCTTGAGTTTTCATTTGAAGCCAAGGTATCACTCAAGAAGAAACCTAAAAAGTTTAAAATAAAATAAAAAATTGAAAGTGAAGAGGAAGACAGTTTTGACAATGATCTTGAAGCCATTGAAGCATTGCTTGCAAGAAGGTATCCCAAAGGCAAAGGAAATTACAAAGGTAAAATTCCTTTGATCTATTTCTCTTGTGAAGAAGTTGAACACATTGCTGCAAGATGCCCAAATAGAGAAGATAGTGATTAAATGAAGCACAACAAGTATAAAAGTAAGAAATATTTCAATAACTTCAAGGACTAAAAAGACAAAGGTAAAAAAATCTTGTTTTATGGCTAAAGATTTAGATAGTAGTGAAGATGATGAAATGGTATATATTGTTGTAAAAGATAAATCTGATGATGAAGGAGATAAAATGGCACTTACCTCTCATGTTAGCAAAAATGATACATGGATTATTGATAATGGTTTCTCACATCATATGATTGGAAACGAAACAAAGTTTAAACATATGGAACATTATGATGGTGGAAGTGTGAGATTCAAAATTAATGAACCATGTTGCATAAAGAGAAAAGGTTGTATCTCACTAACCAATGAACTTAGATATGATAACACATATTGGTTTGAAGGACTAAAACATAATCTACTGAGTGTGACATAGTTGAATAAAATTGGATTCAAGATAGAATTCATGAATGGGAAGACCAAGCTATTGGATGGAAAAAGAAATCTAATTGGGTCTAGTAAACAAACAAAAGGTAACCTATTCTACCTAAATCTCAATGAAAGTTCATGTTTCATTACTCAAGTAGAAGAAATATGGTTATGGCATAAAAGGCTATGTCATGTGAACTTTGATAGTCTAATCAAGATTTAAAAAAAAAAAAGAGTGAGAGGTATTCCTAGTTTGAGAAAACATGATATGGCCTATGCAAAAATTGTCAAATGGTAAAATGGGCAAGATAAGTTTTAAAATAAAAAACTATTGTTCTAAAGAAGTCTTAGAGCTATTTCATGCAATCTTATGTGGACCTATTGGAATAGAGAGTTATAGTGAAAATAAGTATTTTATTCTTTTTGTTGATGATTATTCTAGAATGATGACTATAATGTATCTGAAAGATAAGTTTGAAGCATTTCAAAAGTTTAAGTGGTATCTAACAAGAGTAGATAAAGAAACTAGAAAGAAGTTGAACTGTTTGAGATCACACAAAGGTGGTGAATTCATTTCTAATGAGTTTAATAAATTTTGCATTGAAAGAGTTAAGAGACAAGTATCAGCCCTTGGTACACCACATCTGAATGGTATAGCTGAAAGAAGGAACATATCCATCATAGATTGTGCAAGAACTTTGATGATAGAAAAGATTGTTGCAATCAAATACTAGAAGGAAGCAATTAGTATTGTAGTGCATACCTTGAATAGAGTACAGTTGAAGAATGACTCAAATCAAACTCCTTATGAACTATGGTATGGCTACAAACCTAATGTAAGTTACTTATAAGTATTTGGTAGAAAATGTTGTATCTTGGAGGAATTTAAGAAAGGTAAATTTGATGTCAAAGGTGATGAAGGTATATTCCTAGGATACTCCTACAAAAGTAAATCATATAAATGTTTGAATTTGTCAACTCATAAGATCATAGAAAGTGCACATGTAAGAATTTATGAACTTGTAAAAAAGAGTGAAGAAGAGAGTACCAAAGAACTTGAGTATTACAAAAAGTTTGACTATTATGAACCTGATACATTGCCAAATCCAATTGGAAGTCAGCAAACTTCACCTTTCGAGTCCCCAAAATCTCCAAAAGCTATCGAGTCACAACCAGTGCAACCCAAATCATAGTCTAAAGGACACAAGCTACAGTCAAAAGCTATCAAGTTGTTGCCAAAGAAAACTAAGTCTGATGGACCCGAATCACAAACAATGGGACCTAAGCTTGATGTAGAAGATCACGGCAAGGCTAGTGGAACAAGTTCCAAATCCAAAGTACATGTGTTAGCAAGATATGTCAGAAGGCACCATGCACCTGATCAGATCATTGAAGACAAGTTAGATGGAATAATGACAAGAAATAAATTGAAAGATACATGTTTGCTTGTTGAATTTGAACCTAGATTAGTTAAAGATACTTTGAATAATGAAAGTTGGATTGAAGCTATGAATGAAGTGATAGAAAAAATAGAGAGGAATAAGACTTGGAATCTTGTTCCTAAACCAAAGGATAAAAATGTAATTGGCACTAAGTGAGTTTTCAAAAATAAGTTGAATGAAGATGGAGAAGTCTCAAGAAACAAAAAAAGGTTAGTATGCAAAGGTTATTCTCAAGAAGAAAGTGTTGATTATAGTAAAAATTTTGCTCCTGTTGCAAGATTAGAAGGTGTTAGAACTTTACTTTCTCATGCTACACATAAAGGATTTAAAGTTTATCAGATGTATGTAAAATCTGCATTCTTGAATGGAATTTTTGAAGAGAAAGTTTACATAGAACAACTAGAAGGTTTTGTAGATCCTAGTAAAAAGGATATGGTTTGCAAATTGCACAAGGCATTATATGGAATCAAGAAAGCTCCCAGAGCTTGGTATGAAAGACTTCATAACTATTTGATAAAGATTGGTTTTCAAAGAACAAATGATAACAACATCCTGTATATCAAAGAAGGACCAAACAAGAAGATTGTGTTGGTAGAAGTCTTTGTGGATGACACTTTATTTATAGGAAATGATGATTTATGCAAATCTTTTTTAGAAGAGATGAGTAAAGAATTTTAAATGTCCATGTTTGGAGAGATAAAATTCTTTGTTGGATTACATATTCAATAGAAGAAATATGGTATCTATATTACTCAATCCAAATATATCAAGGAGAAACTAAAGAAGTTTGGAATGCAAGATTGCAGACCAGTTCAGACACCTATGTCTTCTAGACATAAGCTTTCCAAGAATGATGCTTCCAAAGAGGTAGATCAGACCACATATAGATCATTGATTGAAAAATTGCAATATGTAGTGCACACAAGGTTTGATATTGCATTAGTAGTTGGTATGGTGGCAAGATTCTGAGAAAGTCCTAAAGAAAACCATATGATGGCAATCAAGTCCAAATCCCAACCCTTTAAGCCATTTGTCCTAATTGGAAATTAGGACAAGTATCTAAGTTGAGTACCCTTCAAATATGTCGCATGACGTAATTCGTGATATTAACCCTTTTGGTTTGATTTTATATGTGTTTTGCTATGATGGGTTTTTGTATTTTACTTTATGAGTCTTTAGTGTATTTTCTATTAATTAAGCCTAATTAAAAGATTTAATTAATGGTTTAATTTAATGGAAAATTAATATGATATTTATTTTATTTAATTAATTGAGAAATTAACTAAATAAAATAATTAAATTTGAAGATAAAAGTTATAAGTTTAAATTTTGAACATGATAATATTAATTTAATTTAATAATAATATATTTAGAGTTCATTTTTAAATAAATGCTAAATAATATTATTATTTAAGTTAATAAATATTTTATAAATTAAGTTTCGAAAATAAATTTAAAAGTGGAAAAGATATTTAAATTATTAAAAGATTCTAGATTGCATGACGTGTGCATGTGATTGAAATATAAATATATTAAGATAGAACAAGTGGATTTATTAAAGTGAGTACATGAGATATAAAAATTAATAAATTAAATTGGAAAGAATAAAGTAAATATTTAATAAATTAAGGTGTATTATTTTAATATTTATTCACATAGGAGTATGTGAGCTCTTGGGAGTTGTCATGTAGACAACATGGGAGTTTGCACTCTAATTATGTACGTGTTGTCTACACTTAGGAGTTAGCATATTATTTGAGCACATGGTGTTTACAACATTTTAGACACATCATCATCTTTATCTTCTTATCATGGAAGTTATGTGCTTAGTTGTCATGCTTATCTCCTAGTTCTTTCTAGACACATTCTAGATGCATCTTAGAGGGCTTTAAATAGAGGCTCTCCTAGTATGTATGAACAAGCTTACATGCATTCGAGAAGCTCATATGCTTCTACAAGCACTTCTAGTCACTTGGGGGGGAGGGGTTCGGTTCTTGGAGGAATTGCGAATGTTGGAGAAAGAAGGAATTTTTGAAAAGGAGAAGGTTCTAAGAGGAGGAGCTTCTCTACAATTTCTTGAGGTGTAGTGAATTAGCATCAGTGTCCAGGTAGGCACTTATGATTATTTCGCATATTCTATTATGCTCTTTCTCTTCCTGTCTTCATCATGTCTGTTATATGTGTCTGAATATACTCCATGAATGAATCTTCAATCTTGAAATTAGAATCTAGATATGTATGTTAATTTTTATTTGCTTGCAAAGAAACAATAGGAAACCCTAGTTTTATTTATGAAGGAAATTCATCACAAACTGCCCTGTCGCTGCCCCTTACATAGACCCGAACTCATACATTCATAACTTTTTATCTATACCAAATTTATTCGATCGCTCCAATTAGATCTGGCACAACTTGGCCCTCTCTAACATATTTCAAATTCGGCTTGATCCAACAGTTCATTAGGGAGATATGTCCCCCGTACTGGGACTGTTTTATTCAATGACAGTCATTCCTCCATTTTCCATAACCAGGAGTTCTTTGTGCGTAAACTTCACAAAAATAATTTATCAAAGCATGGAATGAATTAAAAACTAAACCAGCATAGATCTAAGAAATTTATAATCAAGATTTGGAAATTGATTCGAGTTTGGGTTCGAATAAAAGTAGAATCTTATTAATATGCATTAGTTTTATGATTTATTATCTAATCTTAAATAATTAAGATTAGTTAATAGTAGAAGAAGTGTAATTAATTATTAGTAATTTAAGTAAATGGATTTTTAAATGGGGGGTTAAACTTAATTGATCTAACTATTTAGACGGTATATCCATAGGGTAGCAGAGAGTCTTCTCACTTGATAATAATCATTGAATTATTAGTTATGATATTAATAATTAAGTTATGCAATAGAGTCTTAATTGAAATGATTATTGATAATACGAATTTGTTAAGAAAATATTAGTATTCATTGAAAAGAGTGACGAATGTGGTCATTATAGATTTATTAATAAGATTTTCAATATAACTTGTTATTAAATAATAACAAGTCATTATTGAACTATTAATATTGGAGAATTGGATTATAGTTGACTTTTAACTTACAAATTATAGTTAGTTATTAATCAACTGATATTCATTGGGTTGTTGGTATGGTTATGTAATTATTAATTAAATTAATCAATTAGAGTTAATTAAATTTAATTAATAATTAAGTTATGTAATAGAGTTTTAGTTGATATGATTCTTCTAACGAAGTTGTAAAGTATTTACATCGAAGTTGATAAGTCTTATTCTAATGACTTGAATAATGACTTTAGATATTTTAATGGTTATTAGTGATGATTTAATTATTATAACGATTAAATTAAGAGACCTAAATTTTAGTAATATTTAGTTAAATTTTAATTAAGTATTGTTAGAATGATAAAGAGTCATACCTATGTTCATTATTAAGTGATTTAATTAAGATTAATTAATAAAGCGAATAATATTAATTAAGGGATAATGAAGATTAGTGTAATGAGTAAATATTTATCTTTCAGTTATTCTTAGAATGTAATTTTAAATAATGGAAGGATAATGTTATCGAGGGAACAAACGAGTTGACTTGTAGGTCAAATGATTAATCTTATATACTTGAAGTATACTTGCAAACAGAAACTAAAACCTCCATACTCAATTCTACTATGTAATTTTAGCAAACCAAAAACATGTGCTTGCATTGTGTTTTCTCTATGCTTCTTATTTTGGGTTTTTGGGTTGATTAGTGTTGACCAATTATAGGACATCTACTAAAGGCTCGGGGGTTATGATTGTGATGTCATGATGATGTCTTTTGATCTCGATTTTTTATAAATTCAACCATGGTAATGTGATGGTATGCTCTATGAGATGTTTGTATTTACTGATTATTTTTGCTCATCGGTCTTCTTGAGTGAAGCTGAGTTATATGTATCTGAGACACTTGAATTAACCATTTTTGAGTCATCGATCAGTTATCCTTGGATTACTTTCCAGTCGCCATGATGGGACTGAAATGTTGATTTATTTCTTGATGATTTCATGTTGTGACATGTTTTCACTCAACCATTTTTGGAGTCTTCGATCAGTATTACTTTGAGATACTTTTTGGTTGCTTGTTGAGAACCAATGGATATTGTGATTATCAATGATACCTTCAGTTGCCAATAGAGAACTGTTGTGGTTATGATTATTAATGGATGTTTTTCAGTTGCTCATGGAGATTTGATGCTTTAATTGTGGATTATCTTTTGGTATTTTTCCAGTTGCTTGTATAGGACTGTGGTGATTTTGAGATTTATGATTCCATGAGCTTAGGGTAGGTTATCTACTTGTAGTGTCAGGACGTGGCTTGCAATGGGGGTCGGGGCCCTAAGTGGCTGCCAGGGTAACTCATTGTAAGTTATTTAATAAATGAAAATATTTACACTAAATGGGGATTAAATGAACCTAATAAGATAATTGTATGTTCTCGCCCATGCCTCGAGTGCTAATACAGACTAGGATGGGAGTAGAGAGAACGCTTGGTTGCAACCTTGCATTCCGTAGTATGCCTCGTCAGTACGAGAGGATACTAGTGGATGCATAGGGATCACTAGGGGGCCAAGGTCTATTAAGAGACTGCCAGGATAACTCTAGTGTGATCCATACGATGACACTTTCTTGCTTGCATAGTAGGTTTCCTACATGTATTTGTTATGCCTGTAGGAAGTAGATGTCAATTTGTGTTGGAACCCTTGAGTTAGTATACTTTTAGGATTCTTGGACTTAGAGAGTTTTTGTGCTATGTGATTTGATAACCTTTTTGGAACTTAACATTATCTCCTCAACGTGGTGGGAGTGGACCATTTAGGTTCCACGCAGTCGGGTGGTAGTGCTTTTTCACTCTTACCATTTGAGATCCATCCGTAGTCACCGTGGCTAGAGCATTCTTTGTTGGTATTTATCTTCATCTAGTTCTTGGATCTTATGATAGATTTTATTTACTGGTATGTTTCTTTATATTGATGATTAGCATGTGATAGATGATGTTATCTACTTTGTAGGATCATCTTATGCTTTATTCTTGCATGTTAGATTTCTTTATGCGTATGTTATAGCATGTTAGAATTCTTTATGCATATGTTGTAGTATGTTTTAGGAGTGACGTCCCTACTATGATAATGCCGATGATCTCTTCGGTGACTTGGGACGTTACGTGCGGGGGATGGCTAGGGCCTACGATGGTCTAATGATGCTATTGACGGTTGGGGGGAACTACACACTTAGATTAGATGTGTTTTATGATGGATGGTATTTTTTATGATGGTTGTTATATCTTTATTGATGGATGGATGTATCATGTATGTTATTCGTTTCATTTACTTTATTGCACTTGCATCATGGATTAGAATAGGATGATGTACTTCATTTTCACACATGTATATTTTTTTAAGATTTTCGTACCCTGTGTCATGTATAGTGGATTATTGAGCATTCCAAATTTAATTTCCAAGAGGCATACGGAACTAATGTATAATATAGACATTGGACATTTTAATTATTCTTTCATGTGGATGTGGTAGTTGTTAGACTTAGTATTAATTAAATTAAATGTGACACAACGTCTTGGGATCCTTATGGAATGTAACCTGTGCATATGTTTATAGTTGATAATGTTATTGTTTTCGCTACTTTGTGTTTGATATGAAAGGTTTATCTTTCATGATTTTAAAAAAAAAATTTTTTTGGCAAACTAGTGAAAATTTAGGTTAATTCTTTTGGATCCCTTGGCAGGGTGTTACATATTGCATATGAATCAGTACATGAGGTAAATTGATATTCGTTGAATATTGTCTTTGGCATGTCTGTCATATCAAAGAAAATTGCTAAAGAGGGAGAGTATACTATCATATGACATAAATTTTGTTTGAAGATGTCAAAGAGGGAGAACTTGTGAAAGATGTCAAAGAAGAAAAACTTGGTCTGATATCATAAAGGGAGAGTTTGCTATCAGAAGAAGATGTTAAAGACAGAGTTTTGCTGACAGAGGGAGAAACTAAAGATAGGGGGAGTTCAGACTGATAGAGGGAGCTCTCATGGATGAGAATCAAAAATTAACTAAGGACATGTTCCTTACTTTATTCTTTCTCTAAAATTTTGTTGTATTATGACATGTTGTGTTTCCATCAATGCCAAAGAAGGAGATTGTTGAAAAAAATTGGTTAATTGTGTATTATCTTTGATGTTACATAAAATGTCATATCATTTTTAGACTATGTATGTTGATCTCACTCAGGTGATGAAGCCAATTTCCTATGTCTCTCGAGCATTCTAGAGTTTTCCTAGTTCAAAAGATAGTGTCTACCAAGTTCACTCGGGCGACAAACAGAAGTTCACAAAAGATTGTGTTAACCAAGCTCACTCAATTAATGAAGGAAATGTTGGATGGAACCAATGTTAACCAATCTCACTTGGTTACCAAAGGAACTTTGTGAATATGCAGTGTCAATCGAGTTCACTTGGTTAACATGGGAAAATCATTTCTGAGTTAGTGTCTACCAAGCAAGGTTAGCTAACAAAGGATTATTTTTTGGCATATTGAGTTCAATGGATTTGTTTGTTGGTTCTAGTTGACTCAGGAAATGAATATTAATTATTCTAAGTTGTATTCAAGCTAACTTGATAATGCATAAGATATAAATATAAGATCAAGTTGAGGATTGAATGTGTGCAAGTGAATAGAAGATTTGAAGATTCTTAGAGGAAGCAAATTAGAAGGATAAGAAGAATATCCTTGTGGAGATGCAAAGATACATTCAATGAAAAAGAATCAAGTATACAAGCCAGATTTGAGATTTGTAATCAGCAATTTAGTTGCATTAGAAATCAAGTCATCCCATTGTTACTCTCTAACTATTGTAGTAGTGATCTAAATCTCTTAATAGAGTTGGCTTAATGGCTTTTTGTAAATCCTATAACAAAGTGGCATTTCTAGATTGAATTTTTTAAAGACCTCTAACAAGGCCACTCCTAACAGGGTGATTAAATCCTCTAACAAGGTCACACCTAACAGTGTGTTTTGTAACCTTTAATAGAGTTGGCTCCTAACAAGACTCACTTCAGAAGAGAGAAAATCAGTAAGTAGTTGCAATTGGTGGTTTTTCCCAAATTGGGTTTCCACATTAAATCTTGGTGTCACTTGTGTTCATGCTATTTATTTTATGTGTATGCAACTAATTTAACAAAGGTAATCATACAAAATATCATAAGATTTGCATGTTAAGCATTTACTAAGTTACAACATTTTCTAGTATAAATCAAGTGCCTGTGTGTTTACCGAGCATCAATATTTTCAATGAAATTTGTGTTCTGTTCTGACATATAAGTGATCTAGGATTTATTTTTGTGGTAATTGATTTACCCCTCCCCTCTCAGATACTCCTATTATATTTCTTACAAATCAAAGTATCTAGCATTGCAAATATGAATGATCTCACCTCCTATTATGCCACTGGCAATAGACATACATAGTAGTCATCCTAAGAGAGAGCCACCCAACCTATCACATTAAAAGATCATAAAATCCTATACCAACTAAAATTCCACACACAAACACATGTTCTAGTTGTGATCACATGTAATCTTAGTTGTCAAAATATCCATAGCTTAAAGAGCACGCACAACAAGTGCCAACCCATCCAACTATCCATACCTCCAAAGGTATACCAAGTGAATCTCACATCATCAACATATCCAAATTGCTAACCTGCAATCACATGCCTCAAGAGCAATACCTGCCACATATATACCAAGAAGCTCCCATTATAAAAGATTATGTCAAATCTATAACCAATCCACTCACAACATCTAAAATAAATGAATCCATATAGTATCAAGGACATCCACAACACATATACCAATAACCTGCAAGAACAATTATCATAGAAGGTCTCTAACGCTCTCCCAGGTTCTCCACAACCAACAAAAGAAAGAGATAAATGAATAACCATGTCATCTCTCACATGACATATATGAACTCAATGTTGGAAATATGGCTAGATAGATGTATTATTTTTTTCATACATGGAAACACATGTTTTTGATATGCCATGATGTTGTTAGAGTTAGAAAATTGTCTAAGTGTTAGACAGTTTGTAGCAATATAGTGATAGATTTGGTATGTACAGATGCCATACATTGAGCTAACTCATGTGCAGTTGAGGATCGATAGTTGATAGTATCATGATGATGTATGTCGGTGTGAAAACCTATACAGATAGTACAACACAAGTTACAGTCAAAATACCAGTTTAGGTATTTAACTGAATAGAACATTGCATCTAAGAGAATTAGATTGTAAGATTTAAGGAATCATTTTGGTGACAAAATAATCGCTAAGTCATGATGGTTTGGCATCCGAGATGTTTATCCCAAGTCATTTTCATATTTGGTCAAGTGTGTGAAAGCATTAAGGATGATTGAGCATAGATTTATTAATATACAAGATATAAGTAAAGATCATATCTTACACAGATAGAATGTGAGATATATGAGATGTGAACTATTGTGAAGAAAGCTTAAATGATATGTGAGCCTTATGTGATACAAAATATGATATATGATCAGAGAAAGTGTGAGATACAACAGTAAGACAGTATTGTATGTATACATATACTTGTGAAAAACTTAATTGTATATTTCATGTTAGGATAGTGGGCTCTTCTTCCATATTTTGTATTTGATCCACCAACTCTGAATAGGGTTGAAGAAACTCCTAACAAGGTTGAGGCTTTTAACAAGGCCTAGTCCTCTAACAAGGACTTGAGACACTATATGTACTTCACAAACTCCTTACAAGGTCAATATTATTTACAAGATTCTTTTGTTTAGTGGATCATCTTGTGGGTATCATCCCCATCAAGGTTTTCCCTTGGCCAGGGTTTCCCTAGTTAACTAATAATGGTGTTATGATTTCTCTTTTTGTATGGTTATAGTTAATTTTCAATATTGTTGGTTTACTTTCATATGTAAGTTATCAAGTAATTAACAATATTCAATGGTGGGAAAAAGTTTGTATAATATTGATTCACCCCTACTCTCAGTATAATCTATTTCTAACAATTGGTATCAGAGCATAGTTGCTCAAAAGAGGCTTGAAATCTTGAGTAAAATCCTTGTGAATATTGAACAAGTAAAGAGAAATCCTAAAGAAGCTCTTGAGAAAATTGACCTTCTTACATAAGAAATGTATAATCTAAAAGATAGGTATGAAGATGTGAAAGTTTACATTGTCAAATTGAAAGACAAGATTGATGATTTGAAATCTGGTAAGGAATCAAATGTGTAGACTAGTGACAATGATGAAGTGGGAGTTCTCAAGAAATAAAATGAGATTTTAAAACATGAGTTGAAATTTTTTGAAGTTGAGTCTTAAGAAAGATGACAGTAAGAGTGAACCAAATCTTAAAATTGAGAATGCAAACCTTAAATCCTAGTTGACTCAAGTAACATCTAAATTAGATTCTATAAAGATAGAACATGCTAAGTTAGAGAAGTACAACACTATTGTGAAAGGAGAGTTGACACAGGCTAAATAATAATTAGAGAAGCTTTATTCTAGTAGTGAGAAAATTGATGAGAAAATATTTCATCAAAGACCTTTTTATGAAAAGACATGTCTCGGATGTCTTATTGATAAATCAGCCAAGAAAACTAAAGTTAGAAAGGAACCAGATTTAGTTGTAGAAACCCATAAGCCTAAAGAAACTGATTAGAGTAAAATCAAATCTTCTAAAAGTGTTGAACCAGTTGATTTTTCTAAGAAATCTAATGAACCAAAGATAAAAAAGCAAGTTAATGAACCTAAAAAAGTTGAATAATCCAAGGAAGATAGACATGAATTCAGAGGTAGATGTTTCATATGCAATGAAGTTGGTCATATTAAGAGAGATTGTATAGGTAAGTCTTTTAAACCTATTACTAATTTATATTTTTTATAATTGTCATGGTTATGGACATAAAGCAGTAGATTGTAAGAAACCTAAATTTGATGGTAATAATGGGAATAGTAGAATATTTAGGAATACTAACCCTGCAGGTAATGAAAGAGGAAGATCCCAGAGTAGATCCAATGATGGAGAAAGATCTAGTGGTGAAAGGAAATATTTTGTATGTTACAAGTGTAGCAATCCCAAACATATTGTATGGAATTGCAGAGCACTTGAAAGCCAAAATGGAACCAATCAGAGAAGGAATGCACCTATATTTCAGTTATGCAATAAATTTGGATAGATAATAAGATTTTGTAGAATGGACAGAAGAAACTTCAATAGGAATCATAATCATAGAAGGAACACTAATAGAAATGACAGAAGGAATGGTAATGGTAATTGCAACAGTTAGAAGGAAGCAATCAAAGAACATGTTGATGAATTCAAAGAACTATTTATGAAAGAAAATAATCTGGAGAGTTCCTATACAGTTTTGGCAGAATAGTAATTTGATGCACTTGATGGGAAATTGAAGTAACAAATTGTTTGTGACTCATCCTATCTGAATTAGGCATTTCTAGAAGAGGAAAAGCATCAGTTAATCAGAATTGATGAGAGATTGTAAATTATAAGTTGCGTAGTCAATAGAAGGTAGATGACATAAAGAAGAAGATATGGTCAAATGCACATTTGTGTGATTGCAATAAGTCATACAAAAGAAAACAAGTTTATTGGTAATTAGTGACAAAGAAGGAGAAGATGCACATTTAATGTGGAGCTAAATTTGAAATGATTTAAGGATTACGAGCAAGATTGTAAGTACCATTTGATCATGTGAAGATTATGGAGCAATTAATGAGCAATTTGACAGCAAACTCAAGTATGAAGAAAGTTGTTTGAAGCGAAAAGTTGAAGAAGCCATAAATGTGACATCAAAGGTATTTTATGAAGATTTTGTTGGAAATTCTAGTATAAATTATAAGTAGTATGTCAGGATAGTCAACATGTGATATAAGTGATAAACCTAGACATAAGCTCAAGAAACACCCATTTCTTCTCTCATAGATGGTCTGTTAGGAGTTTTTTCTCAAATCCTACAAAATGTATCGCACGTAGAGGACGTTAGAAGTTACATCCACTATAAATTTGAGAATGTTGGAGATGAGGACATCCATAAGGATTTAGAATTTATGTGTAATGGAGACATAATCCTAAAATCTGAGTATGCATACTTGAATGAGTTGAATTTGATTAAGTATATGTTCTACACAAAATCCAACAATCATGAATGGACCATAATTATCCTAAGTAGAGTCCACAAAGATATGTTTTGGGTAGGCGATGTACCAGTCACAATTGACAATGAACTAATTCATAAGGTCATAGGTATGAGCAATGAAGGATGTAATCCAGTAAACGATGGGAATGTGAGAAAGGTCATTGAAACAAAACTTAAAATTAAATGTGATAGCAAAAACATGAGAGTTGATCTGATTTAGGAAATTTGAATCAAAATACTAAGCAAGATTATAGGTTACAAGTTAAACCATAGTTCTAGAGTTAACTCAATGCTAAAAGGATTTTTTCATGCAACATATGTCATAACAATTGAAAGAAAGAAAGTGAAAATGTGAGAGATTGTCAAAGTAAACTTGTTGGAAAATATTGCTAAGCTGAAGAAGTACAAGAATATAGTCTTCAGATATGAATCTCTATTAACATACCTATTTTTCTATGCAACCAAGCAGTTCCTTGGTATGACAAATTGGGACAACAGTGAATATTTAATGAAGATGGTTACACAGTGTTACAGGGAAAGATTTGAAAATGTCACAGATAGTGATATTGATAGAATGATGAAGAACTTCCAATCTAAGATGAAGCTAAGATATAGAATCCCTCCTTTAATGGTGGAGAAATATAAGGATGAGATAAGTTTCATGGTAGAAATTGATATTACATTTATGGAAGTAGTTGAGCCTAGGGTGAAGTTTATTGAACCCATGGGATATGAAATGAATGAACTCATTGAAAGCTATGCACATATTATATTGCAGTCAGAGAAGGACACTAAATCTCCTATATGGGGTACCTACGAGGAAAAGAAGAGAGAAGTTCATTCTGAACTTCACAACAAAGAAATTAAGAAGAATGTGGAGAAGAAAATCAAATCCATTCTTAAGGAGTCCAATATGACAAGAGAGGAAGTTAATGAGTTCAAAGGTATAGCTTCAAAGATGAAAGTCGGTGAGTAGATTGAAATATTGGTAGCTACATCTATTGTATTGGTAACACCAACTATGGATGTGAAAGTAGTAGTGCCTACTTCACAAATTTCTACTATACCTTATGCAACAATTACGTAGGTCCAACTAGTCAAAGTACAATTTGAACAACCAAAGAGGAAGTTTGAAGATGAAGTACCCATTGCGAAGAGAAAATTAAAAAAAGAATGATGAAGGTTAAACAAGAACCTACAACACCTACAAAGAAAAGGGTCAAGCAAACCACCAGTAGACCTGGAAAGAGGAGAAAGACACTTCAAATCAGTGATTTGGAGGAATTAGATGAAGACGTTGAAGAAAATCTAGTTGAACAAGCAATTGGAGAAGGAAGGACACCAACTGGAAAGAAATCTTGGAAACCAAAGGTAGAAAATCTAAATATGCAATAGACAATGACAATTTTGTTGAGTTGAATAAATATTATAGCTTGTATAATAATATGGATAGGAGACAACCAGAGAATGCCATAGTTAGAAATATGATCTTAAGAAATAAAAGGTCTGATAGCATTCAAAACAAGAATTCAGAAGATCTATACAATAGGTTACTAAACAGGAAGAAAAGAGTGTAGAACAAGATTTAGTATGCAAAGAACATTAACAATAAAGTAAACATTCACAAACTAAAACTAAATTCACATATATGTTTAGACAAAGAAAAGAAAATAAGAAGTGCAAAACCTCAAAGAAGAAAACACTCCATGCTTTCTTGATTTTGTAGATGTGTCCTTTGATGTGGATGTATGCTCAAGATGCTCAAAGTTGCTTCAATGGTGAAGATGGGTAATAGAAAATTGGTAGCTTTGTAAGCTCTCAATTTGGCATTATAAGGGTAAGATTGATGACTTTGGTTCTCAAAATAGCATGGTAACTTTAGCTCATAGATTTTTGTTGAAATGGCTTGGAAGGGGATTCAATTTATAGGCTAAGGGCTTGAGGGATGGAGGGCTAAGATGCAAGGAGAGATGAAGGCTTAAGGAGGGCTAGGATGCACTCAAAGGAGAGCACATGGATTGTGCTTGTTTAGCACCAATGGGAATGTGACACTTGTCACAAGGAGGATGAGTGTGAGAGGGTAGGGTAAAGGGTTGGTTAAAGGCATAATGAGTGGAGTTGAGTATGTAAGAGAGATGTAAGAGGAATGAGTGTGGAAGAGGGAAGAGTTTGGAAGATGGATGTAAGAGTCATGAGTGGGCTTGTAAGAGTCTTTTATGGTTTGTAAGAGCACTCATGACTTGGTGGTTGGGATTTTTGAGAGGAGACTTTGGTTTGGTTTAGGAAAGTCTTAAACTTGTTTAGGGAATGTGACAACATTAGGGGGTGGATTAGGCTTGGGTTTAGGATTAGATTAGGGATGTTAGAGATGTGCAAGTGGATGGCATTAATGAGGGTGGGTGAGTTAGTAGCTAAGCTTGGTTAGTATGGGTGGATGGGGTGGATTAGGCTAAATGGAGGATTAGGGATGAGTTAGGGGTTTTTGGATTTAAGGATTTTATTTATCAAATATATTTATTTAATAAAAGGGGATTTTTTGAATTAGATAGGAGAAAAGGATAGGTTATTTGATTTATCAATTAGGACTATAGATGATTAATTAAATTAATCAGCTAGGGGATGGCAAAGGATTAATTAAATAGGAATTTAATTAGTGATGCCTTTTTAGATAACTAAATAGGATTACTAAAGCGGTGTAATCAAATTTAGGTGTCTACATTTTGCCCCTCTTTGACATAGTGTTGAGACAACACTATTTCAAAGAAGTTCGAATGAAGACGACACGAGGAAGATGTTTTAGCAACAAGGTTGCCCCAGTCTCGGATAAGAAGAGGAGAGACTAGACTTAGATGATGCCCCCTCAAGAAGGTGGCGTGGGGAGAAATGAGGCTCAACGACTTCTTGAAAAGCACAAGAAATTGAGATGAGCTAAGACACAGGTTGGCAAAGACAAGGGGCTGAATTAGCTCAAACTCTCACTACGGGATAATGATAAAGGGAAAATAGAGGCATAATAGAAAAGAAAGGTTAAGACTTTCCAGAATTGGGGGGGGAATGGAGGAGTGGAGCGTTATAAAAGGAATCCATGGATAGGGAGATGGATGAGGGGATTATAAAGCTGATGCAACAAGATTTCAAATAGTCAAATTGGCAGAAGATGGGTTTCCAAGATCCCTAGGACTAGGATTGTGGATCTCGAAGGATGAAGTTTGGTGGATTGATTTGATTGGTGGATCTCTAAGACTAGGATTGTGGATCCCTAAAGCTAAGCGTGAGGAGTGATTCAAAGAGATACTGATGCATAAGCTGGGGTAGGAGCAACAGATGCAGGATATGGATGGGAGATAATGGAGATGAAGGGATTCCATTGAAGCTTTTTGAGCGGGGGGATACTTTAAAGAGAAGTACCACCATGTAGTTCAGCACTAGATTTGCTATAGGACTGTTGGTTAATTGCCAAGGTTACCAAGAACATCAAGGCCTTTTCACCAACCGTACAAAGGACTGACGAACTGACTCAAAACAAACACGCAAGGATTGTCCCAGTATCACACATGAATCCTAGAGGAAGCAGCGTGGAAACGACACTGGGTAACCCACAAGAAGAAAAAGAAAACAAATGAAAGACCTGATCAAGACCTTACGCTCTGATTGCCCCATTCGCAGCATACCATGATATGGAAGATCGTGGCAACCTTGAGGAGGGAACAAGGAGATTTCTTAGAAAAGATATTTCAAGACCCAAAAGGGAAGATCCCAAATCAAAAGAAAGTGAAAATCCAAAAGAGAACCGTTTGCCAACGAGATGGGTAGGAAGAGGTACTAACAGACCAAGATCAGACATGAGGAAAGCTATATCCTGCAAGGACCTATCGGAGAGCACCTCAACTGGTGGATTTGGATGAGTGATGCATCTAGCAAGTTGAACTAAGAAAGATAACACTTTGGTGACAGGAAATCTAGCTAAAGGATGCATTGGAATAGCTAACCAAGATGTGCGATGTGTGCAAGATGTTGACCAAGGACAAACTGACACGAAAGCTGGATAGATACAATGGTACTAAGCTAAAGAGGATGTACAAGCTGACGAACCAAGATATGTTACAAATGTACAAGTTTGTTCATGTTTTATTTTTTGTGAGATGGAAATGTTTATGAAGGGTGGGATGTCTGTAATAGTTGATAGGTGGATAGTTAGATGGTTTGCGAAAAGCTTGAGTGAAAATGGGGTTTTGTGTGTGCACGTGATAGGATACAAGCTAGGATACAAGATTATTTACAAGCTGGAATATGGTACAAGCTTTGGACAAGATTCGGATACACAAGGTATGGTACAAGATTTACAAGGTATAATACAAGCTTTGGTACAAGATTTTACAAGCTGAGGTACAAAATTTTACAAGCTGTACAGGAAGTATTTACAAGCTCCATCAGATTTTGGATATTTGGTTGGAACACTAGGGGAACAAGCAGGTGTATTATGGGATGGTGGGTGGATGGATGAGGGATAGGATAGTGATAGATAATGGATTAGTCTTTAGTACACAAGGCACCTGAATTACCAAGTTTTTACCAAGGTACCTATCCAAGGTGCTTGAATTGCCAAGTTTTCACCATTGGATGCTTATTTCTCTTAACTATTTTTTTTTATTTTTTTGTATTTTTCAAAAGCTGGGTATACCAAGGATCTTCAAGCATAGAACTTCTTGAGATGAATGATGTTAGTAGGATCATTCAAGAGTTCTCCTTCTAGTGTAGATAACTGATAGGCTCTGGAGCCAAAGGATGCAGTGACAACATAAGGACCAAGCCATGTAGGTTCAAACTTGCCTTTCTTTTCTCGATCTGCTTGGACTTTCATGTTTTCTTTGAAGACCATGTCACCTAGTTGAAACTGTCGTGGGAGCACCTTCTTGTTTAAATTCCTTTTGAGACAAGTTTGGTAGACTGTGACATGGTCATAGGCTTGTTGTCTCTTCTCGTCTAAGAGATCTACCTGGGTGAGCCGAGCTATTCTGTATTCTTCATATGATATTTTCCCTTGCAAAGATATGCGTAGTGAGGGAAGTTCAACTTCTATAGGTAATACCGCTTTGGCACCATAGACTAAGGAGTATGGAGTTGTTCCTGTGGATGTACGGAAGGAAGTTCAATAGGCCCATAGAGCTGGATTTATTTGAAGGTGTCAATCACGGTCAGAATCATTGACAACTTTCTTTAGGATTTTGAGGAGGGTTTTATTAGTTGCCTTTGCCTGGCCGTTACCTTGTGGGAAATATGGGCTAGAAAAGTGATGATGGATGTGGAGGGAAGTGCATAATTCTTCCATGTTGAGATTTTCAAAGTTACCTCCGTGGTCAGTGAAGATGGTGGATGGGATGTCGAAGCGGCAAACAATGTGGTACAAGATGAACTTGGAGACCTGAACTCCTGTAGCTGAGACTAGGGGGACTGCTTCCACCCATTTAGTGAAATAGTCTATAGCTGTTATTATCCATTTATGTCCATCAGATGAGAGGGGTGTGATACTTCCAACTAGATCAAGGCCCCAACAAGTGAAAGGCCAAGGTGGTGCAATAGGCTGTAGATCCTGTGCTGGAGCATGCACAAGATTTGTGTGCTGTTGACATGGGAGACACTTTCTGACAAAGTCATAGGAGTCTTCTTCAATGGTAGGCCAATAGTAGTCTTCTCTAAAGATTTGTCGTGCTAGGACAATACCACTCGTGTGGGCACTGCAAAGTTCGAAGTGTACTTCTTTTAATGCCATCACGGCCTCATTTTCATCTAAACATCGAGAGAGAGTATCGTGATAACCCTGACGATATAGGATATTGGCTATGATAACATAGCGGGATGATTTTTGGATGAGGTTCTGGCATTGGGTACGTGTGAGGTGAGGGGATATGATACCATCGTTAAGGTAAGCGTGAATTTCATGGTACCAAGGGGATTGGGGACCAACCAAGATACAAAAATGGTTTGAATCCTCATTCGCATAGGTGGGTGTGAGGAGTTGCTCGACTAAAAACTCATACTGCGTAGCTTCTTGGGGAATTTCCAAGAGCGAGTCGATAGTGGCCATGGCGTCTGCTGCCTTGTTCTGCATTCGAGGCACTTGTGTAAACTGAAGCTTTGTAAAATGTTGGGTCAGCTGATCAACTAGCTCTTTGTAGGGTAATAGCTTTTCATCTTTGGTTTGATATTCATTTAGGACTTGCTTGATGATGAGCTGAGAATCGCCAAAGATTTGTAACTCAGTGATGTTCCATTCTGTAGCTATCTTTAATCCTGCTATAAGAGCTTCATATTCTGCTATATTGTTGGTACTAGGGAATTGAAGCTTGAAGGCTTTTGGAATATAATATCCTTGAGGTGTGACCAGAAATATTCCTACCCCTGATCCATGAGATGTGTATGAGCCATCAAAATAGAGTTTCCATGGGGGTTGTTCTTCAATTAGACAGATATGTTCATCTAGAAATTCTGTGACCAAAGGATATGCATCTATTAGAGGTGTATCAGCTAGGTGATCTGCTATAGCGTGCCCTTTGATTGCCTTTCTGTCCACATACTGGATGTCAAACTCACTTAGTAGCATAACCCATTTTGCTAGCCGACCTGTGAGTGTTGTTCTAGAGAGCATATACTTGAGAGGATCAATTTTGGAGACTAGTTGGATGGTATGACTTGGCATGTAGTGGCAAAGATTTTGAGTTGAGAAAACAACTGCCAAACAATATTTTTCCATAGGAGTGTAATTGAGTCCATAACCAACTAGGGTTCTACTAATATAGTAGATGGCTCTTTCTCTACTATAATCATCAAGCTGTGCTAGAAGTGCCCCTAGAGCAGTAGGCGTTGCTGATATGTACAAAATCAAGGGACGACCAGGAACTGGTGGAACCAAGATAGGGGGATTGGCTAGATACTGCTTGAGCTGATCAAACCTGCACTGACATAAAGGATCCCACTTGAAGTTCTCATCCTTCTTTAGTAAATGTGAAAATGGTGTACACTTATCTACAAGCTGGGAGATGAAGCGCCAGACGGATTGAAGCTTTCCCTGAAGAGAGCGAAGCTGTCGCAGTGTCTGGGGAGGAGGCATGTCTAAAATAGCCTTGACCTTCTTGGGGTCGATCTCTATACCTCGTTTAGAAACTATGAAGCCTAGAAGCTTGCCAGATGTGACCCCAAAGAAACACTTCTTGGGATTTAGCATGAGATGATATTGGGCTAACCTATTAAAGACTTTCTCCAGGTCAGCGAGATGATCCATGAAGGTGTGAGATTTGACTAGGATATCGTCCACATAATCTTCCAAAATGCTATGGATAAGATCATGGAAAATGGTTTTCATAGCTCTCTGATAGGTAGCCCCAGCATTCTTTAGGCCAAAAGCCATCATGGTGTAGCAAAAGGTTCCCCAAGGGGTAGTGAATGTTGTCTTATGCTGATCCTCTTCTGCAATCTTGATCTGATTATACCCAAAAAATCCATCCATAAGGGACAGAATTTCATGTTCAGCTATAAGATCTACAATCATATCTATGTTGGGCAAGGGAAAATCATCCTTTGGACAAGCTTTGTTAAGATCTCTGAAATCAGTGCAGATTCTGATGTCATTGGAAGGCTTAGTGATAGGGACCATGTTGGAGATCCACTCTGAGTAGTCGATAGGTTGGATAACTTTAGTAGCTAACATTCTTTCTAATTCAGCTTTGACTAGTAATGCCACCTTGGGGTGCATTTTTCTCAGCTTTTGTCTGACGGGCTTGATCTTTGGATCAACTGCAAGATGATGAACTACAAGCTTTGGATCCAACCCTGGCATGTCCTGATATGACCATGCAAATCGGCCAATGTTCTCTCTTAAGACCTCAAAGAGGAGATCAGCTTGGTCTTGTGATAGGGATGCAGCAATGTGAACAAGTCTAGGGATCTCTAAAGAACCAATGTTGACTTCTCTAGTATCCTCTATTAGAATAGATGACACCTCTGGTCAATTATCTTGAGGAGGCAATACTAAATCCTCATGTTCTGCTTGTGGCTCTGGATTTTCTTGCTGAGGGGTTCTCTTCACTGCCTTAGCTAGTATCGGATTCACATTAGTTCCAGTTTTGGGTGTATCGAAACTAGGTTGGGGATTTTCTCCAAAATACCCCTTCGGATCTAGCTTATAGATATAGGCAGAATATGGCTTTTTCTGCTTGTGAGGTGTTTCAGCTCCCATGAATCTTAGAAGTACTTCCTTTGATGTGAACTCATCAATGTGTATGACACTTGGTTGGTCCCAATCTATGAGTTGTGGATAAGCGAGTGGTAGGTCAATGAGATGGATGGATAGTTCTCGGAGAACAGAGTCTCCTAGGAAGATTTGGTCTAGGATATCGTCGTAGGATCTCTTTTCGACTTCCTCAGAAATGTCTTCGATTTCGACAAGGTCGCGGTGGATGTTTGAAAAAGCATGACCGTTCTCGTTGGTGCCCCCAATTGTGGGTATGCCAAAGCCAAGACCTGACTTCATTTCCCACTTATGTGCTTCGATGGGACATTGCATGCCCCTTTCTTCTGGTCCTAGACCACCACCTTGATAGTTCCATTTTTTAGTGATGAGCTTATGTTCTTGGGGATACTTCTGGCTGAAGTGATCAAGGCGTGCTTGATTTCTTGGAGGTGCATCCTTATGTAACCAATTGTTGATATCTAGAGTGAGCTCCTCATGAAGAGGGGTTTTTGAGGATACAAAGATTGTTGGGCCAAACTGTTTGTATCGAGGAGGTGGAATCTCCTTAGCTTTTTGATATGTCGGTCGTCCATGGGTATGTGGATCAAGTGGGATTGCTCCGACAACAAATGCATCTGACAGACTATATTCTCCATAGCCTTTGTTGTTGATCTTTACGGTAGATAGGGTGGAGGCGATGATTTGTATAGGAGGCTTCAACCGCATTGCAGTAAGCAAAGGGTTCTGGATCGGCATGGATGGTTACCTCAATGCCTTGATGCGAAAATTTGATGCACTGATGGTAGGTGGATGGAACGGCCTTCATAGCGTGAATCCATGGGCGACCGAGGAGGATGTTAAATGGTAGGTTTAGATCAACAACATGGCAAACTATCTCTTGGATGACCAGCCCAACCTTGATTGGTAGCAAAATAGTCCCAACTGTGGTTCTTTCTAAGTTGTCATAAGCTTTGATGGTGATAACCTCACTGATCATATTTGCCTCAGCATACCCAGCTTGTTTTATGAATTTTAGGGTGTAAATGTTCAAGGCTGATCCATTATCTATCATTACTCTTTTCACGGAAAAATTGGATACCATGATGGCTATGTGAAGCGGAAGGGTGTGATCTAGCTCAACCGCGGGTATGTCGGTGGATTTGAAAGATAGGGCACATGAGGATGAAAGGTGTCCAACAAGATTACAAAAATCAGTAGCATTGATATCAGAAGGGACACGAGATTCTATGAGAGCACTATCAAGGATGTCTTTGTACACAGGACTAGTGCGAAGAAGGTCTAAAATGGAGATTTGGGTTGGCATGTTCCCAAGGTGTTCCAAGATATTGTACCATCTTTTTGATGGAGCTGATGGTGCTAATGAAATTGGTGGGCCTGCGATGTTAAATCGCACTCTTCGAGTGGTGACTGCACACTCATTGTCCAGTCCTCAGATATTGATAACATTGGCAGAAGGCTCTTTCTCAAATATACAACTTATAAGGCTACCATAGTCTATATAGGATGAAGTGTGGTCATTGTTCTTCCCATGCTGTTGGTTTGGTTGGCGGTTGTTGTTGTTGTTGTTGTTTTGGATAGGTGCTTTTCCAGGATGTTGGTTGTTGTGTGGAGGAAAAGCATTTTGATAAATCTGTAAGCCTGCATTGGGAGAGGTTTGGGCACCAACTTTGATTTCTTTCCAATCAATGAGGTCCTGCACATAATCCTTTAGTTTCATGCATCTAAGGGTGGTGTGACCATTTATCCTATGGAACTTGCAATACTCATTATCTTTGTACCACGCAACTTTGGATTGGCTTGGATCAATTTGCTGGGTGGGAGGAAATTTGATGAGGTTTTCTTTAGCCAATTTCTCAAAAATAACATCCAAGGGCTCACCAAGTGGTGTATAGTTTCTAGGTGCGGGTTGGAATCTGGGTTTTTGCCCTGCAGCTACATTGATGGCATTAGCTTGATTGTTAGACCCTTGAAAGTTGGGTCTTGTATTGTGGTTTTGATAGCTTTGGTTATTCTATTGTTGGTAGTTGATAGCTTGTTGATTGTTTGTTTGATATGGTGGGTTAGACTGGTTTTGAGAAGGACCAACAATATTCACATGTCTGGTGTCAGTAACCCCATCTGTTGCAACATGTTTGTTTTTGTTCCAATACCTAGACTTGTCATTGGAATGTGATTGATTTTGGTTGGCCTCTTTGTAAATCTTGACCACACCATCTTTGATGAGTCCTTGCTCAAGGATCATTCCTTTCTCTTTGATATCTTTATAGGTCTGCAAACAGTTCATGGTCATGTGGTGAGCCAAGCTGGGATGGGCATTATCAAAAAACATTTTCACCACATGGCGCTCTGGCAAGGTGCAGGATATGTGGGTGGTAAGGGTTTTCCATCTTTGCAGGTATTCGACAAGGCTTTCTCCACCTTTTTGCTTAGTGTGGACAAGGTCAACTATTGATAGCTCTATTTCAACAAGATAGGCATATTGGGCTACGAATGCCTCAGATAATTCAGCAAAGTTTTTAATTGTGCCATAGGGGATTCTGTAAAACCATTCAAGAGCTAGTCCAGCCAAGCTTTTGGGAAAAAGGCGCAAGAGGAAGACATCATAGTATGCCACGTCTTGGCAGTGCATGTAAAATTCTTTGATATGTGTGACAGGGTCTCCTTTTCCTCTGAATTTGTCAAATTTGGGTACCTCAAAGTGTTTGGAAAATGGTGTCATGGTAATGGCTCTGTCAAATGGGTAAGGACACACATTCTCAAACTTGAATGTCTTTGGATCATTCCCTTCTTGGATGGCTTTCAGAGCTGTCTTCATTTGCTCCCATTTTGAATTGATAGGTGATGGCTGGGGTGCCCCCAATGTAGGAGTGCCTTGAGGTAGGTATGCACTAGATGGGGCCACTCAATATGGATGGCTGTGAGGGATTTGCTGATAGGGATTGTACATTGTTTGGGTAGCTACATGGTGGATGATGAGTTGCTGAGGGGGAGGTGGCGTATATTGTTGCATGTGCTGCGAAGCTTGCTGTTGATATGGGATTTGAGGTTGGGATTGAGGAACATAAGTTGGCTATGGGATAAATGGATTGCTTTGTGGAGGTAAGGTATAAGATGGTTGTGAGGCTTGGGGAAAGGATCGGGGGGCTTGTGGGGCTTGACCAATATATGTGGG
Organism: Cupressus sempervirens; assembly: GCA_028749045.1. Classification (NCBI taxonomy): domain Eukaryota; kingdom Viridiplantae; phylum Streptophyta; class Pinopsida; order Cupressales; family Cupressaceae; genus Cupressus; species Cupressus sempervirens. Next base: position 890,081,590 of record CM053792.1, on the reverse strand, counting down.
TTGTGCCCCCATTTGGAATGGTATCTACAAATAATTCGTGGTTGGCTGGGGTGGTGGATTACCTCCTAGAAGTGGCATTGAAAAGTAGTTGGTAATGGGAGGTAATGGATTAGTTGGTGGTGGAGGTGGTGGGAATTGAAAGCTTGGGAATGGAATTGATGGGGTTTGATGGCTTGGTGGTTGGATTTGGAAGCTCGGTAGAGTGGTGGCGGGAGCTGGGGTCACTTGGGAGCTTGGCAGAAAATTGGCAGTAGCTTGTGGATTTGTAGCTAATGGTATTGAGCTCCCAAGACCTAATGGAAATGATGGGATTGTGCTTTGGGCTGTGGTGAACAAGCTGGGGGTGATGAAAGGTTGATTACTTGGCCCCATGGGTGGCATCCCTGTTGTATATTGCTGAGATTGGCCAAAGATGCTAGCACTGATTTGGGAGATGGGTGGATTTGGAAGGCTGGGTTGGGGAGCAACAGCAGCAATAGTGAAGGGGGTGAATGGTGAGGTGTTTTGGGTAAAGGGGGTTTGGAGTGGAGAGGTATGAACCAAGGATGGAGTGGTGGTGGTTAGGTTGGCTTGCGGCATGGAGATTTCAACTTGGGTGGATGATGGCATGTTTGGGTCTGTTGGATCATATGGATTGGCTAGAGGCTCTTCTTTTGGCATATATTGAGGATAATTTGGATCATAAGAGCCTATGGGTGGTGGTAGTTGCCCAAACAATGGGTGAGATGGATCTGATAATGGAGGGGGTCTTCCAAAGTCAAAGGTTCCTACATTGTCCCTTCGAAATTTAGCCATGATTGTCTCTTTGTTCTTGTCTATAATGGCGTTTACCAATACTGCATTTCTTGGTTGGTTCATGAAAGCTTCAATGTCAGTAGGTGATGGCATAGCTTTCTCTGGGCTGAAGGATGGCTGAGTGCTCAAGGGGGGTGATGTTGTTCGATCCAAATGATAGGGCTCCATTGTTTCTTTCTTCTAGGCTAAGCGAGTGACAGGTGGCATGAAAAATGCTCCTAGGGATGAGATGCAATAATGCTGATGGATGCAAAAAGGGGAAGGCTTATCTATGCAAATGATTTCCTAGGTTGAGGCAAAGCTATATGAAAAAACCTAAGGAGGATTAGGTTGGGGATTCTAACTTCAAAGATATGTTGCCAAAGCACAAAAGGTCTGCTTTCCTATGTGCAAGCTTGGTGGTGATTGTGTCAACTTAAGGATAGACTGATGATCCTTTAGGAAGAACACGAGATTGACCACTTGTGGATCCCAACCTTTAGCTCAAGGTGATGAGGGATAACAAGTGACAAAGCTGGATTACCCTAGACAAAGCTCTGTCAAAGGGACAACCTTGGTGAGATTGGTAGATTTGAAAGATTTTTAGGAATGGCAAACTTTTGGCAAGGTGACAACAATTTTGAAAGCTTAGATGTGCAGATTTTGGATTGCTGGCTAGATGGTTTGGTTCTAAATGAGATGGATGAGCTAATAATGCTTACAGGGATAACCTAAGATGGTTGGCTCTTCTACAAAGATGACTCTAAAGTGAAGCTTATCCAAGAAGATGTGGAGAAACAAGGGTGTCTAATCATAGAAATCATGCCTAGTTGGTAAGGCATAAGCAGGATTAACTCTCGGATGTTGGCTAAATTTGATGGTGCGCTTTAACCAGGCCTCTTGAAGTACTTCGTCGGCAGCTTTGTCCTCTACTTTGTGGAGTTTGGCAATTCACGGGCTTGGTGTTATTTCTTTTCTCTTGGCTGAAAATTCTTGGCATGCCAGAGATGGCTTGAGTTTGACTTTGTGAAACTTCTGTTTGGGTTTGGGTTGTTCCGACATAAATTCCTGAATTTGCTTGGCTTTGGGAGATTCTGGTTGTTTTGCTTCAACTTGTTCAACTTCTAAAATAGGCAGTGACTACGCTAAGTGTTCCCTAAGCTAGGATTGACCAAGTTTGGCAAACATTCATTCAACAAGTAAAATAAAATCAAGCAATAGATAGGAACACCCAGATAGAAGTTTGTTGTTCTCAGAATGTGATACTTGCACCGAGGAGTGTGTGTGTTCTACAAATGTTTCGATCAGTCACTTCAAACACATTAACATCCTAGATAGTTTTCTGCAAGGCTGACAGTTGGTTTAGCTAGGGAGTCTTTGATATACACAAGGTACGTGAGGCCCAAATCCATAGATGAGACCAAAAAGATGTCACACAGCCGAGAAGAGCGGTAACCCACTTCTCCTCTTTCACTTCTCAAGGGTATAAAGTTCCTTGAGGCTTAGCCCGAGAGACAAAATCTTGATCCCAAGAGAGGTGTCTTTCAATTCACCTCCTGATTCTTATACTCCGCCGGAACGCTGGAGTTGAGGTCGTCCAAGGGGTGATGAAATCCCCAAGCAGGCCTCCTAAAAAGAAACAAGGTTTTGGATCCTAATCTTATGCACCCAAGATGTCCTCGAAAGACGACAAGGGGAGAGAAGGCTTGGATGACCTTGGGCTAAAAAACACGCTTGTTCTTTTACCAACTGACTCTTATGTGTGCTAATCTAGACTTTGCAAGCACTCATGTTTAAGAGACAATGTTTAATTCCAACTTGAAGCGCCAACAAAAGTAAATCGATCGAAGAATGCAAACAATAAGAAGAGTTAGGGTCAACAAAAGCAAACTCGCGCGCCCAGAGGCCCTCCATGTCAAGTATCGATTAATTTTCTTTAAGGCATTCAAGATTGAGTGTGAGTTTATTTTAAGCCCAAAACAAAAGTGTGTGAGATTCTATTTGTCAAGCGTGCGCCCGAAGGCCCTCCACGTCAATAGTTGTTCAATTTTAGTGTCCAAACTTGAAGTGTGATCGATTTAATCTAGAGTTTTGGTCATTTAAGAATTTTGATAAAGTTAAAGAAAACGTTCAAAGACCAAGTGAGTGAGTTAGATTGTGGAACATTTAACACCTTTTTCAAGTAGACCCATCCCCATAAATGGCGCTGAGATTGCAACCAATGGTTGAATTGATGGGTGATTAGAAAAGAGGTGAGTCCAAGGAACTACTCAAATTGATTTTTGCAAATTTGTATTTAACTTAACAAAGTTTCTTAAATGTCCAAAAATCAAACTTTACCTAAATTGCATGTGGAAAAGAGATTTGTTTTGTTCAATTTTAGAAGCTCCAAATGAAGTGTTTGATATTGCAATGGTTAATTGATCTTTGGCATTCAAGATTGGATTTGTTGTTTTAATCATGCATTCAAGAAAAATTTGATTTTAATCCATGGCATTCAAGAGTGTGTTTTGAACAACATTCATTCAATGGAAAATGTGTTTAACCATTCAAGTTCATTTTAGCAACATGCATTCAAAGACAAATAGTTAAACATTCAAGTTCATTTTTTAGCAACATGAGAACCTGCAAGAAACATGGTTAGTGGTTCCATATGTGCTCCAACCTGCAATGAGACAAAAAAAACCAATTTAGTTAGTTACCCAAAATCTTCAAAAATGAGAGCTTAACTATGGGAAAAAAAAAATTAACTTTTTTTGCTATTTTTTCTACGCGTAAAAATGCTTTAAATGGTCTAAATCCTACGGAATCACTAAAAGTCAAATTTTGATTTATACTCTTTTTTTTTTTTAACTACAAAGTGCAGAAATAAAGATTTTAAAATAGAAGTGCAACAAAGACAGGCGAAGACCACAGTTCATCAGGCGCAGACGCCAAATTGCAGAGACGCTGATCTGCGGAGATGCTAATCTGCGGAGACGAAAAAGGAAGAGGCGGAGACGACAGATTAAGTTGGCGGCGGCGGAGATGACAATCTAGGTTGCGGAGATGACAGTTTGATGGCTGGCGGCAGCAGAGATGACAGTTTGACTGATGGCGGCAGCGGAGACGACAGTTCAGGTTGTGGAGATGACAGAGTAGCCGACGGAGGCACTGATTTGCGGAAACGACAGTCCAGGATGCATAGACGACAGTCGAAGATGCCAAACTGCGAAGACAACAATTTGGTTGCGAAGACGACAGAGTAGCTGGCGGAGACGACAGTTTGCAGGCACAGACGCCAAACTACGAAGATGACACTACGCGAAAAAAAAAGCTGAAAAACACGGATTTTTTTCAAAAAAATTTTAATTTTTTGTTATTTTCGAATTTTTGAGGGTATGTCTTCTTCCCAAGTGCGTTCTTTAACCTGCAAAAACAAGAAAAACACCCTACAACTCACTCAAACAACAAGAAACATTAGATTGTTAGAAAAACAACATATAGATAGAAATTGATGATTAAATGACCCATAGTGGGGTCCCCCCGGGTGTGCCAAAATGTAGAACAAGATTTAGTATGCAAAGAACATTAACAATAAAGTAAACATTCACAAACTAAAACTAAATTCACATATATGTTTAGACAAAGAAAAGCAAATAAGAAGTGCAAAACCTCAAAGGAGAAAACACTCCATGCTTTCTTGATTTTGTAGATGCGTCCTTTGATGTGGATGTATGCTCAAGATGCTCAAAGTTGCTTCAATGGTGGAGATGGGTAATGGCAAATTGGTAGCTTTGTGAGCTCTCAATTTGGCATTATAAGGGTAAGATTGATGACTTTGGTTCTCAAAATAGCATGGTAACTTTAGCTCAAAGATTGTTGTTGAAATGGCTTGGGAGGGGATTCAATTTATAGGCTAAGGGCTTGAGGGATGGAGGGCTAAGATGCAAGGAGAGATGAAGGCTTAAGGAGGGCTAGGATGCACTCAAAGGAGAGCACATGGATTGTGTTTGTTTAGCACCAATGGGAAGGTGACACTTGTCACAAGGAGGATGAGTGTGAGAGGGTAGGGTAAAGGGTTGGTTAAAGGCATGATGAGTGGGGTTGAGTATGTAAGAGAGATGTAAGAGGAATGAGTGTGAAAGAGGGAAGAGTGTGGAAGATGGATGTAAGAGTCATGAGTGGGCTTGTAAGAGTCTTTTATGGTTTGTAAGAGCACTCATGACTTGGTGGTTGGGATTTTTGAGGGGAGACTTTGGTTCGGTTTAGGAAAGTCTTAAACTTGTTTAGGGAATGTGACAACATTAGGGGGTGGATTAGGCTTGGGTTTAGGATTAGATTAGGGATGTTAGAGATGTGCAAGTGGATGGCATTAATGAGGGTAGGTGAGTTAGTGGCTAAGCTTGGTTAGTATGGGTGGATGGGGTGGATTAAGCTAAATGGAGGATTAGGGATGAGTTAGGGGTTTTTGGATTTGAGGATTTTATTTATCAAATAGATTTATTTAATAAATGGAGATTTTTTGAATTAGATAGGAGAAAAGGATTTAATTGATAAATGATAGGTTATTTGATTTATCAATTAGGACTATAGATGATTAATTAAATTAATCAGCTAGGGGATGGCAAAGGATTAATTAAATAAAAATTTAATTAATGATGTCTTTTTAGATAACTAAATAGGATTACTAAAGCGGTGTAATCAAATTTAGGTGTCTACAAAGAGTAATAGAGGAAGATACAAAGTTCAGAGAAAACATGATTAATAATTGTGAAGTTAGCACAAAGGAAGATATGGATAAGGTATTGAACCTTTGTTGAGGAACAAAAGAAGATCAATTCTTCTGATGGGAGGCAATTATGAAGAGGTTGAGAAGGAAATAGAAGAAGTCATAGTAAAATTTATGACTTCTATGTCTGAGGTCACCAAGGAGAGTACGCAACTGAAATCACCAAGTTTAGTATGTGTGGAGGCCAATACTCCTACTGCTCACCTAACTATAGATATTAACGAAAATCCTTTTGCAAAATATGGGACCAACATTGTTGGCAATATTACTTCCTATTCAAGCTCTAATGAAGAGGATGACGAAGATGCAAAGGAAAATGTAGAAAAGAAAAAGATAGAAGAAAAGGAAAGGAAGAAACAAGAGAAGAGGAAAAAAGATGAAAGAAGAAAATAACAAGAAGCTAAAAGAATTGAAAATGAGAAGAGGAATGAAGAGGAAAAGAAGAAAAAGGAAGAGGAAGAGTTAAAGGAAGAAGCAAGGAAGAGAGAAGAAAGAAGGAAAGAAGAAGAACAAACAAAAGAAGCAGAGAAAGAAAAAGAAAGATTAGAAAAGGAAAGAAAGACAATTGAAGAAGAAAGAAAGAAGAAGAGAAAAGAAAGCAAGAGGAAAAAAAGAAGAGTACATAACTGAAAGCAGTTGAATTAATTCCAATAGCAAACCCAACAACAGAAACATCAGTATCTGATGATGATGATGAGCAGAAAGGGTTAATGATCTCTTTGAGCAAATTACTTGAAAAGAAGAAATCGGTGAAGTCTTTGGAAAGAACGTTGATAGAAGTCTTGGAGAGAATGCAGAAAACAATCCACACAATTGTCACAAATCCAAACTTGCAAACAAAGGCAAAATAGTTGGTGAAATCTTTTGATGAAGAATTCACAAACTTGTCAAAAATTGCTTCAATTCTTGCACAAACGAAGCATGATGTAGCATTGTTTGATACAGTATGCACAAATGTCAGAAATGATCTGAAAACATTAAAAGGGTGCATCAAAGAATTGAGGAAGAGCACAAATGAAGGTAAGAAGTTGTATGGACAGTGCGTAATGTCATACAACTACCTGTCACATTTTGACAATCAGATCAAAGGCCAAATGAGTGAGCTTCATACACTCACTATAAGCTCGCAGCAACCAAAGGCACGGATTGAAGATTTTGAAACATAGATGGAGAAGATTTACAATGCTATCAGAAGCATTAAATCTAAGAAAGAGATGGTAATAAAGAGATTATTTTTCCTCAAAGAATACTTATCATCTAAAGTTGTCATTTTGCAAAGGCAAAATATACCAAAAAACACTAATTCAACCTTTGTCTTAATCCAACAATTACATATAGATCAGAAACCAAATGAAATACCACAAGGAAGGAAGTTAACTCTATAACATTCAAAGGAAAGAGTAGATATTGTTATGCAGATTGAAGAATGAAAACAAAATACCAATAGAGGCAAGAAGAGTTTGCACTAATATTGATGGGAGAATGAGGTAAAGCAGAAGATTACATTTACTCATAGACAAAAGGAAATTACAATAGCAGAGTATAGAATACTATCGTTATAGAATCAGAGAAAAAATGACCAACCCTAAGAAGGGTTACAATATTTGCTTTTATAGTTCAAGCATAACTCAGATAGCTTCTACCCTAAGGAAAAACTCAACAACTGCATTTAAGATTGCAGAGAACAATCACTACAAAATTGGGAAAGATTTGATCATGGTATACATCCAGATGCAGGAAAGTCATATTATTTATCAAAAAGAACCTTAAGAAGACAAAAATGACAGCCATTAATGTTTTAACTGAGTAGATAGATAACCAGGTGGTAAAGGGAATGTCCCTTGCATTTATCAGGCATGGAGAATGAAAAAAGGTGGTTGCAGACGATTAAGAAGATCAGATTCGTCATTAAAGAGTTATCTTTCTTTGTTCTCGACACACCAAGCCAGCCATGTGATAAGTCAACTGGAGTTAATCTTCAAGCTTTGCCACATGGTCCAACCATATTAAAACACTTTGCCACCTCGCCAGCATTCTAACTTATGTTGACCTGCATCTTTACCCTAGTCCCAGCTTCGCCACCTTTTATCTTAACTAACTGTTTTACCTTGTGAAAGTGCGAACTTAATCATATTAATTGCTATCATTGCTTCGCAACTTGAAATCGATGTAACATAAAATGCCCGCGACCCTGCGAGAATGAACTTAACCACCACTACCTACTTGCCACCCGGGCCCGTCAAGACACATGTCAACATGTCGTTATGTTGCTTTGACTAAAGATCTGACAGTTTTTATAGCAACATAATGAAAACCATCGATCTGCTTCAATTCGATAGTGGAGAAGGTACAACACCCTATGAACTATGATGGGCCCACTGAGACACATGTTGCATCATCACTACCTCACTATGTTTATTTCATTGTGCATCTTGCAGTAGCAACAAAGAGACAACCCTTTATCATCTTCAAATCAACAATGGACAAGGGTACATCAAGAAACTGGCCCACTTAAAAAGTCACGAATAAAACTTTGACAGTCGTTACCTTGTCTGACAACTCCACCTGTCGCAAAGAAGCAAGGCCCGCCTAGGATACATGGCACACTATCACTATGTCACTATGAAAATTCGACGTACAATTTTCCATAGTGACAATCGTAGATTCTGGAAGATCGAATGGTTGAGAAGATGCAGGCCTGCCAAGATATTTATAATGTGAAGCAACTCGAAGACTTAAGATATAAAATGTAACCCAACGCTTAAATATATCTTTATAACATTTGATCATTTGAATATTTTCAAAAATATTACCGTTGGCCATGCTTTGATAGGCAAAACTCAAATCTTTTGGAGGGAGGGCAAGAATGGCTAACAATAACTTTCAAGACTCGCGCAGTTGTCTTAGCAATAGGGAGAAAATTGACACCAAAATTTATGGATACTTTCATTAGTTTTTGAAGTATTACATATAGGCCTTTTAACTTCCAGACGTTGCAAAGATTACAATTTCAAGAAGGCCAAAAATAGAAAAAGGTGACACTTGTCATGCTAGAATAGAGCAATGATTAGGACGGGGAGCTAAAGCCTTTTCGCTTCCATCATCAGCCATTTTGGCCTCTTCTTGGCTCAATTTGTATCTCTTCTTTGCCCCAATGATGTCTACAAGATCCTTGACATTAGGATTTAACACATTGTTTGATCGAATCATCCAAAAATCATGCTTTGCAACTAGCCCTTCCATGGTGTTGACCCCAATTTGCAATTTTTTTGACACTTTAATTAGCATCCCATCTATAGCAGTTTAAGTGTGGAGATCGGAGTTCTGAAACTTATCATGCAACATCAACTCATCGATGAAATCCCAGTAGGTTGTCTTTGTGTGCTCTACATCAACCACTTTGTCCCACATGGGACTCTGTGTGTAGCTCCCAGAGATAACCGAAAATGGTTTCTTCCATCTTCTTCATTGACTCGTTTATCTTCTTTAGTTGTTTTTTGGCCTTCACCATATTCTCTCTCTCTTGAATTCGAGAGAAAACATCCAGTAAGACTGAGGCTCATCTCCATTCTTCAAAATGCCTAGGCTAAGAGATCACTCAACCTTCATGTTCATGATTTTATATAGCACAGACATAGAGTCCTTGTACTTCTCTATATATGTCTTGAGAGACTCAAGATTACTGTACATGATCTCTTTCAATTTTATGGACCTTATACAAAGGGCACTCAATTTCTTAATCAAGGGCAGGCCCCTTACCTTCATATCTTTGAGCCATCCACGCCCAATCTAGCCAAAATGTCGCTCTTCCTGAAGCTTGGTGAATAGGGCCTTGTTCTCTTCTACAGATGGGTCAAAAGGCCACATGATTCTTCTCCATAACAAAGTTGTCAGTGTTAACATCTTTGCCCAAAGTTGCTAAAGTAGGAACTTTTTTTTCCTTCTTGGTGACAGACGCCTGCTTCACGATTTGAGTGATCAAATATTTTGGAGGCGCTCCTTCCTCTATCCTCTTCCTCTTTCTCTCAGGCATATTCTCCAGCCAAGACTCCAAGGTGAGCACATTGAGAGAGGACTTGAGTGTTGTTGCATCAGAAAGCTTCCTCGCCACAGGATGATTGTGTGTCTTCCTGGTAGAAAGAGGGAAAATAATTGTTCGAGTGGAAGAAGTGGTGGTAGGAATATTACCTTGGCTCTTGGGTTATTGAGGTGTCACATTCGATGGTGGCCCTCCATCAAGTTCGTCATTAGGCTGGGCTTCATCTAAACCATCTAAATTGATCACTGGGGTGGATTTATCTTCGTCCTTAGCACCTTTTGTTTCCGCTTCTCTCTCCTTTCCTTTATCTTTCTTAGGCTCCTTTGTTGAGCCTATTACTAGAAATAATCTGCCTTTGTAGCTGGGAGCAATAGGGATTTTCTTTTGCGGAGGTTCAACTCCTCCTCCAACAGTCTGAGAAGGCCCCACGGACATGGTCGCTATAGTTGTTGCTGCACTAGTGGAGGTTGTGGCGAATGTTTGGGCCAGTTGAGATCCTAATGGTGAACCACCCATCCGCTTTCTCTTAGCCTACGTACACTCCACCCATTTGTCGGTTCACTTGATCACTCCATCTGTTAGCTCTTCCAAATTATCAATGGTTGGACCCGAAAGAGGGGCAGAATCAATGGGAGTGTCTAACTTTCGTCAAATATGTGGAAGATTGCATGTATTTACCATCATCCTGAACAACTTCCACATCTATACTAACATTGTGCAATTTTACTTTCTCTATTGTCATTCAGGAGAAGAATCTCTCTACTTACATGTTCATCGGCATAATCTACCCAATAGTCCTCTAGTGCGGGAGCGTCCCTAAATCCTAAGCCTAACTGCAAATTCTTCTTGATAAAATCGACAAGATCAAACTTTAACTGAATTACCTCATCTAGCTCTGGCTTGTATTTCTATTCAAGGCCTTGAGCATGTTTTTAGCATTAGAATAGAAGGCACAGGAGTACAATCCCATTGTAATCGGAAAAGCGATGCACGCCTTCTTAACATCTGGGCAAAAAGTGTTCACTTGCAAAAATAAAAAATGGCACATCTCAACCAGAACAATCTAATCATTTGGATATATAAGGAGCTTCCATGAGAAGCCATCATAACCGACAATCCTAATATAAGAGAATGTCGAGAATTGAATGAACTTTCAAACTGAGTTGCATCAACCACGACTTCAGGGGAGAGCCACCTTTTTGGGCATCCGGATGATCCTCATGGTGAAGGCATCATTTACCTTCATGAAATCTACATAGCTTTAGTGTAACTGCAGGCATGGATAAAAGTCATATACTTATATATCCTCATCAAACTCTTTAACGTGCGACAATTCAAGCCACAATTGGATGGTTGCAAGGGCGTAAATTAAGTAGGGCATATAAAACTATTTATGGACTCTTGTCGTCTAAAGCCAACCAGTTATATTACCACCGATCATTTGCACTCAATCCACATGTTCCCCTTCATTACATACTACATGGACCAGATAGAAGTAATGTTCCATAAAATTAGAGGCATCTTCATTCCCCTCAGTGTGTGCAGAAGAACAAAGATATCTACGATTTCCCTGTCTAGATTGGTACCATAGAGTCTTAGGTAACTTGTTTTTGTGGCTTTGAAGGGTTTGAAACCAGGTAACCATCATGTCTCCTCTCCTCGTTGAATTCTTCTCGTTGCACAGAGTGGTCGAATTCCAGAAGTCCATGTCGTTATTCACCTCCCTCGATGGCAATCGAAAACAGTTTTACAGAATATCCCAATCGTGAGTGAGCAACAGCTCGTTATCCAGAGTTTTGATCTGGTGGATACCCAAGTAGTAGTGTGTAATGCATTCAAGGATTAGCTATGCACCTGCATCACCACCGGGAAACAGGTTGCCTCAACCATGCCACTCTCCTTCAGCTTCTTAGTGATGGGATGAATGGGATCTTCCTGCAATCTCGTGTAGATCACGAAGATCGTAAAAGCACAACTGGGTATCGTTCAGGCTTTTCAATGTGCAGTCTATTCCATTCAGATTATCGTAGCCAATAAACCTTGAATCCTTTGCGAAATTATAGCACTGGTGTTGCAATTAACTTAAATACGGAAAACGAAATAGACCATTGCAAGTGAGATGATGAAAAAATGCAACGAAATCTTACTTCATAGATATACCTTTATGATTGTTGGTTGGAAATCCCCACGCCACAAAAATGATCTGATTTGCATTAAATTTGGAGGAGCGGATTTGAATTAAATGCAGAGGATTAATGGGCGAAAATGACATCAAACATGTCTTATCCATACAACTTTTCCCTTTATAAATCAGATGTCTTTTGAATCCTACCGCTTAAAGCGGGAGAAGCAAAATCTTTGATTTTTTTACTTCAATTCATGGCTAAGGCAAATGAAGGCTCCTGTTATACTCAAAAATTTGGCTTCCCGCATGTAGTCGTTATGCTTGGTGTATTGGAGGGGTAATGACTATGCAACCAGTATTTAGTAAATGATTACATAGAAATAGATAACTTCAAAAAAAGAAACTAAGTGTCTCCTAGACAAGATTTACAAAATAACTAGCTGCATAGCCATTGCCCGTTGGAGGAATAACCTTAATAATTTTCCATCGGCTTAGCTTTTACATATTTTTCCTTTATTCCAAGAATCCTTGAAATGAGGTTCTCCCCCAAGAGCTTCTTTGATAGTCTCTGCTAGAATATTCCTCAGATTTCGGACATTCACCTTGTCGTGGGGGGCAAATTTATAGTTATACGGGATCACACTAAAATCACTCCTCCTCCGGGCGAAAGGGAAGTGGGGAAGGGGAAATCCCGAACTCCGAATACTTGATCAATATTAAAGGACTTAGAAATTTCTTGTCATCAAGGGAGGGGGAAGCCTGTGACCTTTGTAAGGGAAGAATGCATCCTCCGAACAACTTCTTCCCACGAGAAACTGACTAAGTGTTTTTCACACAAAGCATGCAGAGGAGGAACTGACGCACCAAAATCCCAGAAACCAACATAAAGAGAAGGAAACCCGATGAGAAGCAACTTGAACCAAAACCCAACTTAATAATTAGCTTATTTCTTGACATGGGTTTGATAATAACAACTTGCTTTAGGCAACAAGGGGAAAAAGCTTGAAATTTTGGGACTAAAAATAGAGCAACACCCTGCTAATCCATAAGTTCCACTAAAGACTGCCCTCAAACAAGCAGCCCCGACCCCTATACAACGAGATTCTTTCTTGGACACGTGTTACAGATGGCATCCGAATTTTGAAGAGATCGATGTTGATTGCATAGAAGAAATAATATGGTTGCTACATTCTATTGTTGATAATGAGGTCGATTGGCAAATATGGTTGAAGGTAACAACAATATACTTGACCAAACACATGATTGGCAGAAACTGAGGTCAGCACTGCAGAAAATGAGGAAGCAAAGCTATAAGCAGTTGGCAATTTTTTGCGAAACCAAACTGATAAGTTCAATGAGTGGATTTTGAAGATAGATACTAGGAGCATGAAAATGGTTGAAATGTTTTGATAAATCCAGGATATTAGGGAGAAATCAATGAATAAAATTGTTGAGGTTGATAAGCTTTTTAGTAGAGCTAGCTTAGTGATTTTCAGTGATGACTCCAAAAGGAAGTTATGCCCAATTCCAATGGTAAGGCAATAATTTCACACCTGATTAGAGACTGTCTACTGAAGATGATCTAAGGAGAACATCTAGGGTCAAAGAAGCACTTAAGAAATTGGATAATAAAATGGAGAGTTTTGAGGATGTGAGGAAGGAAATCTGAGCATTCTACCATTAAGTGGAGGCAGATTTGAAGGCACTGGATATGTCAGCTGCTTTTGATGTCATGGGAATATTTGAAAGGTTTAAGTCAACATACTTGAGAACCATTCTAGAGCAATAAGGAACAAAACTCACGTCTCCGCTTTCACAAATTTTGACTTACAATATTCTGGGCAATTTTGGCCCAGTCAATTCAAGGAGTGTACAGTTTTGACGTCAATGCACAAGTCAGCGAATTTTCACTCCATAGCTCCACAACTCCAACGAGTTTTGTGTCTACATCCAACGATTCTAGGCTCTGTCACAAATTTACATGATTCTACTGTCAATTCTAAAATTAGAGGCTTTTTGAGTGCGATTTTGTGTTTTCTAAGTTTGTTGGAAGTCAAGTGCATGATGCCACCAAAGTAGAGGAAGATTATATATTTAGAGGCTTTTGGAGGTAGAGTTTGAGGTCTAGTTCATTGGAGCTCCTTCTCTTCTTCATATTTTAGAGTTTTCATGTCATGTACAAGTTTATGCACATTAATATAATAAAAAATAAAAAATAAAAGAGCAAACCAACATCATGTCATATTAACACTTAGTTTTGTACATAATTTGATAGAATTGCATTATTTTACACTCTTTGCCTAGCAGGTACCTTATGCAATAAAAGTGTATTCAATTTAGTACTCTTAATTCTCTATGTGGTTACATCTGCTTGCATTTACGTGATTTATTTTGTGAATAACAATAGAGCTAGTTGTTTTATTATGTTGAATACTTGTGCGATCATTATAGTTACTGGAGTTTGTCACAAATAACTGCACAATACCTCTCTTTCACAAGTTACCCGGCCAGCTGGACCATATATTGATTTGCCTGAATCGTTGGCTGGGGAGGTTCGAGGAGGGAATCAAAAGATATGGGCAGTGGAATTTCTATAGCATGTTGGTAGTACTTTGTTTTCTGTTTGCACACATCATTAGTGATTGCACAATTTTGATGAGTTGTGAAATATCTTACAATCTTACGAAGTCTCATTACCAATTGCATCAATAAGTTACGTTTATGTTGCTCTAGATTTTGTTGGTTTCCTATCGTTCCCCTCAAAAGTTTAACTCACAAACGCATTGTGACCTATCTATTTAGGATTTATTTCCACACAATTTGCTTACAATTCTTATTGCCTTGCCCTCTCTTTTGCAATTTATTTACAAAACTGGTTGATTTAGGAATTCATAGTAGTTGCATGTTAAAATTTGCATTCATTTATAAATCATTAAATACAAAAATATTATTCTTCCATAAATCATTTCCAAAATTTTAGCAGAGTAACAAATCTTATTTATCAGAATGAGTAAAGGCCTCCTTCTAACGCAAACATTAGTCTTCAATTGAGTTATCCAAGCAGTTGAAAAATACCTTGACAGAACCTTGGAGTTGATAATTGATCAATTTTTCAAAAGAGCTTTACGAGAATTTCTACCAGTATCGTCATGTAACAACAATGCTCAACAAGGGTTGCACAAAAATTGACCTTGTTTTCTGTGAGAAAATATAACACATCGTCTGGTGTGCTCCACCTAAAGTACTTAACATTTTTAAAATTTAAAAAATAAAAATTAATCAGTGTAGTGAAAAGTTAGCTAATACAATGTATCCTATTCCATATTTTTTTGGTATTCTTTGATGAACATATTTTTTTATGAATTTTTGAAGTGGAAACATCCATACAATGTGAAATTTGAGTGTGCTGCCCCTAGAAATCATTGGAAGCTAATTGATCAAAAAAAATTGAGCCACCAAATCAAAACTGGCGACATAGTTGGCAAAATGTATTGCAGAGAATGATTACACCGTCATAAATATATAAGAAATGACTAGTGACTGATCAACAGAACTACAGTAAACTACTTTTACTTTCAATAGACAAGCTCAAGATATAATTAGGTGCATGTAGCAAACATGAATCCAAGTTTTACTCTGAAGCACTTGCCAAGAGTTAATTTAAGCACTGGAACCACATTTTCTGCAGAAATTACAATCCTATTAGTTTTCTGATCAGTCTAGATTCATGCTTGACAAATGGGGGGTTCTCAAACATATTGGCCTTCTTCAACCCTTACGCTGTTAGAGCAAAGCTGAAGATTCTGATGTTTATGTGAAATGCATCAGCTATTAGGATTCTCAAGCTGTTGTCCACCATGCCTTTCAAATCCCACAAGGGGCTAAGGTATGCATGCCTCATTTATAGTGCCACTTAGGTACCTCCTGCATGGAGTACCAGGTAGTCCCATATCACTGTCACCATATGTAGACCCAAAAACAGATGGCTTGCATCGTGGACCATAAAGGACCTTTCCTTTTTCCCTTTTTCGCAGAACAGGTGAGGCAGCAAATAAATTGTGTTACCCATGGAATTTATCAAACCATAAGAACTTAATTAATACCTGCAAATATTCCATAAAACAAGATAGACAAAAATAATAATTAACATGATAGTACTATTTCATATCTCAATAGCATGTGTAAGAAAAGATTTATTCCTAGCTATAGATTTTATTTGTCTGATGGATTTGAAATCAATCCCTATGGCATTATCCTAGCCTCAGATATACATTCCAGCAGTTACTTCCTCAATCCATTGTCACCTCAGCAGCTGTTTCCTCAATTGATTATTGCCTTATATTTATTCCTTAGAATTCGCCCTTTCTAGATGAACTCAATTCAAGATCCTTCCAGCAGCTGCTTTCTCTCATCATGAACCCCTTCAATGGCTCTTTCCAATGGTCTCATGTAGCTAATTCTTTGTAATACTAACCTGTGTTTCTGTCATAATCACAGATCTTCTGTCTAATGATGTCAAGCCCCACGTGCAGCTTCTCAAACACCCTTAATGATATGTAGCTTTGAGCAACTGCTATGCAGCATCCCAACTCATTGTGGCAACTTACTTTAGCATTATATCATGACTGTGATGACGAACTGGGGAGAGTGCCGAAATGTCTTCCTTACATACTTGGGAAATCACAAGCCCATCCATTGGACTTCTGGAACTTTAATTTTCTTCTTTTGTGATCCTTCAAATTAGTTTGGATTTGATATATCTTCTTCAAACCAAGCTGAAAGAAAAAAAATCATCTGCACCCAGAGCCAGACTAAGAGATTGCGCACAGGCTGCAAGTGCCAGCTACAGAGCAAGCACTCTCCTGCACTGATACACGTTAAAGTAAACTGTATCAAAATAACAGGATAAATCACTTTATACAAATAAAAATGCAAGAATCACAACAAACAAAATAGAGAACTAGACATGAATGTAAGAAATAATATATGGAATCACACATAATAAACTAGATATAAAATATTTATAGATTAGATATAAAATAGTTGATCAGCTCCACAGCACTCATAAATGTTGCAACTTGGACACCGTAGAATTGAGTACCAACTGAAATTGATTGCTACACATTATTTTGGCCTAAAATACTACAAGCTTGTAAAAGAAGAAAATAAGCCATGATGTTATATTTTAAATACACGTTTCAATTTATTTTCAGCTTATAATCCAGATATAAAATAGCAGAAATCTAAATCAATCAAGATGCAACTTGAAAATTGACAAATTCAGAGCTTTCGCTTCAGTTTCATTTCTTGTGGCATTATCATCTAGTTTTATATGCATTTTAGTCACAAAACTATTTAAAATCTCCCCTTCCTCAATTTTTGTTATTGACTACTATGACTAAAGTCATATCTATTGCTTCTTATTTTAACTTCAATTATTTTCATTTCGTATTTTTTTGTTAAAATTTCATTTAGTGGTCCTGACTATTAATAGCAACTTCTGGTATGCTTCCATTCTGCTAACTTTGGTCAATTATAGGCACTGCTGTAATATGTTTACTCATCGTTGCCTGATCTATTTTACCTGCTTCTGAATACCTTTACGCGAATTGTCCATCCAAGACTTCTTAGAAGGATGTCACAAATTGTTGTATGCATCCATCCCATTGACTGGCTATGGTCATTTATAGGCTCTCCTGTAATATCTTTCTTAATCATTGCCTGATATATTTTACCTGTTTCTGAATATCTTTGAGTGCATTGTCCATCCAAGACTCCTTAGGCAAGTGTCGCAACTTGTATGCTTCCATCCTGTTGATTGACTTTGGTCATTTATAGACACTGCTGTAGTATCTTTCTGAATCATTGCCTGATCTATATTAACCGTTTCTGAATACTTTTTAATGAGTCATCAGTGAGTATCTTGTGTCACATACTTTCTATACATAACTGTGCTGTTTACTGGAGCCTCCCTCTCTTGAATGTATTCCTCATTATCCCAAGTTTGGTCCATCATCAACTGCCTTCGACAAACCCATTTTCTTAGATATCTCAGTTTTCAGCAAAATAGTTCTAACATAACTGCAAGAACGAAAATATGTAGTCAATCCTATTACAAGCTTGAAAGAATAAGGATCATATGCAAGAGTTACAAAAAATAGATTAAAGTTCGATTGCAAGAAAGTATGTAATTATCTAAAGTTATGGGAAGATTGGGCATTGTGTATCAAAAATTCTAAAAACTTTTAGGAATATAATTTAGTTTAGAAATAAGAGAACACAGACCATCCGAAAAGGCGAAATGATATGATAAATCCAGTGAAACATGGGTACTCGCACCCCCCTCCCAAACCTCGAAGTACCCGTCCCCGAGACGTCCCTGAATCAGGTACTTGGACTACTTGGACTACCCGAGTACCCCCACCTCCACCATTCTGCAACCATGCTGCCGCTAGGATAGGCACTTGAATTTCTATTTGAATTTGGATGAGTTGAATGTTGCTATTGGGTATGTACTATGCTACTATGTTGAATGTTCAATGGTTCTAGTTTGTGTTGCAATTCTTCTATATTAAGTATTTTAATCTGGTATATTATACCAAAACATCATTTTTTAACTAGCATTTCAAGTTCTATAGGTATACTATACAACACCCTTCACTGCCCCATCCTACCCTTGCCGCAGTCCCCTCGTCATCCCCCTACCATCCTAAAAGTGAGGGACATTATCCCCAAGTCCTAAAAATTCACCTCAGCGTCCCGAAGTACCCCACTACCAGTGTTACACTGAATAAATCTCTACTAACATGCTTGCAATTATAGAAATAATTTATAAAGGCAAAGTCCTATTACATTAAGTTACCGTGTCCTTCCCCTGGCCCATCGGATCTGGGTTTAGGGACGGTACATGTGGGCCTATCAATACCAATATCTTCCATTGAATCTTGAAACTGTGAAAGGCATCTAGAAATTCCTTGCTCCCACATTTCTCCCCACCTCTGTTCTTCTATTTCCCGTGGTTAAATTTATCATTCTCGTTTGCTATGGCATTTACATTAATAATCTTTGTATTTCATAGACCATATAAATTATATTTGCTCGTCTACATTCACCTAGTATATATTAATAAGAATAAATTCATATATTTATAGTAATATACTTTTATATTTCATGTATTATATTTATATATTCTATATTAGTTACAAAAACACATTCATAAATGTATAGTAATGTATTAACATGATTTTTTATTTATTTATTTTTTGATGGAGGGTTCAGACCTGCGACGCAGCCCAGTGAGGCACGAAACCTGCAAGCTACCAACTAGCGAAGGCCACCATAGACATTTTAGGAACCTGATACGAGCCCACTCATGCCTGAAACCTCTTCGGCTTAGAGCCAAGAACTGAGGGGCATCCACCCCGTCAAAATCACCCGGGGTACAATCCCAGCCTCATCCCTTATGATGTCGAAGCCTTACACTCAGCAAGACTTGATCCCTGGTGGGCTCTTTGTGAACCATTCAACTTCACCAGTAGACCAAGGGCCCATTGACGATTTTATATTTTAATTTTCATGTATTATATTTATATATTTTATTTCAAATACGTTTTTATATTTCACTTATAAAATTTACATTTCACATTAATAAATTCATATACTTTATTTTTTTTAAAGTTAACACATTTATTCTCATGAGAGATGGATTCATGTGAATCACTACTCATGAAACATGGGTCAATGAGTTTGACTCCAAAACTACACAATTAAATCATAATAGCAATATCAAAACCTCCACAATATTTTTGACCAATACAAGATACTAGTTAGGCTGGGGTACCATGGAGGGGGGCTTCCTTCAATATAGAGTGGGTGGCAGCTGAGATTTTTTGGAATATTTACAGATGAGCAGTCTCATGAATTTTGTAATTTGTTTCGGCTTAATAATTTGAGCTCCTAAATTTAAGGACACTGGTAGTCAAATGGATTCGAGAGTGGAGATGGTCAAGATTTTAAATTTATTATTAAATTTTGGTGCAAAAATAATGAGCAATTATTGACATGTGGCAAAAATATTCCCTAAGCTGGTGGGACTCTTTTCAGCCCTACCCCATTTCCACCCACTCAATCTGGGGGCTAAAAGTCAGAGCTCCTATTTTGTAGGAAAAGATTCCAAATAAATCTTTAGCCCCCTAAAAAAACTATCACGGAACCTCCCCCTCCACAAAAATAGAGCCCAAGCCCACTCCATTGGATCCCTACCTTATAGTAATAAATTAATAATGTCAAACAGAAAAGCTGGGCAACAATTAATAACATCGATGGAGTGTCTGACCAGGAATGGGGGAATTTCAAATTTTGGAGATGCAGATAATGGAGATCAAGATGAGGATGACGATTCGGGTGGATTCAAGAGAGTTTGGAGGCGTTTGTATAGTTGGGAGCATCTTCTTGTGATCAAGGGAGTTGGAGCTGCTGTTCGGGGCCCTTTTCTTGCACTTGTAATGGGCTGTAGCCCTGCTTATTCTGCCTTTGTCCCTCTTGGTTTGAACGGTGCCATTTTTTACATTTGTGGCTTGTTTGTAGAGGGCCTTCTCATGAGGTTGGAAAACATTTTGTTTTTCTCCCTTGTGCTCGACATAGTTTGGTGTATGCCCCTGCACCTTTCCTTTCGGCAGCCACCACTGCTGAGTAATATCTTTTTCTTGGCAGTTGCCTTTCGGCCCGATGCTCAGTGGAGAGGATTGTGTTGAGTGACCCTACCCGTGCTTGGGTTGCTTCTGCTGAGGCTTTCCTTACGACTGGCTTTCTTAGCCCTGTCCTAGCCTTCTATATGGGCGCCCTAGACCTTACCTGCCGATATGTTGTGGAGGCGGTTTTGGAGATTCTCCCTCCTACAGCCACTTTTACCACGGTGTTTCTTGTGCAGAGGATTGTCTGGCATGTTCCTGCTGCCAGTCGTGTTTGTCCTCTATTGTTCAAGGTGTTTGTTTCTGGCATCTCTTTTGTGGAAGATCCACTGATTCTCTGATGCCTCGGGCTTCAAAGTCATCTCAGTCTTAGCTCTGTCCCTGCCATGTGGAGATAGGTTTCCCCTTTCTTTGGGTGGCACTTTACTGCCTGGACCTGTTTCTTCTCATGAATAGAGAAGTGATGGCTCATCCATCACTTTGAGAGTGAGCAAGATGTCTGGTTTTGTGGGCCTTGTGGCTTTGCCTGTTGATGAAGACAACGACGGTGAAGGAAGGATTTGATTGTCCAGAATGCTTTGAATGTCCTGTTCGTGCCTTTTGGTGCTGTGGAGGTGTCTGAGCCCAAAGTCGGAATGGGGTCGATGCCTCTTGTATCATTGGTTGGTTGGATTGCCCCTATTCTTGGAGTTGTTTGTCCGCATGGACATGTTATGTTTTGGGCCTCGTGTATAATTGGGAGCTTTGACTTTTATGCTACTATTTGTGGAGAGGTTCATTCCTCTTGCAGTCTATTCTATTTGTTTAGGGGCAAAGACTTGGGACCTGGTTCTTTGTGGAGATGATTTTCCCCCATTTTGGGTGGCACTTTTCTGATTGGGACTGATCCTTTCTGTGAACAGAGTATTAATGCCTCTTTTTTCTCTTGGAGAATGAGTGAGGTTTCTGGTCTTGCAGGCCTTGTGGCTCTGCCTGTAGATGGGGATGACGGAGTTGATGAAGGGATTATGGGTGTCCAGAGCTCAATGGATGTCATGTTTGTGACTTCTGGTGTTGTGGAGGTGTCGGAGCCCAGGGTCAGAGTGGCATTGATGCCTCTTCTAGCGCTTGGTTGGTTGGAATGCCCATGTTCTAGGTGTCGTTCTTTTGCATGGGGCTGTTGTTATTCTTATTGAGGGTGGCTTGGTTGTGGTTCACCTATGGTCATCGTGGGTTCTTATTGCTATAGTTGTGAAAAGATGCTGCAGTGGTGAACCTGCTGAAAGAATGTCGAATAGGCTCCCTCTGGTTGAGACGTGTGGCATTCATGGTGTCCTGTGGCTACCAACAGATTGGGTACTACATTTTCTGATGATAATGCTCTGGGATTTCGCTCCTTTCACTGGTTTTGGACAATGTGTTTTTTCGCTAATGGTAATCATGCTCACTTGGTGACTAGAGATCTGGCAAGCTGTGTTCTAGTCAATGGGAATATGCTACTCCAGCTCTTGGAGGGGTTTGGGAAATGCTCATTGGTCTTCAGTGCTTCTCCTTACTGCTTGCTTGGAGATGGTGCCTATCCCAATTCCTGGTGTGGAGTTTTTCTTTTGCCCTTTATAGCTAATAAGCTGTGATGGAAGTTGCTGACACTCATTTTTTTCGTCATTGCGTTTGGACTGTCCATTTTAGCTGGTAAGGATAGTGGGTCTTGTTTTTTCTGATGACCAATCATTGGCTAACAGTTTTCAAGGGCTCATTCTAGCCTTAGGTGTTTTTGGTTGCGGTTTGTAACTGACTTTGCGGTTGTATTTTCCCCAGCTAAGGTGGGGTGTTATGTTGGCCATGTTAAGGGCTGGGCACATTCAATTTGCTTCTTCCTCTTTTGCAGATCATATGAAGGTGGGGACCTGTTTCATGAAGGAGAAGTTTTGTAACTTTGGGTAGTCTTCTCCTTTATGTGGCTGCTTGGGCATGGGTTAGTTTTGTGGTAAGCTCCTCAATCTGATGATTACTTCCCTTTCTATTCCTATTGAAGCGGAAAGGAGTTTTGCAGATGGGGTGGATCCTTTTGTTGGAGTGAGGCTATGTTTTACTACACGATGGTTTCGTGTATCATTTTGTTACCCATTGTGAAAGGATGGGGAGCCATTCAAAATCCCTTTGTTAGTTTGCCCCACACATTGGGTTATTGGTCCATCACAATTAATGGCCTTTTCTAGCCCCTGAGCTGTAAGTGGCCAGTTGTGGCCCCTGGTTATCTGAGTGATCTTTCTAAAGGAGGCAGGTAAACTGTAAATCTACTAACAGTGTGCCCTTTGTGGCCTTGATTGTAACACCTACACCCTTATTATGTGATGTTGATCTCGTCACAGCCCTTTGAATGTGGTTATCTATGATTCAGCCCTCTTTTTAGGCTGCTGATTTTATAAAAATAATTTAATGTAAGCAGAAAAAATGCCTTCTACCAAAAAAGGAGAAGTTAAGAAGTATAATTATTTTTTACAATTTAGAAAATGTTAGCATAATTGTTGCTGCTTTACTAATGTACAATTGGCTAGCAACATTAAACAATGTGCAAATATAATTGCATCAAACTGCCCAAGTGGAAATCCGAAAAACTGGTAAGTTTTGTAAGAAAATAGACCATTCAAACTTATAATCATACTCTATATAACAGTGAAGCTTGGGAAAATTAATTTTGTTTTTACACTTTTATCCAATGCCTAAATTGTCTACGGCTTAGTAATGAAAAAGAATTACCGTATTACACAACTCCAAACTGGTCGGCTTATTCCAGAACATGATATCATCTATTTTGTTATGCATCTCTTGCTCTAGCATCCTGATGATGGATCATAGAGTGTGATCCAAAATGTTGATGTTAAAAACTCATAACAATCTAAACCAGAAGCAATCTGTTCAATGATATCATCTGTAACATACTTTTCTAAAGCTACACATCATACATTACTTCACCAATATAGTAGAGCACATGATCTACTTCTGCTTGTCATTTGCCTAATTTCATGTTAACATAGTTAAAAAACTCTTCATATAATTGTAAGAAATCCCTTGATTTATAGATATTCTAGACAAGTGTAAGAAAGAGCTTTATAAAAAATTCACAAATTACCTCAGAAACTTTCCAGGTTGATGGTTATTCTATCTGCAGCATCTCCCACTGATTCATCTTCCATACAACTTACTGAAATCCGTGTCTGCATCATTTCCATAGGTGAATAGATACAAATCCTCAGAAGTAATTACTTGACCCTATAACCAAATGTCAATAAATGGAACTAATTAAATTGCTGAATCATTTGATCAAACAAGCAGTTGTTAACAAGTTTCAAAAGGCCACAATTTGCATGCACAAGCCAAAGCCTGAGGATAAGAAAAGAAAAACCCGATTCATATAACCTGCAAAGACCAGTACGTAATCAGCAACATGGATGACAGGAAGTACGATGCAAAATTTGAACTTTGGAATATACCAAAAGTGATAACAGAATGAGGAGTTCCAAATTTGAACGATAAATAAGAGATAACATAAATTTATTAATGTCCAACAAAAGACCACAAATGAGGTCAAAGGGACTGCCAAACACAAGACAAGGGCCCAGCCCACAGCAAGGGCACCAAGCAGTACCTGAAGAAAGAGAGCCAAAGCAACAAGAAACAGAAAAGATCAACACAGAAAGAACCAGGGAGGAAGAAATGAGGGTGGGAGGGGAGGGTTGAAGGTGGTCTAAGAGAGAAGCATTTTCTATGAAATGGGAAGGGTGAAACAACAAAATTTATCTCTTGACAAAGCATATTTTTGTACTGATCAGCCGTATAAAAAGATTAAAAGAAAAAAAGTAAAACCTGGTACAAAGATCAACAGAGGTGCTCACAAACCACACTTGAATGAAGACAGACAGTTTTGCTTACATACCTTAAGATCCAATTTACAAGAGATAAATGAGAAGTCTTTTAACATATTCAACTATAGTAAATGAACCACTTCTGATTACTTAGAAAAGTAAAAAAATGGAGATCTCATTCAAATGGCATTGTGCATCATTATACAGCCACACTGTAAGCATTTATGAATATAAATGCCCTGAACAGCTGAAATATTATCTAATTGTCAGTCATGGAAAGATTAATTTCAGCGTTGCATCGTGTAATATAACTATAATCACAACCAACTTAGCTTGTAACCATTTATTAGTATCCCTCATGATCAGAATATGAGCAGATGCACAACATGCTACAAAGTCAAACTAGCACAGAAGTAAATAGAAAACAAGCAGAGAACCACATCAATGGACAAAACTAGTTTCACCTTTCATGAACAGAAAATCACATTAGAAAGGAGAATTATAATTTTATATCCACCAGGTAAAAACTTTTCACAAGGAAAGAATGGAAAAGTAATTTGACCATCCAGAAAATGTAGAAACCTTGACCTTGGAAATGATTACCATGAACATTTGCTTCTTTGATTTTGTTAAGAATCCACACTTGCAAGTCATGTTAAGCAGAATCACTCTTGTACTTTCAACAATACATTTACAAGGGATCAATTCAACAAAAGCCTCACAAGTAGTGATATTTCAAACCACTATTGCTGTAAGATCTTCAAACACGGTTCTGATGGTAGGTCTTTCTGATGCAGATCGAATGCATTTTAGAGCGATGGCAAGCACATCATCCATTCCTTTGGGAGGTTCCTGGTCCCCATCGCTGGAAAAGAGATTACGATCAAAGCAATCTACTGAGCGCCCTTCTGTTGCCAGTAATCTTACCCAATCTGTAAGATCAACCACCCCTGAATTTGCAGATATGATATCCCCTGCACTTTTCCCAGTTAAAATCTCCATCAAAATCACACCAAAAGCATATACATCAGCCTTAAATGATGGCTTTGATTTCTTGGCAGTAGCCAATTCTGGTGCTCGATATCCAAGAGCACCTGCATTCAGTATCTGTTCTGTTGTCCCAGCTGGTGTCATTAGTAGATGAAGACTGTAGTCTGCATGTTTTCCATTAAGATCAGGACCATCTAGAAGAACATTTGTTGCTTTCAAATTACCATGTGATAAGCATACTTCATAATGTAGGTAATTCAAACCACGAGCAAGGTCAACAGCAATTTTTAGTCGCTGTGTCCAATCCAAAGGTGATATCTTCCCACCTGGCCTCTCTGCAAGAGAATTCAGTTATTGCATTTAAATTTCATCAAGTATTGAATTAAACATCAAGGATTATTAACATCACATTTTTATTTGAGAAAAGTCCAGCAAATTATCAACTTTTAGCAGTAGTTTTCTGTTCACAATCATATCAGCATGCATTAAGGAAAGCCAGACTACTTCAAAAACTTGCATAAGAAACAAAGTGATAAACTTGCCTCCCAATCGTGCAACACTGCAAGTCTAAATTTAATTTTTCTTAAAGGGAATATTTACATATATGTGAGATCATTTCACATTTTAAGCATAAAAGTATAATTGCATTAAGTATTTTGACACCGTACAGTGTTAGGAACCTGCATTATCAGGGGGCGTGCAAGATCGTGTACAATGGATCCCATGGTGATTTGAACCTAGATCACTGTTGTGGAAACAATCAGGCATGTCCTCATGCCTATGCAAATACTAATTATAATGCAGAAAGTACCATAATTAAAAGCTACATAAGGATTGAGGCACTCGGAATCACAATGCAAACTCGCCACTTACCAATTATGAGGGCCAGGGAATTGTCATGTACTAAGAAGTGCAATTAGAAGCTGTAAAGTAAATACAAATAACATCTATCTGGGCAATTAAAAGAAATAAGTTCGATAAATCCAAACTAAACCAGCTGTTCTGAATTCAGACCAGATTTGCTTACAGATTTGTTTTGGATTGTCTATCATGGTCAAAATGCCAACTTTTGAACTGATTCTTGGGATGCACATCTGCCTATCATTTCTAGGTTCCTACATAGGATGGATCACAGTTGCTCACTTCTATCAACCCATTATTCATACATGGAAGATTGGGCAATGTTGAATACCATCTTCAGATTGGCCAATCCATTGAAAAAGCACAAAAATCTCAAGTTGATACAAATTCTATTGGGTTGTTCTCTTTTGACTTCCTCACTACTTGAGACCCTTGCTAGGGGAAACAGTCATGTGGGTGAATATTCAGTATCTTCAGGCTATGCTTCCCTAAACAAGAATACTTGTCTCCTGCTGAAGGACCTCTTCAAACTCATATGGCAGCCTGCTATTTGGCCTAAGGTGAGTTTCCTTGTGTGGTTGTTGGTCAAGCCAAGAGACTTACTGGGGATAGGCTGATATAACATAGTTTTTATGGTACCTTTGCTGTGTTTTATACTTGGTCGATGAGTAAACCGCAGTACATTTGTTTTCCCAATGCTTCCTGTTATCTTCTGTATAGAATCAAACTGAATATAGCTGAATTTTCCAAGAATAAAATTTATCTACCTCATATTCTTAATCTGTAGGAACATTTTTGTAAACAACTCTCACTGCAACTGAGAACTTCAACAATGTCTGCTTTTTGACCTAAAATGATATATAAGTTAGATTGATCTTGGACAGCTTGTCCCTTTGGCTGTGGTAAGTTGAATATGCGATGGTACTCCAAGGGACAATCTATGTCAGGCCAGTATGAGAAGGATTGGTAGGTACTCAGGTAAATTTGTAAGCCTTTTCTTTTTTGCTGAATGATTTGGAAATACAACTAAAAATTAGGAAAAATATATTAAGCAATTTATATAGGGGTGAAAGAGGCTCTCAGAACTTGGGTGGCAAAAACTCCTAATTGAATCCAGTCCAAACTGAATCATCAATTTGCGCTCTGATCCTCAGGGATTCCATAGAAAAAGTTGGCAAATAACAAAAGATTTGAAGAAGAATAAATTCTAGGAAGTTCAATTCAGAAATGTTCCTAAAAAGCAGGGTAGAGTACCAGATGGTGTAGCCAATTGGGCTCTCCACAACCATAATTTCATGGTTCACCTCCCCAGTGGTGGCAGCTCAAGCTTCAAGAGGATCTTAGAGAGATCTTTTAATTTAAATTATCTCAATGATTTCTAATATGTATCCAAGTACCCTAATTTAATAGTGACAATACCAAAGGCCTTGTCCCTAGCTTGTCAAGGGCATGAAAGAACCCATTCTTCCAACCCTTAAACCACTTCATGAGCTTCCAACCTTTACTGGTTTGAATATAATACCTAGAATTCAAAACCAATAACTTGGTATATTAGCTAGACTATTGTTGATAAATATTTTTTGATGGATTGACAAGTCAGTTCTCTCCAGCTTTATGAATAATTCTTGAATGAATTTCAGCAACTAAGCTGAATTGCTTGTGAGTTGATCTCTTTTGCTGGTTGATTGATTGATTTCCTTTAATGGATTCATGAGTGATGACTTAATGCTTGTTGATTTAATATATTGGTGAATGATGATTGAATGAATGCCGGTTCATAAGTTGATTCTTAAATGGATTTCTGATTCTGTATATAGTTGAAAAATAAATATTGAGATAAATTTCTCCATTAATCTATCCTTTATACTTTCATGGTGAAAGAGTCACCACCATTCATTGCTGCCTTCGAGTAATAAGTATTTCCAACATTACCAAAGTAATGATCTCCCTTTCATGTCTTATTCTTAAAAGGGTCACAACTTTTCATGATTTCTGCCATTTGAAAGAGTCACCACTATTCATTCTTAATCGCTGCCTTTTTGAGAATAAGAATTCATTTCCAAATAGATTGATTTGTTCCTTCCTATCCTCCTCTCACAGAATGGTGTCTTCTTCATAAGTTAATCCTTCAATAGTGATAAATTCTTTATTTCATTCCTTTTGAGCATTCATTAAACTTAATTGATTTTTTTTTTTTTTAATTTATAGTTATTGAATTTTAGTTTTACTATTTTTAATAATTTTTATAAAGTACTTAATTATTAATTCCCATTCCAACAAGAGTAGATTAGGTTTATTCCACCTTGGGGGACGAGGGGGGGGGGCAAGTTTCCAAGATAGGGGGACAGAGGGGCCTTAATTTGGGGACAGCAGGGAGATGGTGACAGGGGGACCTGGGCGGTTGTATATATTATACATGTGGTACTTAAAATGCTAGTTATGAAAAAATTTATTGCAATATAAGATATAAAGATATAAAAGAGTAAATACTTGAACATTGCATTGAATTGGAACATCAAACATTGAACATAAATAGTCAAATCAGCAAGTAGTTAACACCAGGACGTCCCCCCATCCTCGGCAAAGGTGGTAGAATCTGGTGGCACCGCTAGGGATAGGGGAACAAAGTCCCCAAGTCCCTAATGCATCGAAGTCCCCAGTGCGTGGGGCAAAAAGGTGGGGGGGGGTACATGTCCCCATGTTACTAGGGTGTATTCCAAGGGAAATAAGGTACCAAGAAGAGTTTAAAACATAATGATATTTCTATCAAGATTAAACTATGTAGTTTTTGAGACAAACTCATTGACTATTCACAAGAATTCATCTCTCATGAGAATAAATGAAACACTTAACACTCGTTGGATCTGGTGATGCTCACATAGGTGAAGCACCAAGACTTCCCAGAAGGTCACCCATCCCACTAGTACTCCAACTCGAACGGGCTTTACTACGGAGTTTCCTCCATGGTTAAACCCACTCTGCTTGCAACCCCATTTGCATAACCTTCACCAAGTTTTGTGCCTTATTTCAAACTATGAATGGTTCATAAGGCACAACACTTGGTGAAGGTTTTGCAAATGGGGTTGCAAGCATAGTGGGTTTAATAACCATGGAGGAAACTCCGTAGTTAAGTGCGCTCAAGCTAGAGTAGTACTCGGATGGATGACCTCTCGGGAAGTCCCAGTGCTTCACCTCTATGAGCATCACCTAGATCCAATGAGTGCTAAGTGTTTTATTTATTCTCATATAGAAATGGATTCTTGTGAATCACTACTCATGAAACATGAGTCAATGAGTTTGACTCAAAAAACACATAGTTAAATCTTGATTGAAATATCATAATTTGACTTGATGTGGAAAGTTGAAACATAACTCCTAGTTATCAGTTTAAAACATGACAAGTAATTTCCTTGATTTCCTATTTTAATCAAAGATACATTAATTGTTTATAGAACCAACATTAATTGTTATTAAACCGAATAACAATGAACAATTAATTCAATTCCTAAAATTAAGCCACATATTACGTAACCAAGCTATAATGAATTGAAATTATTAAATTGGTATTTATCCATGTCCAAATATCGAAGCCCCTCTTCATTGACAACAACATAAATGACAACTTCTTGAAACCAATTATCATGAATCAAGACACCTCCCTACCAACTATTCGACTCATGAAAACCCATTGGAATATTGCAGTACTGAATCTCCAAGTACTTATAAAAATCCGCTTTTATTTTAAGAAAATAACAATAAATTAAATATAATATGATTTGTGATGCTTGCTTAATACCAAGGTTGCATGGGTACTCGTACCCACACCCCTAGTACTTGTACCCACGTACCCAAGTACCGGGTACACGTATCCCACGTACCGGGTACTCGGTGAAGAGCATCATAGGTAAGGACCTTGATTAAGATTCTAATTTTTTTTTTGGTTTTTTGTTTTTGTATTAGCTTGTTGTTTAACAAACTTAATTCAATACCAAATCAGTTTGAAACTTTGATACTCATTAACAATAAACTTTATCACTGTTCAAGTCATAAGTTTATCATTTGCAATATGTCATTGTCATATGGTTTAGGATCTTCTTGTTCATGTTTAAAGTCTGCCTTCTTTGTTATGCATCTAAGCATTTATTATTTTAAACATATAGCAATTCTGAAACTGAAAACAGTACATTACATTTGCAAACTTTATCACTGTTCTTGTTTTTGAAAAACCATTGTCATGACTCATAATTTTAGATTTTTTATAAATATAAAAGTATAATTTTTAAATAAGTTTGACATACCCAAGTACCTCCGTCCCCTATTATGAAAAATACTTCAAACATTCAGCAATAGCATATATATATATATATATATATAAAATTTATTTATTAACTTTTTTAAAATGACTTATGGCTCATATTTTCAAATTTCTTGTTTTGAATGCTCAATGTCATGACTCGTGACAGATATTTTGATTTTTATATTTTCTATAAAATATTAATTATATAGAAAAATTAAGGCATACACACGTACCCCCGTCCCCTATTTTGAAAAATATGCGTACCCATACCCATTACGTACCCATGCAACCTTGCTTAATACACATCGCAACATTTCATTTAGTGTGATTTACTTGAAACTTCCATATAGTGCAACCATGAAAGGAGTGATTATGGTCACATATAATAACCTCAAATAGGCTACAATTTATGTATGACGGATGGTACAGCAGCATTAGAATAATCACATCCACACACTAAAGACGTGAAATTTTGTTTTTGTACTCTTGGAATATCCACACCACAAAATGAGCTAACAATCTAAAATCTTCACAATCTAGAAATACCTCAAAACCAAAACTGTAATCTAGAACCCAAACAACAAATACCAAGCAACTAGATGCATTCAAGAGTTTGCTGAACTTTTAATGAAATCACTCAAATGGCTACACAAGTTTTCATCCCTAAAACCATTTTGGCGAAGGGCTACCATTCTTAGGCAGAAAAAGAATAACTCGTGCTTATTCTCTAAAAGAAGCAATACATAAAATGAGCAAGCTGACTCTTCCTTGTGTCCATACCTCATTTGATTACTTTTTCTGGGGAAAACATATAATTTACGCGTACCCACGCCTTTGGGACGCATACCCAAGTACTGGGTACTCAATGGAGAGTATCATAGCAAAGGACCTTGATTAAGATTTCTGATTTTTGTTTCAGTTTTTTTTTTGTGTATCAGCTTGTTCTTTATCAAGCTTAATTCGATATCAATATGTAATCAGTTTGAAACTTTGATACAATACTGATTAACAGTAAACTTTATCACTTTTCTAGTCAGAAGTTTATCATTTGCAATTTGTCATTTTTATATGATTTGTGATCTTCTTGTCGATGCTTAAAGTCTGCCTTCTCTATTACGCATCTAAGCATTTAGCATATATTATTATTTGCAAACATATTGCAAATCTGGAACTGAAAACAATAATCACTGGTCTTGTTTTGAGAAACCATTGCCATAACTAGTATTTTCAGAATTTTTATAAATATTAAATTATATTTAAAAAGTATTGACATACTCAAGTACTCTCATCCCCTATTTCGAAAAATAGTCGGACTTGTACCCATACCCTAAGTACCCAAGTACCCCCATCCCCATGCAACCTTGATAATTTATATTTTTTCAATTTTACTTACGCACAGTTTAAAAATTCATCTTTTTAATCACTCAGTTTTAGAACCTTGGGTCTAGCAACACTTTCAAAACTCACTTGTAGCAACCTTTTTAAATAATTGAACATGTCATTTTGCTAAAATACGATGTAAAATTAATATTTAATTACTTAATTTAATTGCTTCACGTCTTACCACCCTATTATATAAGCCTATAATTAATTTGAGCAAATGCTAAGGTCTTCGTTTAATTTTACACTTGAGAAAGCATGACAGCCCCCTCCTCAAAACTATTTGTCCTCAAGCAAGTACACTCAATCCATTTAATTAATCCTATGTGAAGATCATTGTGATTGTAGGATCACACATCAACAACATTGGAGATTTGTGAATCCGTTTACTCAATGTACTAAGTTGAAAGACACCTTCAAATACGGCCTCAAATTTCCCTAATAGTTATTAACATCTACAAGGCTTCTACAACCTCCCCAACAATTTTCTTTGATCTATTGTGTTTATGTTGTACCACTCTAATGTGAGCTAAAAAAATTGTGCAAAGTTTTTTTTTCACTTCCTAGACCTTGAGAAGGTGGCAATACTTTTGTCGAGGTCTAATATCCTTTGATAGTCCTAAAGACAAACCACTAAAAAGAAAAGTATAATCATCTTTGTATTTTGAACATGACAAGTATCTTGCTAACCCATAATCAACGTTGGACATTTGTGGATGGAAACTTCCATTCTTTGTGCATAAAAATATGGTGTGGTGGCATATATGTAAGTTTCTTGAGGCTTCAGAAAGTGTATGCTCTAAAATCTTACATGGATGATACATCAATGCTCTTAAGAAAGAAGCAAACGTACCACGATTGGTGTCATCATCTTCAAGACTTAGATGCAGCCCTTGCTTCCATGCTAAACTTTCAAGCTCTTTCGTTTCTTCCTCCTCATCAAAGACTACCTTGATATAATGTATAACAATAGTCTCCCTTTACATAACCATCAAGTGTCGAAGGTTCCTTGCAATGGAAAGACAAATTTTATACACATGAAATATGACTATTATTAGTTAAAACTTGGAAGTATAATTAAATACTTGCTCGAATGGGTTATCACTCGCTGACAACAGGCAAACTTAACCAACTGTCAAGCACTATTTGTATTCAAACAAGTCATGTTGTTGATTGTGTGCTATGCCATGAAAAGATCCATCTCTCTGCCAAATATCAATTGCATTGTGTTTTTCTTGAGTTATTCATATTTAGTTGTTTGTGAGTTATATGATCATGTTCATTTGAAAGTTCATGCTTGCTCTGAACGAAACAATTTACTAGTAGGCAACAAACATTATGGCAATGTCGTATGTTCGAGCATGGAGATAAAAAAGACAAGCATAATGGTAGAGTAATAGGTCGGTCGTTTGAACAACAAATGTTTGCAACTGATAATGACATAAAAGAAGAGGAAATCGCAAAGGAAGATCATTTGACACAAGATCTAGTGTGTGCATGGGAAAAGTCAGTCGACCAATACATGTAGAGAGAAGCCCACAAAAGAGCAGTTCCTAAGGCACTAAATGCAATGAGCTTTCTGTGCAACTTACACTCTATGATCTTCTTAAAAGCATCCCAAGGTTGCTAGCACAAAACTTGGTTGAAATAGAAGAACATGTGGCAAGACAAGGGAAACAATGTTGGCGACAGATATTGCAACAAAACGAAGAGAGGAGCCAATGGGAAGAGGAACACATAACACAAGTAGATGCCATACCATTGGCAACTCAAATAATCAATGCTCCTTTTGCCCAACAAGGACAGAAGGTGACATATCAAGGAAGTGACAAAAGCAGAAAAGGAAGCAGAGACTATGGTAAGGTCTTTGCAAATCCAAGAACAAAGTGAGGAGACATAGGATGCAAAGACTAGTTGCAAAATCTCTAAGTCCCCCACGAAGCAAGAACCAAAGCATAAGTCATAGCTGGAGTGGCAGGCAAAGATGTAGTGACATTGAAGGCATAACACAACCCACAAGACAAGGTGGGAAGAGATCGCAAGAAAACTATATCTCTCAGGCAAAGCAAGGGAGGGCCTTGCTAACCAAGCAAGTGATCCCTTAGTATTGAAGGTGATTAACAAGGATTGTTTGGAGGGTGACTCCATACCAACCACCGAACTATCAATGCACTCTAGGACGATAGCAATGAGGAGAGAAATCTTGAAGGAGAGGTGGCATAATTGTTTGTAAGTGTCGAGTGGGCACTAGAAATCTAGTTATATCAGAAATGGTTCCCAGTCTCTCCACGAGTCGAGCGAGTAACCCGAGTCAACAAGTCAAGTCAGCCATGTTGAGTTCAGGTCTGCCAATCGTGTCAGCCTTGTCAGTTTCAATATATGATAGTAAAAGGGTGAAGACAAGGGTAAATCTTCATTAAAATTTCAAGGGTCGAGTTACACTTGCTTAGT
The DNA here is from genome assembly GCA_028749045.1 of Cupressus sempervirens. Lineage (NCBI taxonomy): Eukaryota > Viridiplantae > Streptophyta > Pinopsida > Cupressales > Cupressaceae > Cupressus > Cupressus sempervirens. Next base: position 890,047,367 of record CM053792.1, on the reverse strand, counting down.
CACGGTCGGGTCCGAGTCTAGGAACTTTAATATCAAAGGAGCCCAAAATAGGGAAATTGAAACCAAAAACTCCCGAGAGAAGGGAGTATAAGTACTACAAGGGAGGTAACCAAGGCGTGAATGACAAAGGTGGAGGGGTAGACAACTAGCGCATGGCCGCAGGTGCAAGTGAAGCACAAGGATGCAGAGGAAGAACTAACCCACCAAAGAACTTACACAAATGTATTCAAGCATTTTGACACACGAATGTGTAGGATTGGAATTTTCAATGAGACTCTCCAAGAGGGTCATCAATATTTTATGGACAAATATTGTACTAAAATGTTGAGCAATTAAGAAACATAAAATGATTAAGAGGATTGATGCAAACCATGGGACACAAAGGAGAAAATTGAAAAGACACTGCGTGCAACACTAAGGCTTGAAACAAATTAAATAACATGGGGGTACATATATATTCAAATGTCCTCCTTTTAGATTTTCTAATCTTGACATAATAATTCATGAATTATTATATGGAATAGTAATGAAATCAATAATCCTATAATATTATGGTAAGAAAATAACAGTTTTCATGTATTCCAAATAAAGGGAATAAAATGGGAAATAAAGATTTCATGAGTAAGTTATGAAATATCATTACCATTTAAAATTAGTATGGCTATTTACTTATATGAATATGAAATAGGATATATATATATACCAAACTCATTTCATAGTATTAGGAGATAAGTTATATGGAAAGTAATAAAATAATGAGATAAGTATTTTTTTTTTATATCTTTAGTACTCTAGTTACTACTTTTTGTGGTCAACCTCTTATTTTTTATATGTACTATAAGTGCTATTTACCTTGATCTTTTCCTCTAAGAATGTACTTGTAGGAAAAGGAGGATTGATAATAGATTCAAAGGGAATCTGACACATTTGTCTGAAGGAGCAGATAGAGGATATATTTTTGTTGATCTTTGAAGATCTTGATCATATCAGATTCAGAGGGAGTATGACACTTCATCAAAGGCAACTTTGGTTGAGGAGCTCAAATGATTGATTTTTAGAAGGAGTTTGAAAGTCCTTATGTGTTTTTGTATGACCTTATTGGGCCTACCCGTTGTGCACATCATGAAGAAGTGATGACATCCAAAAGATCATCATTTGTATATGCACAAGTTATTGAAAGGCAACGATCTTACAATAACTTTATTTTTCTATTATGAAGGATATATCTTACAATGTCTATGTAGATCATCATAGATTACACTTTGCATGTTGGATGTTTATATGGTATGCACTATGAGAATGTATGTGCATATACCATATAAACAAAACATTTTTTGAGTACATGGTGAATGTTATGCAAATTGATGTTCTAGAGGGCCATTATACAGAGTACTTGGTGAATATCACGTGACTTGATGTTTTGCAAGGCCATTACTCAAAGAGAAATTGATGTTTTGGAGGGCCATTACACAGAGTACCTGGTGAATATCGCGTGACTTGATGTTTTGGAAGGCCATTACTCAAAGAGAAATTGATGTTCTGGAGGTCCATTACACAGAGTACTTGGTGAATATCACATGACTTGATGTTTTGGAAGGCCATTCCTTAAAGAGTATTTGGTGAATATCATTGATATTCTAAGAGACCAATACTCATGATATCAAATGTGATATCAAACATTTTTGAGTAATTGGTGAATATCATGTATTCTGGGAGACCTATACTCATATCAGATGTGATATCAAAACATTTTAAGTACTTGGTGAATATCGAATGACGATATTTTGCGAGACCAATACTCTATCAGATGTGATATCAAACCTTATTGAGTTTGGTGAATCTCATATGTTGATATTCTGGAAGACCAATACTCATGATATCAAATGTGATATCAAAATGTTGAATATCTTTTGATCAAAGATATTCTAATATTACATTGAGGTAATATATGGTCATGTATTTATCCTCCCTAGCTAAGAGAGTGTGTTGATGTTTTGTAGCTTTACTCGGATAAAATACATCAAGATATGTATGTATATATATAGATATATATGAGTTTAAATATGATAATGAACAGACATGTCCCCTTCACGGGGCATGTCTATTCTCTCACTCCCTTATAAATTTAAGGGGAGGCTGCATTTGGAAAATACACACCATAAAACAAGGGAGTGCCATCACACTTGCAAAAATCCTCTAAAAACAACAATTAGAAATATTAAAATAAGGTTCCCACAAGTTACAATACAATTAACACATTCTTCAATAAGAATCAACATGTTACACAAACATAATTAACTTTTCATAAAACATATTGCACATTTCACTTCAACAACCTCTCCAAAATGATCTCTAAGGCTTGCTAACACGAACATAGTAACACGAAAATGTTGTCAACCACGACCTAAGCTCGCTAACCTTAATACCACTTTGCGGATAAGATACATCCAATTTACTAGCAACTATCTCTGACAATATTTCCTACTTATTGGTCTACTACTAATCTTCACCAAATGAACTGTAACTTAACCAATACTCAACATAAACAAAGGCAAACATAGATGTACCATTTATGCTCATCTAAGAACATAATCCTAAGCTCGCATAGCTTAACATATTCTATGCCAACTTCGTTGTTCCAATAATCCTCTGCGACGTACAGAATCCTTGTTTGTCATGAACTCAAGAATGTGCTGACATCAACGACAAAACTTGTCATCAATACAACACATAACTAAAATATCCAAGTGCCAACCAGACTTGTATTCCGAACAATCTCCCCTTGTGGCATTAATGGGGACATATGATTAAAAACCATCAACCCAAAACAATTTTCTGAATATCCTCAACATATACAACTCCCCTAACAATCTTCCATCTAAATACAAATTACCAAATATCCTCAACATATACAACCTAACAAACCTTTGATAATCCTCTTGACATTAGCAGATTTTTCTTGAGGTTCTTCATTATTTCTCTCCCCCTTTGACATCAATGGAAAAAGTGTCAGTATGCAAATATCAATCTGAAGTGCTCCCTCTTTGATGAACATCCTCATCAAAGTAGCTACATAGGATCAAGCCAATCTGCAACTAAGAAAATATGTGTCAAGTGCCAAAAGACATTGTTATGCCAAAAATCAGTCATAAGAGTTCTTCAATTAACTCTACTCACTGCAACCACTCCCCCTCGGGTTTTGAATCCCAAATTTTGACCTAATTAAAATAAAGTTTATAGTCGTTGCAATGATTAGTTAGAACTATCAAATGTCATGATCATGTGAAAAGGAAAATTATAGTTAACCTTTTATTTTATATGAAATTGAATTGTTATAATATGATGAATTTAAAATTGACTAATTGTTTATCATGTATACTTATTTATGATGGTAGTTAGTCGTTGTTACATTTATCAGTTAATATATTCTGATTTAAATGAAGGAACTTGTTATTAATGTGGAAATGTTGCACTGGTGGTTGCAAAAGCAAACGAAGGAGAAAAAGCATATTGCTAAATGGGATTCAAGGAATGGGGCACAATCCTATTGTCAAATCAACAAGTATGACCTCTAACTACCTTGATGAAGGATTTAGCAACTTCACAATAGAGTACAACAATGGACAATCTTGAGCTACTTAGTCAAACATTTAAAAACAGTACACATCTAAATATATTGTTAAGAGCAATTACCTCTCTATTGATCTGAGTCCCCGTCAATGTTATCATTATAAGTTATTTTATATATATGTGTGTGTGTGTGTGTTTGTGTGTATGATCACCTTGATACATGGATGATACCTATAATCGTATACATACACATATGTATGCATGTGCATATATTATGATAATAGATAAACGTCTATTATTAGTTAATGGTAATCTATTTGTAATTTATTGTAAATATTAGAATGTTTCTATTCTTTATAGTTGTTTCCAAAGGAAACATCGTTTTATTCTTTTGTATATATAGACCTCTCGGTCTCTATTAATAACAAGCAAGTATTTTACCATTAACTTCATAATATGGTATCAGAGCCAATAATTCAAATTTTTTCTAAAAAATTATAATTTATTTTGAAGTTATCTGCTAAGTGTTTTTGAAATCATTTCTGCAACTCTCTCTACGGCTCGTTTAGGGTTTCAATTTTGGGAAATCCGACTGTGATAAAAATCACGTTTTTTTTGAGAAATCCACCTAAGGCAAAATTGGTTTTCCTTGTGTTGCAACCTAGTCTTCAAGCGCAAATTTCTACCATAATTTCTTAGCAAGAACGTTCCTTTTTTTGTTTGCTACAGACATCCCAGCAAGCTTGTGCACAGTATCTACCTGAACTTTTGAGTTTTTTGGCGTTTTTTGCACTCTTTTTGCAGACAAGATTTGGCTCTTTCATGTGCCTCCAACAACCAAATTGTGCCTTATTTTGTTCACACTCTCTCTTACACAATCGTCTCTAGTTGAGGGTCTCTCTCTGGAACAAAAATCGACCATTTGTTTTCAAGAAAACTCAATTTTTCTACAAATCCAAGCTTTCATGGCTGTCAACTAGGGTTTTCTTCAAAACCTATAATTTTTTACCTTGAAAATTTATTTTTATTATAAAATCTTGATTGGGTTTTTCAAGCACTCAACTGGGTTGTCATCTGTTTTTTCTGGGTGCCTCATTTTTTAGTGCTTCGAGTTTTGAGCAAACAAACCCAAAAACCACCAACATATTATTTCTAGGTTTCGAGCTCTCTTCTAGGTCATCCTTCAAATTTTCAAAGTCTTCCGTTTTTTTTTTGCCTCGGAGAACATGCCTTAACAAAATTTCACGTTTTTCATTGAAAAACATGTTATGGCATCTCTGACAGACATTTTGCTTGAGCACAACTCAAAATTCAATGGTCGAAATTATGGCACTTGGAAGCAATGGATCATAGCAATTTTTGAATATCAAAATACCAATCAAATTGTTCTAGGTGTTACGAAGCGTCCGACTACTCCTTGTACTAATTAGGATACATGGGATCTGAATAATCAAAAAGCGACGATGCTTATCAATTATCCATGATTGACGATCAGCTCTCCCAGATTCCCTTTGACAAAACAGCTGCCGAGATATGGACACATCTCAAAGGTCTTCATGAGACTTTTGACAAAAGCAGAGCTTTCTTCTTGAAGAACATTGCTTTCTATTATCATGGATGAGCAAACCTCGCTCCAAGCTCAGTTGAATAGGATTCAGGAAATCTGTGATCAATTGTTTGCCATCGGTAATGGAGGACATTGTGGTTATTACTCTTCGGAGTTTACCAAAGTCTTATGAGCATTTTATTGTGACTCTCAACATCACGTCTTATGGTGTTGATCTTAAGTTCACTAATCTCTTTTCTGCTGTAGCAAGATCGGTGGAAACAACAGTTCGGTAGCAGCTCCACCTCCACAGAGAAAGACTTTGCTGCTAAATCCTTTCAGAAGGATAAAGGCAAGTTTCAGCAGTCGTCTCAGCAGAAGAGTTCTGCTCCAACTTTAGACAACTCCCCACAAGAACATTCATTGCAACTATTGCCACAAGTTTGGTCACATAAAAGTTGAATGTCGGAAACACTTAACTGCCCAATCTAAGCAATCAAGTTTGCAACCCAAAGCGAACAGTGTAGAGCACATTGAGTAGACGAAATCTATCTTTTACACCTTCATGGCTAAAAGACCTGGAGATCATGTGAAGTCGTCTACCTGGTACATTGATTCAGGTGACTCTCATCATTTCACTCACTATAGAGACTGGTTTACTAACTACTAGCCTTATTCAGATTCTATTATTTTTGGTGGTGGAGAAGAGTACACCGATGTCAACAAAGGCAACATTCAAATTCAGTCTACTTGGAGGAATCTCATTTTCCTCGATGTGTACTATGTTCCACGGATGGAACTAAATCTATGATAACAATACAAAGCATCAGATCGAGATGTATGAATAATGCTCTAATTCTACTAAATTGATGCAATGTTGCATCATTTACTTTGTATCAGGTGGGGAAATTACACCAAGCATACCTCTGAGGTACTCAAAGGTGTCCTTAGCCAATGGTTTAGTAAATATGTCTGCTATTTGTTCCTCTGTACTTACCTATTCCAATCTAATCTCCTTTTCTGCAACTCTTAAAAAATGATATGTAATAGCAATGCGTGAAGAGCACACGATTATACTGAGAGGGGGGGGTGAATCAATATAATAAAAACTTTGTCAATTAAAAAATTTATCCAAACAATAACTTTAAATGTTGGAATCAACACTTATGCACATGAACACAATGACACAAGATTTATGTGGAAACCCAATGTGGGAGAAAACCATGGCAAATAATTGCTTTATATATAAAATTGTTCTTTTACAAAATAGTTTGTAGGTTCCAACCTACTAGAGGCTACGACCTCTATGTTTATGAGCACTAACTCACTGGAAGCTCTAACTCCCACACTTCATAGGCTTCCACCTACTGGAAGCACCCAACTCCCACTTCTGTCTTCGTGAGCACCATGGTAACGTGACTTGTGATGAGTCACGCGAGTCAGCGAGCCGCGTTGACCCCGCCGAGTCACAATGACCCGTGACTCGTGAGCAGCGAGTCACGTGGCTTGACTCGCGACTTGCCTGACCCGGCAAAGCTTGACCCGACTGCGGCAGGCTAAAATCCGACCATTAAAATATAATTTTTTTGCAACTTTTTTTAATGTTTTATTTAAATCTTTCTCACTCCTATAACCCTAAAAGGGCTCCCATAACACTCTATAATGAAAAGAAGAGAGAGAGAGGTAGAAGAGAAATAGAGTTTTCTTATTTTGCAACCAACTGAAAGGAAGAGGAGAAAAACTTGCATTTGTGACAGTGGAGCTTGCATTTAGAATTTTAGATCATCAAGGAGTTTATAGGAGCTCTTCTCAACACTTCCCAAAGTATTTGAAAGAGGTAAGAGTTGATTGTTTAGATTTTGATGATTTTTTTCTCTATGCTTATGGGTTTTTTGAATGATTTTTTTTTGCTTGTTTATGAGTTTTTTTTACTTTAGATCTTCATAAAATACAATGATGAAATGGTAATATTTGGTCTAAAATGTCTTATTGCAGCAACCTTTACATTTTTCCTTACTCATAATGGCTTCTGGAGGTAAAAACCCAAGCTCTCTAAAGGCAATAAAAAAGATGAGTGTTGGAAGTTCACCATAGACTTTCCGGGTAGAAAGAGAACTCAAACAAAATGCCTATTTTGCAAAACCATTAATAGTGGGGGGATAAATAGATTAAAATACCATATTGTTGGCATACGTGATCATGATACTGAGCCTTGTGGAGCTGCAACTGTTGAGGCTCAACATTTTTGTTATGTAACCTTGGAAAAATATGAACAACAAAAAGAATTAAAACGAAAACAATTAGAAAAGTTAGCTTAGATTGGTTCTAGTTCCCTTCCACGCTCATCTGCAAATGTTTCTGAGTCAGTAGGCTGCGTTGGAGAAGGTTCTTCCCGTCCCCCCTATCGTCCTACTGCTTTTGTTGCTCATTCTTCTTCTTCATCTATTCCTTGCACTTCTAGTGGTGCTACGATTGCTACCCCTTCTAGTAGTATTGGCTTTGCCTTTCGTCCTAGAGTCAAAAAAATCTAGTAAGTTGGACAATTTTTTTGTACCGCGTACCACTCCTGGTGCACAACCCTCACTTGAGAGCATGGGTTGGAATAGGGAGATACATGAAGCTGGAGTAAGAGCAATTTGCAAGTTTTGGTTTTTCTGCAACATTCCATTTATAGCAGCCAGGTACTTCAACTTCATTGATATTTGATTGTTTTACGTTTTAAGTTTTAAAATTTATATTCAATTTTATACTTTTAACTTGATGTTGAAAATTTGAAATATGCTAATTAAAATGTTTTTATAAATGTAATAGACTCCTTATTGACAGGGGATGATTGATGCAGTTTCCATCTATGGTGTAGGGTTCAAAGCCCCCACTAAAGAGGAGTTGAGTGGCCCTCTCTTACTAGATATGGTTGAGGAGATGAAACTTAAGTTGGAGGACCATAAAAAGATTTGGAGCCAAAAGGGGTGTACCATTATGACGGATGGATGGATAGATAGGAGGAATAGAACCCTCCTAAATTTTCTTGTTTCTAGCAGAGGTAATTCATCATGCTCTACTTCTTGGAATCTAAAATTTAATGTATACTATTATTGAATAACGAAAATTTTGTTTTATTGACTATTGATTCTTGAATGATAATTATTTTGTTTAACTTTCACTTTCAGGATCCACCATGTTTTTGAGGTCCATAGATGCTTCCTCACGTGTGAAAAATGCAACATTCTTATGTGAGACTATTTAGGAAGTCATAAGGGAGGTGGGGGAAGAGAATGTTGTCCCAGTGGTGACTGATAATGCAGCTAATTATGTTGCTGCGGGTAAAAATTTAACTTCTACTCCTAAAAAATTTGTTTTAGTTTTTTATTAAATTTTGGAAATTAAAAGTCTTTTAATACATCAAAAAATTTCATTGTTTACTAACTAATTTAAAATTGCTGCAGGAAAACTTTTGATGGAGAGACACCCAAAAATCTTTTGGACTCCATGTGCGGCCCATTGCATCGACCTCATGTTAGAGGATATTGGCAAGCTTGTATGGGTGAAATCATGTGTTACCAAGGCCAAAATCTTTGCAAGTTCATTTACAATCATGCCTTGGTCCTCAACACTATGAGGCAATATACAAAGGGAAAAGAGTTGGCTCATCCTGGTATCACAAGATTTGCCTCTAACTTTATCACACTAGAATCCTCGCTGACTTCAAGGTTAGAGTTGAGGTGCATGTTTGTTGGTCCAGAATGGAGTTCCTCCTCCTTTGCCACCAACCCTGCAGGGATAGATGCAACAAAATGCATTTATGATGATGAAGGCTTTTTGGAGCCGTGTTCGAAGATTGTGGAGGTAATTTAAATTTTAAATTTTAAAAGCTTAAGTTTTAAAATTTTATAAATTAATTTATCTCATACATATTTTTGTTTTATTTTCATTGTGCAACTTTACAAAGTTTCATCATTCACTAAATTGTTTTTTTGTTTAATTGTTTTGTAGATCACTGAGCCCCTTGTATCCCTCTTACAAGTTGTTGATGGCAAGAAGCCCTCTATGGGCTACATTTATGAGGGCATGGATAGGGCCAAGGAGGCTATTAAGGCCAAATATGTAGGAGTTGAGGAAAACTATGGCCCTATTTGAGAGATAATTGATAGGAGATGGCAAAATCAGCTTCATAAGTCCATCCATGCAGTAGCCTATTACCTCAATCCGACATACCGCTTCTGTGATGATTTCAAGGCGGATGAGGTAGTTCTTAGTGGCCTATACACAGTGATATCGAAGATGTTGCCTAATCCCACAAATATATTGCTTGAAATGGATGCCTATAATAATGCATCAGGGGCCATTTTTTCAATTCAAATTTGCAAAGGTCATATAAAATTGCAGGCAGGTAAAAATTGCAGCTTAAGCCTTATATAATATAGTTTCTAAATTTCTAGCTTTAAACTTAAAGTTCAAATTTTGAAATGAGACTAATATTTTTTTGTTTTCCTTTTTTCAAAATTCAAATATAGATGGTGGCAAATGTTTGGGCCTTCAACCAAAAACCTTCAGCAAATCGCCATCCGCATTTTGAGCCAGCCAAGTAGTGCTTCTGGATGTGAGCGCAACTGGAGCATGTTCGAGCACATCCACTCGAAGAGGCATAACAGGTTGTCTGTGGAGAAAATGAATAGGCTAGTCTTTGTGCACTACAACCTACGCATTAGGATCAAGGGGATTTTGGATAGTGACACCTCTTTGATTACTCTAGAGGAGGTTGATCCAGAGTTTGAGTGGATCACTAAGGCTTCTGATCCTGTTTTTGATGACGAGGACCTACAATGGCTTGACCAGGCAGATAGAGAGGGCCAGGCTGAGGCTGTGGCTGTGGCAGCAAAGGACCAGAGAGCTCCAGTTGTTCCTAGTGGCACCTCACAGACATTGGCAGAGCCAGAGGCAGAGACTACAATTGATCCTAGAGGCACCTCACAGGCTGATGCTATGGCTACTGAGACATCCAAGACCTACCTTAGACGCCTTACTAAGAGGTATTTTATAGATTATACTGAGCCTGAGGTTGAGGATGAGGATGACGATGACGATGACGATGATGATGAGGACTCCAACTAGGAGCCATAGCTGTAGACTTATAGTCTTGTTTTAACTTTTTGTTTAACTTAATATATGATCAAAATTTGGAATATTTGAATTTGATGATGACTATTGAATCTTGATGTGTTGGATTTCACAATACATAATACATATACATTTTGATGGTTTGCATAGATTTATCATTTTATATATGATTCTATGTTTTACACTTTTACTTTTATAATATTTCCTTTAGGCTTCAGCTACTGTTTAAACTTTAAAGTTAAACTTTAAACTTTAATTACTAGCAATATAGTATTTAGCAATTTACCTTTGTAGTATTGTACTTCTGTAATCAATGTTTGACTTTTAAGTTTTAACTTTAAGTATGTGCATTAAGATCAAATTATCTTCTATTTAATGATGTTATTGTGTCTTTACGCTTTATTCAATAATGGGTGCATGGAATGTTCTTTAAATCCTTTAAAATCTCAAAATTTTGAGGTTTTTTCACTTTGCCAAGTCACCGCCGAGTCACCACCGAGCCGGGTCACCAGTCAAAGCCGGGTCACAAGTCAACCTTGCCGAGTCCAAGTCTCGTTACTTTGATGAGCACCAACCCACTGCACAAAATTGTTTTCCATCTTGGCAATGCTGCTATCTTCAACTAATGATGGATACTTCAAAATAATATTCTTAACCTCCCCTACACTTACTCTTTTTCTCTTAATTTTCTTTAACCTCAAGTTAGCCACCAATTTACATAATATATTTCAGACTTATGTAAATCAAATTAGTAATCTGGTATTTATCTTATCACATTACTCTGCTATGCTTTTCTATATATTTGATATATGTATTTCCTTTACACCATTTTATGCTTCCTTGTTTATCATTCACAGTTTACACATTCTTTATTCTCTGATCTTTCTTTATTTACTACTCTACTTTACTCTTTCTTTTCTTCATTGCTATTCTATGCACTTTACTCTTATACCCTTTCTTATCTTCCAGACTTCTCACTCTCCTTTTTGGAAATAAGACTTTAATTATTTATATTGTGCATACAAGTGGATGTGATGTCATTTAGTTTCCTCACTTCATTTATTAATTAATAAATTAGCCTTAATCTTGTCTTTAACAATTATTTCCTTTTATAACTTTCTTAACCATGGAACCTTGTCTCTCCCCCCGCTTGATAATAAATTTTAATAGTTTTCTCAAATATTAATTTCTTCCGATTCTTAGAATTTTTGACCATATATCATTTGCATTCAATTCAATCACTGACTAATCTTTCTGACTTTGCTGACCTGTTCATCGCTGCCTACTGAATCAATATTCCTCTTTTTGATGACATCTTAGATTAATGTTATGATAACAGATGTCCTGGTTGCCATGTAATAACAGATGTTGCTCATCCCATAAAATATCAAAGGTTTGGTTCTGTGAATGATGCCGTCTCATATAGTTATTGCTGCTTTCAGTATACTATTTGTTCATGTCAAGCTTGGCTTCAGTAATGATGTCAATACTCTATGTTTCTCATTCTGGTTGCCAATCTCTGTTATGTCTTAACTGTTCAGTGTGGACTATGCTCTTTCAATTCTCTGTCCCAGTATCTTGGTTTTTTCATCTGATAATTGTTATCACTGAAGTGTCTTCTGAATATGGTCACCAATTGCTGTATGTGCTGTAACTGATTATTGTTGACTGTGCACTTTGAAATTCTCTATCTGTGCCATTAAAACTCTTAATATGTTTCTTTCAATACGTTATATTTACAGTTCATATTTCTGTGTCTTCATTCAAAACTTTATTCTTTCATTCATTGCAGATGCATCTTGACGGCAGCTTATAACTGCGCAAACATTTCATCTTTTATATGCTACATATCACCGAACTTAATTCCACCGTGGAGGGCTCTGTTGTTTTTATCGCTGACTACAGTATTGGCATCATTTTTGTGTTTCCTGTCTACATTATTATTTTATCACAGTTAACTTCAAATAAATCGGTATTCCCACTTTTTAATATCATACAAACTCTTCATACTTTTCAGACAGCCTGCTGTGTAATTATATTCATTGCTGCTAGTTCCAGATTTAAATAAACATAGTGATGATTAATCTTTTGATACTCCTGACGGTATGCTTGAATTATGTATCTATCACCGTCGACCAAAACAAACCAAAACTTCAGTCACAACTGCTGCTTTATGAACAAGTAGCGTGGTTGACTTAGGTATGTCTATGATCTTCAAACTTCATCAATTCAAGCCATCATTGTTGTCCAGGTTTCTTTCATATTGTCGTCATTATAAATGTTGTTTAACTAGAATGTTTACTTTTCACCCGCTGTCCTTCCATCAATGTATATGTGTGTTGTGCCCTCCAAATGGTGTTATCTTCAATGTCCTTTATCTGTAGTTTAATATTTATAGAGTCTCTTTAAGTCTTGTTTGAGGGAATCGTTTCATGCTGAGCTTTTGTTTTTATCTTCATTGCTTCCCATTCATAAGGTCACTGTTTCTAACTAATTCTTATTACATTGCTGCATATTGAAGACTTTAATATAAAGTTCTATCTTTGCTCTCTTCTATTTACTCTTCTCCTCTGGTCAATAGTATTGTATATGTCTTATCTATATGCTAACTTCTTTATAATATGCAATCTTCTGAAGATAATGATTTATTAATAACAAGGGTGTAATGCTAATAACTCTCTCATAATAATAATAAATATATCTCCATAATATCAACATCTTCGATTTTATAACTCATTTTATATTTGCCATCAATGACAATTTCTTCTTTGTACTTTTGTCATCAATGACAATAATTCCATCAATGTGTTTAGTTTTCTAATTTAAAACTGAATTCTTTCACATACAGTCCTTGTGTTATCACAGGGCATAATTGTAGGTTCCGCAAATTCAATACCAATGTCTTTCAACATTTGCTTCATCCATATAATCTAATTACAATTGTTTGCTTCTACAACATACTATGCTTCTACTATAGATTGTGAAATACAATCTTGTTTCTTACTAAGCGAAGAAACCAATTTTCCACCAAGAAAGAATGCATCACCACTTGTGCTCTTTCTATCATCAACATTACCTGCTCAATCAACACCAATATATGCACATAATGTAAAATCATTAAATCTATCATACCATAAGCCAAAGTCTAATATCCCCTTCAAATATTTGAATATTCTCTTTACTACTGCTAGATGTGTCTCTTTAAGATCTGCTTGAAATCTCGCAATTATTCCGACTACATTTGATATATCTGGCCTTGTATGCGTCAAGTATTGCAATCCTCCACTTATAGATTTGTATCTAGTTTGCATAGCATTGGGTGACTCATCCTTGTTTAACAATTTGCATCTAGTCACCATAGGTGTTCCAACAGGTTTACAATTTTACAAACATATCCTTAAGATACTTAGCCTAAGATATGAAATGTCATCTTTATTCTATGTCACTTGCGATCCCATAAAATATTTCATTTCTCCAATCATAGACATCTCAAATCCATTCTTCATTTCATCAGAAAATTTCTCACTGGCTTCATCATTGCCTCCAAAAATAATGGCATCAACAAACACACCAATGATCAATAAACCATCGAAATTTGTCCTTAAATACATATTATCGTTTGCATTACCTTTCTTCAAGCCCAAACTCAATAAATGTTTGTCTAATCTTGCATACCATGGTCTAGGTGCTTGCTTTAGCCCATATAATGCTTTCTTCAATTTGCAAACGATGTCTTTGTCTTCATTTAGTGGAAAACCATCGGGTTGCTCAATATATACCTCTTCCTCAAGTTCATCATTCAAGAAAGTTGACTTCACATCCATCTGATATATACCTTGAAATTCTTGTTAGATGCATAAGCCAAAAACATTCAAATTACTTCTAATCTTGCAACAAAGGCAAAAATTTCTTCAAAGTCTATGCCTTCTTGTTGTGAATATCCTTTGCATACTAACCTTTCTTTCTTACTTACAACTTCACCATCTTTATTCATCTTGTTCCTGAATACCCATTTTGTACAAATGACATTTTTATCTTTAGATCTAGGAACCAATTCCCATGTTTTATTCTTCTCTACCTGATCAAGTTCCTCTTTCACTGCATTTATCCAAAATTCATCTTTGCATGCCTCATTAGTAGTTTTAGGTTTAACTTGTGAAATCAAACAAATTTCTTCTCTTACTTTGTTTTTTGCCGTTACTCTTTTGTTTGCACCACCAATGATCTCATCTTCAGGATGATTCCTTGCAACATATTTTGGATTCATTTGCTATTCTCTAGATTCTTCTCTAGGTTCTTCTTCAATTTGTACTTGTACCTGTTAATATTTTGTATTCTGATTAATCATTGGTCTCTGGCTTGTGAACTCTTTCATCAACTCTTACATTTGCACTTTCAACAATCTTCTTTAATCTTTGATTATAACATCTATATGCTTTACTCTTTGTAGATTAACCAAGAAAGATACCTTCATCACTCCTAGGGTAAAACTTTCCCATATCATCTTCTCTTTTGATGTAACATTTGCTTCCAAAAATTATGAAGTATTTCACAATAGGTAAATGACCAAATTATAACTCATAAGGTGTCTTACCTATTCCTCGACTGATTTGAACTCTGTTCATAGTGTATACTACAATGGTACTTGCTTCTCTCCAATAAACATGTACTACATTTCCTTCTAGCATCATCACTCTAGCCGCCTCACTTATTGTTTTATTCCTTCTTTCTGCTATTCCAATCTATTGTGGTCTTAGGAGTTGAAACCTGTCTACAAATTTCTGTCTTCACAAAAGGTGTTAAACTGATTTGATGTAAATTCTCCTCCTCTATCAAATCTTAAACATTTGATTCTTATACCAGATTCAGTTTCAACTTTAGCCTTGAATGTATTATACTTGTCAAAAGCTTCTAATTTCTCACTTAGAAAATCAACCCACATCATTCTTGTATAATCATCAATAAAAAGAATAAAGTACCTTTCACCCTAGAATGTTCTTGACTTTGTGGGACCACGCAAATCTGTATGAACAATTTCCAACAATGTTCAGCCATCACACATTCCTTGCACATCATGTTAGAAGGTTTCACAATCTTCAGTACATCTCTTACAGGCTACAGCATTAGTGTTACCTTCACAATATTATCAAAGTTTATATAACAAAATCTTCTATGCCATAACCAATTGTCACCACTTTAGCAACTAAACAATTTATCTCAAAAGGATTCAACTAAAAAAATTACCTCTAATTCTTGTACCTGTACCAATTAGTTTCTCATGCTTGTCCATGATTGTATATGTCTTCTCAGTGAATTGCAAAAAAAATAGCCCTTATCAACAAGTTGTCCAACACTCAATAAGTTATGTTTTAATCCATCAATAAAATATACATCCTCAGTATTAGTTTTACCATCATAAATGTTAAACTCAACAAATTTATCTCTATCACATGTCATGTCATGTGAGCAGCCAATATCTATTATCCAAATAGATTTATTTTTCTCAACATGTGATACAAGTGATTTTTCTTCTCTAACAAGACTTTCTACCTTAATAGCAACAAATCCTATATCATTTTCATAATCACTATCTAAAAAGTTAATTTCCTCAAATTTAGTTCATCGTCACTTGCATACAAACAATCTTTTGCAATCTTTTTGTAAGGCTTCCTAGGCTAAACTTTTGGTTCTCTCTTTAAACATCTGAAACAAGAGTAACCAAACTCTTTGCAATGCCAACAAACAAAATCTTTCTTACCTTTGGGTTCTGATTATGTACACTAGCTTTGAAAGCAGATTCAGCTCTAGGTAGATTATCTTCTAGTCTAATTGATTCAAATGCTTGCAATTTTCCAATCAAAGTCTCTATGTTAAATTCTTGCTAAACTGGAATAACTTCTTCTATTGCAATCACCTTAGTATCATAACCAAGAGCTAAAGAACTCAAAATTTTATAGCATACCTTATTTTCTAATATGTTTCCTCCAAGGTCTTTTATACCTATAACAATCTCGATAATCCTCTAAACATATGACCTAATAGATTCATCTTCTTGCATTCTTGCACTTTCAAGCTTAGATTTCCAATTCCACAACCTAGCCTTCTTTGTGTGTTCATCACCTTCATAAAGTCTTTCTAATCTAATCCAAATTTCATGAGCAAGATCAAGACCCTCTACCTCACCAAATTTTGATTCTAGAAGTACAAAGATCAGTGCTTCTCTTGCATACATATTGTGCATGAAGATCTTCTTTCCTTCATTTTTACATGGAGGTAGATTGCTTTCCTTTTTCACAGTATTTTTAGTCGTTGTAATCAACCAATGGTCAATTCCTATGAAAATCAAATGAGTTTGCATCTTATGCTTCCAATTGTCATTTCCATCAAATTTTGGACTCTCCTTTATGAATGTCATGGATCTCCTCAGGTTGCTAAGTTTCCTTATCAAAGAGGACTTGATGCTCTAGTACCAATTGTTAAAAAGTAATGTCCACACACACAACTGAGCAGGGAGGTTGAATCAGTTGTGACTGAATTAAACTTAGATCCAACTTCAACAACCAAAATAATGAAGCATAACAAGAGATAAACCATGCACAGTGGCACAATGATTTGTTGACTAGGGAAACCCTTGATCAGAGGGAAAACCTCGATGGAGCACCCACAAGATAGTGTACTAATATAAAAGTCCTTATAAAAGGATGTGACTCTATTAGGAACCAAATACAATGTAATCAGTACAACAGTCCATGTTAAAGGACAGATCCCTATTAGGACACCTTGAAACCTTGTTAGAAGGTTCTATCCTTGTTAAAGGTTGATAGGAGGATAACCAGACCCACCATCTAAATTGCTTCAGTCAACAATGAAGAGTAGATCTTCAAGATAACAAATCCAAAGTGCTGAACTGACAATTATGCAACTCAATTGCTAATACAATTCCTTTGAAGCTCAAAAACCATCAACCAACACAATCTTTGTTTTGCTCTAATCAAACTCGCATCCTCTAACCACATCCACAATATTACATGTGATATGATGATTACATCCAAGGAAGACATATTTCCTTTTATACCCTATCAAATATCTAATTATGGTGACATGTTAAAGCTTCCCCAATGTACAATTAATTACATAGGACCTCATTAAGGCATACAGGTCTTCTAAAGCATCACTACAAATATTACAATAATGTTCCCACACTTACAATACAATTAACACATTTTTTAATAAGGACAACATTATACACCAACATAATTAACTGTTAGGAAACCATATCGCGCATTTCACTTCAGCAACCTCTCCAAAATGATCTCTAAGACTTGCTAACACGAAAATAGCAACATGAACATGTCTTCAACCACGATCTAAGCTTGCTAACCTTAATACCACTTCGCAGATAAAATACAGCTAATTTACCAGTAAGTATCTCTGAAAATATTTCCAAAGTACTGGTTTGCAACCTATCTTCACCAAATGAACTCAGTCAATACTCAATAGAAACATAAGTGGTATATGAACATAATCCTAAGCTCGCATAGCTTAACCTGTTCTATGCCAACTTTGTTGTTCCAATAATCCTCTAAGATGTACAGAATCCTTGTTTGTCATGAACTCAATCATATATGTTGACATCAATCACAAACTTATCATGAATACAACACGTAACCAGCATATCCAAGTGCCAACCAAGCTTGTATTCCTAACATTAAGAACGAAATCCAGACCTGGAATCATTATTGGCATGCCCTTTTTGACTCCTTGCCAACTGCATTCTAACATTTCAGGCTTTCTTGTGATGCAATGGTGCTTTTGCTGGGTGTCAAACCTCCATAAATCAGTCATCTACTCACAGTGCATACTAAAAGGAAGGGTGGTAAGCTCCTTGACCACCACCAATGCAAAGAAGTTGAATGTGAATCCAAACAGCACGCTGTTGCAGATCAATTTAAGTACATCTACCAGATCCAGGGAGACACAGACGAAGACGTTAACAACCTCACCATAGTGAAGCAAGTGCTAGAATAGGCTCATACTAACAACGTTGAACCATTGCAATAATTTACCTACTATATTGCATGAATGTCCTGGAAACATGAATGAGTTGCCAGAGCCATAAGCAGGATGGTTAACCAGACACATCGAGCTCCTGCTCTAGCAGTTTTGAAGCCATGGTTTCACTCAAACAAATGTCTGTTCAATGCCATCACCATCCTGCATGATGCATTAATCAGGAACAACATGAGTAAACATGCATATTCTGTGAACTTCCTCACAGTTTGTTGATGCCAGCCCAGATTGCGACATCTTGAGAGGCTATAAAAAAGATTAGGTTCCTGATTTTCTCTCTCTATTGCTAGGCCTACAATGTATTTATTCTGCATTTTCATGAAATGTGAACTACAGCCAATTGCAGTGGTTTGCCAAAAAAAGGCAACAGTTACCTTCAAAATTTCTAATACAACAAATATGAGCTTCCAAAAGAATTAGTTGTAGCTGAAATAATTGATGCACATTGCAAACCTCTAAATATAGCATAACAACAATGGTCTTCTCCAGAATATCTAATCCAACAAATATAAACTTACAAAAGAATAAATAACAACACCATTGATAAACATTGTAAACAAGAGATAGATATATCAGATAAAATATTGGTGGGCTACTCATCAGTTCTCCAACAAAAAGTGTACACTACAATCTCCTTTTTTTAAAAGCCAAACGGTAGCAAATCAAATATAATATAATTTATGATATATTACACTTTGAAATCAAACCATTCCATTTTGTGCAATTTACTTGAGAAATTTCATGTGATGTTGCCAAAATGAAAAGGTTGTGGCCACATACAAATTATCTCAAGCAGGCTATACAATGACATACCAAAGATGGTATAGAAGCATTAAATCAAACACAAATTTACAAACTGTAATAAACACATAGAAATAATAACACACCAAAACAATTGTATATTCTAAACATCCCCACCACCAAGAATTTTAAAAAATTTGAAAATATCTTAAAACCATAACCAAAACTTGGAACACAAACAACAAATACCAATTACCAAAATGTAGGTGTAAAACTATGTTACCCTGGGTTTCCAAGAAGGGGGAATGGGTTTCCAAGACATTTTTTTACCGGAATAGTGACAGCTATTTTATATATATACATATGGCAGTCTGACTTTTCAAATATTTCATGATCATTGTTACATTCATCATAGCAACATAATTATAAATGTCATTCATAAAATCATCATACAACATAGCATCAAATCGAATCATCACAAAATGACTGCTAAAGCTTGAAAGTGAGCACCAGTTGAGAAATTTCTTACTTCTTTGCTAGTGCAAACCCCTCATACAAGTTGCACAACTACAACTTCCTTCCTTCTTGTTGATGCGAGTTTTGTATCACTTACATAACATATTAGGATTTGAATATTCAATATGGGATATCAAACATGCAACTCCTCTCTTGAAAAGTTATTACTAATGAAGACATAAGCAATAGCTTCAATGTTCCTTACACCGTTGGATACTCGCTCAGTTTTATCGATGTGATTTGCTGGTAATCACGTAGGCGGCCTTACGCTATTCTTTCGAGGATGACTTGGACTTTGGTGGGATGAAGGTGATGGTGGCTCGGTTTGTGAAATGTGCGGGTGGCAGATAATGTTGATGGTGATGATGATGAAGGATGGGTCTGCTAGGGATGATGTTGATGGGAAAGCGATGGTGGTGGAAGGTGAATGGATGTGTTCTAATGCTTGACCTACTCCTTCTAACTTCCCTCTCTAAGCTTCGACTACCCAGCTACTTACTATTCTACTCCTACTCCTATAAATGGAAGGTTAGCAAATGGACGGGGATCGAACCTAATGAGAGCTAACCAGCGGCCTCACTTCCACAGGTGCAATGATTCAAAGGAATAATAAACTAGCTTACCACACAAAGCTTCCCAACCAGCCGCTAGTATGCTAGTGGTCTAGTATTGATCCCTATCAAACATTTACCAATGCTACCATACAACTATCCATCTACTTCACTCCTACTTAGCAACTTGAAATGAAACCAACTTTAACAACTTGAAAGGAAATCTAACTAAGTAGAAGTAGAAAACATGCAATAATACCCAATCGCAACAATGAAAAAGAGAGCAATTTTGGTATTATCTTTGCAACAATTTCTCCAACCCTTTTACAAATCAGAGCAAATGGCCTTTTATAGGGGCCAGAAATACAACAGAAGGTGGAGATCAAAACAAGATCAACGATTCAGATTGGATCCTCAAAACCCTAATTAGGGTTGCCACCCCATTGGCCAATGAGAAGCCGCCACCTCATCAATAGACCAATGAAAAAAGTGCAAAAAATGGCAACCAATGAGAAGGCACCAAAATGGTGGCCAATCAGAAATAGACACTTGTCCTATTCTAGAAGAAAGGGAAATTGCCACTTGGGCTTACATCAAATGATCTTTTAATATAAATCTTCCCTTTTCTTTCATCTTCTTAGCTAAGGCAATGAACTTAGCTAGCCTTTCGTTAACTTCTTCCATAGGAGGACAAAGTGTGTGCTTCGCCCTGAGTTCCACTGACTTCACCACACCACTTGCTGCTTGTAGTATCCTTTCGTGATCCTTCTCATATTCTTTCTCAAATCCAATAATAGCATTGAGAGAGGAAAGGGTGCCTAAAGGCTTCTTCCTAATGGCAACCTTTCCCAACTCATCCAATCTCGATCCAAAATATGTTTCATTGACATCCTCTTCTCTAATTCCTCAAAATCAAGTGCCACCTCAACTTTGCTCATCATGGTTGAAATGGAAGTGTCGACGTTTGGGTTGTGATGTGCAACTGCCTTTTGTATATCCTTTTATGGTATCGCCATTGGTATTTGTTATTCGCCTCATTCTTTGAGAAGAAGGGTGTTTTGGGCATCATATCCTCTTTGTCTTTCTTAGTCTTGTCCGCTTGGGATTCTTACTTGCACTAACATCCTCCATGCTTGTCATCCTATTACGAGATGGTAGAGTGGTGGACCAGAAGGCAAGTAGAACCTAGGGAAGCAATCTTTAGACTAGAATGAAAGAAGGATGTCAGCTTAAAGACCCCCTGCAACTCTAAATGCTTTGAAATTACCTCTACCTATAGCCATGGGGGATTGTCCTTCCTTTAGTCTGTCTTTCATCCATATCATGTCCATTGTACCGATATTGGTGTCAGTTATTCTCTTCATTTTCGAGAAGAAGGGAGTTTTGGGCATCATGTCCTCTTTGTCTTTCTTAGTGTTTGCCCACTTGGGATTCTTACTTGCACTACCATCCTCCATGCTCGTCGCCCTATTACAGGATGGTAGAGTGGTGGACCAGAAGGCAAGAAGAACCAAGAGGAGCAATCCTTAGACTAGAACGAAAGATGAATGTCAGCTTAAGGACCCCTTGCAACTCTAAATGATGAAAATTCACCTTAACCAATAATCTTACAGCGACTTTTCGGAATTAGGACTTGACCTTAAGAACTTCAAATCCCTTGCAAATCAAAAATTTATCATGCAATTCACCTCCAAATAAAATTACCCAACCTAGGGCAAAAAATCGCAGCCTCTTGAAAAAATCAGAATTTTATCTTCCACAAATTTCGGCTCCCACAAATTTCGCCCTCCACAAAGTTCGGCTCCCACAAATTTCACCAAGCAAGAAGAGTGCAGATCTGCTCTTGCAAAATCACCAACACCTTGAGAAGGAGAAGTGAGAAGTGAGGAAGAAATGGGAGAGAGGCCTCCTCTTATACCCAACTTTCTTCTTGGAGCCTAGGAGAAAGAAAAACAAATAATTAATGCAAAATTATGGCCCACAATTAAATACTTAGCTAAATATTAATTTTGCCAAAATGAAAATTGTCTTTTAAAATTGCCAATTAGTTCTAAATTGCAAAAAGAAATTAAATAATGCCTTGAGGGTGTTAAATATTTCCATTTAATGGAGGTTTAGTAATTAATACGTCATTAAATTTGGATTTTGGCTAACCAAAAGCCATTTTTTCAATATTAAATTACCAATTTCATTAAAGGCAAAAAGTTTTCAAGGCAACTTTAATCTATTAAAACCAATTTTTTTGCAATTTCTCTTCAAATTGATTTCGCTAAGCAATTTTAGCTTTTTAACACAAATAAAAT